>CM031979.1:8225287-8825287 GCA_018804465.1 Populus tomentosa | reverse complement strand
CACCATTAAATTTTTTTTTTCATTTTATGGGTGCTTCAAATAAATTGATCAGAAACTCGGAGGATATATAGCACCTAGCTAATTTTGGTTAACAGCTTGTGAGGGAGACTGGAAGATAAAGAGATGTTTGTATTCTCCCACATGAATAGTCTTGGAAATTGGGACCGCTGTGATTTGGACATTTTAGTGACAACTATACCGCATGGTTAGATTTGGTTCTTACAAAGCAAGTTGAGATCGATTTTGAGACCTGACATTATTCAACCTTAATTCCGTAGTTTTTTTTCTGGTAAGAATTTATTGAATTGGTGTTCATGTTTGTGGCTGTTGTTAGCTTTCCGGCACAACTAAGAATCGATAGTTTAGATCGGGTGGACAAGGTGGGTCCGACCAACGAATTCATGGCATCAACGGCCATCTGTCGTGACAGTGGTGGATAAAGACATCGCATACCATGTAACATCTATTTATATACGTAAAGATAAAATTAAGAAGGTGAATTTATTTGATAAGTTTAAAAAGAATTTAAATTATTAATAAAATTATAATTTCATTTTAAAAAAATTAAGATTATATATTATTTTAAAAAATATTAAGACAATAATATATTAGATTAACTCGGATTAATTTTTTAAATTTATGACTCAAACCATGAGACCATAATAATACCAAATAAAAAAATATAAAACTTAATTCTCAATAAACCTATTAGTAAAAGATAAAATTAAAAAAAAAATTAATTTAATGAAAAAAAAAGAAAAATAATCTTTTAAAATAAAATTATAAATTTAAATGAAATTATAAAAATATCATAGTAATTTTATAAAATCTTTTTAAATTTTGATTGTTTTAAAATTTTAACATGAGATATAACAATAAGTCAAAAAACTTCTTGTAAATTTTTATACAATAATAAGAAAAAAATATATAATTTAGATTTAAAAAAAAATAAAAACTAATTGTTTAGCCGGAACATTTTAGCCAAAATTTAAGTAGAAATTACAAAAACAGATGGAGATTTTTTTGAATAGATGAGGGCTGATTGAGATAGACTATAGTGTCTTTCTAGTTGTCCAGTCTTATCATTTCACTTCTTCATGCGTTGTTGTTTTATGCCTTCCCTGAGTGCTCGTACACGTGTTAATATCTAGTGATTCAAGAAAATTCTTTTTTTATTGTTTTTGCTTTCTATTAGAGGCTATTTATATAAAGGATATTGTGTTGTTTAGGGGAAAAATTGAAGATTACAATCTCTTATAATTAATATTATGATGTCCTGTAGCTATATATGAAATAGAATAATATTTTATTATTATAAAATATTTACAGCATATATAACTCTTTCCAATATAAATTGTTTTATCTATTTAAAAAATATAAATAAAATTAGAATTTATTTGCACTTAACAAAATATTGGACCATTTGAAATTTGATATAAAGTTGCAAGTAAGCATAGCTAGTGAGATTTGAATAAAAACAAATAAAAGACGAACAAAATCTCAATCCAACGACTTTCTTCATAATATCCTTTATTTAAAATAAAATAAAATAACAGTATTGTTTGGGAAAAATTATTCACATTATATAATTTCACACCAAACAAATTAATTAATCTTTATAATATTTAATATACGGCAGGAATTGGCTAGATTGATAATCGTGGAGACGTATCCAATTTGAAATGCGAACAGATACAGGTCAGGTCCAAGGCCACATATATAACTCCAAACAGCATGGATTCCATTCCACCTGTCAGGCTTCCACTTGCCGTACAGCTTCTAGCCCGGCACCAATCATCCACGCGCCTCTCATCGGATCGGAAGCAATATTTTATTTTTCGATATTTTAATTTGTATTATGATTTTACAGTTGGAGCAGCGTATTTATGGACGCCAATAAATAAAATCAAATCAAAGGAGAAAGGTTTGTTCCCTGGGGAAAATAATGTCCTTTTCCGGTAATTAATATTCATAGATCCACTAGGATAGTTACACGTGTGAACGTAATTTTGGAGGAGCCGTCTGCTGTGGCAATGAGGTCGCCACTTGCCCAGCTAATGTATGATTTATTTCCTTATACGACGAGATTCTCGTCATCTCCTCTTAATGATTGTTCAGTCCAAACTCTCTCTCTCTCTCTCTCTGACGTTTATTTGTCCAAGTTTTATAATCATTTTTTTCTTCTCTCCTCTCCTTTATATCCATTCATTCCTTCCTTCCTTTGCTATCTCCTTGCGCAGAAAATTATCGAGCGACGCTAGCCGCAGCCATTCATCTGGGAGGGGGTGCTCTTGTATCCTTCAACCAAGGACTACAAACAGCTTCTTCTTCTGTCTTAATTCTCTGCGAGCAGGTGTATTCAAGACTCTATATATATTATACATAAATGGCCACTAGAGGATTGGTGCTTTATCTGTTATCAGGTTTCTCTGTGGCTATCCTTTCTGTGTTCTTCCTCTCCTATCCAAATGAGAAAGCCTCACCGAATCCTAATTCTGATATCTTCGCCTCCCCCTACCTATCCACCGCAGACAAAGTTTGGCCTGTGAGTGTCTCTGAGTTAATTGTATTGAATCTTGATGGCATAGGGGTGTTTGGTTTTGTTTTCTTAATTGATAATCTCTTGTGCAGAAATTAGAGTTTAGTTGGAGAACAGTGCTGGCCACGGTGATAGGACTTCTAGGATCGGCGTGCGGTACGGTTGGTGGAGTTGGAGGGGGCGGCATTTTCGTTCCCATGCTTACTTTGATTGTTGGATTTGATACCAAGTCTGCTGCTGCTCTTTCTAAATGTATGTACATACTTCCTCAATTCACAAGCTTCATATATATGTATACTTCTTCTTCTTCTTCTTCTTCTTCTTACATCTTCAATTTTATTTTATTTTATAATAAAAAAAATTGATTTTCATTCTTCTTTTGTGTTGTTTGTGTGTGTATATGGCAATAGCATCTATATGAATGGCTTTCTTTAATATATGATAGAGTAATGTGTGATAACAGTATTAAATTAAGAAATTCGCCTTTCGATAGGTGAATAGGAGATCTCTAAAGTTTAAGAGTGAATTTTTTTCTTCTTGTAGTTTAAAATTTGACGTCGACCCTCTATCACTATGGTGGTATTAGTTGCGGTTACTTTAAAAGCTTTTTTTTTAATCTCTAAATATATTAAAGTAATATTTTTTTTATTTTCTTAAAAGCATAAAAAATGAAAAAAAAATCATATTTTTCAAAAAAATACGGCCACGACGCAATACCAAAGTGAGCTCATGCTCTATGAGAATATGTTTTGAATTGACATAGAAAGTGTCGCTCTATGTGGAAAAAGATGAAGTAGCTTTTGAGTTCCTTTTTGTCTTTAATCTTATGTTGAAAAAAAAAATGGTTTGTGGAATTGGTGCAGGTATGATCATGGGGGCATCAGCATCATCTGTTTGGTACAATCTAAGAGTGCCCCACCCAACAAGAGAAGTGCCCATCATAGACTATGACTTGGCTCTCCTCTTCCAGCCCATGCTTTTGCTTGGCATCACCCTTGGTGTTTCCTTGAGTGTTGTTTTTCCTTACTGGTTAATTACCGTCCTCATTATCATACTCTTCATAGGTATACTCTTGTGACTTTTTTCTTTGTAATGAATCACTCTTAATCTCATTGTTTCTGTGCATGTTGATACTGATTTCTCTTCCATTGTTTTGATTCGTTTCTTTTTATGGCCAGGGACCTCTTCTAGGTCTTTCTTCAAGGGAATTGAAATGTGGAAGGAAGAGACAATTTTGAAGGTACAATTTCCAGAGTTTCTTTTATCAAGATGTATAATTCGAGGCATTTCCTTTATTGTTATCAAGTGATGTTCAGAATTTTTGCAGAAAGAAATGGTCCAGCAACAAGAAACTATAGTTAACTCCCGTGGCGAACGTAAGACTAACACTGATCGATTCTCTTTTTTATCTGCCCATAAATTTTGCAAATCATTACATTCTGCTGCCTGTTGAGTTTTGAACATTGATTTCTTGTGATTTATTTGGCATGCAGTTCTGATTGATACAGAGTATGAGCCACTGATCCCTAGAGAAGAGAAATCAAAAATGGTATACAAATTCCACCTTCATATAATCTTGTGCAATTACCACCCTCTAACTTAACAGTCTCTGAATCCACTTTGTCTTAATCTTGTAGCAAATATTGTGCTTCAACCTGAAATGGAAAAGGCTTTTGATTCTGTTCCTTGTTTGGACTTCTTTCCTCCTTCTTCAAGTTATCAAGGCAAGCCTACTCTCCCCCTCTCTCTGTCCCGAATATCTTCATATATTTTCATGTTCTTATATTGTCATTGATTTTGCAGAATGATGTAGCTGTTTGCAGTACATGGTACTGGGTCCTCTTCTGCCTACAGGTATTCATAACAAGCAACAATATTGCTCTTTACATGTATTCTTGTGGCTTCTTTTCTTTCATCGATCATTGGTAGGTTTTACTCGTGATGGTCCTAATGGGTGCGTTCTGTTCTCCTGTAGTTTCCTATAGCATTAGTGGTATTCGGATATGAAGCAGTCAAATTATACAGAGAAAACAAGAAGAGGATTAGCACAGGAAACACAGAAACAATTTGTGAGGCTTCTATTGAATGGACTCCCATGCACATTTTATTCTGCGCACTCTGTGGCATCATAGGAGGCACCGTTGGGGGTCTTCTTGGATCAGGCGGTGGATTCGTTCTGGGACCTCTGCTCCTCGAGATCGGTGTCAGCCCCCATGTATGATGATTTTTTCTTCTCTTTTTTTAATATCTATTACTTGTTAGTTTTAACAAGCAGCCATGCATGATCTCTCTTTCAAGTTGTCCACGCAACCAAGAATTCTTGAGCTTCATATACTCTTCATACTCTCTTTCAAGTTACTTTCTGCAAATGACCATGCTTCTTTCTTAAGAAATTTGAGCACTGAAGGAATAATCCCGTTTTTGCATTTAACAGGTTGCCAGTGCAACAAGTACATTTGTTATGATGTTCTCATCGTCCCTGTCTGTGGTGGAGTTTTATCTCCTTAAGAGGTTCCCAATACCTTTCGGTACCTAGCCATCATTCTTAAACTCTCCTCCTTCAACTTTTTCAGATACAGTTTAGTGCGCAGACTGTGTTCTGTGCTCCACCTACTGATTTATTATTTCATATCTCACTACTGATCTATGTATAATCTGTTGTTGCAGCATTGTATCTCATGGGAGTGTCTGTTTTGGCTGGCTTCTGGGGACAGTTTTTTGTAAGAAAACTCGTTAAAATTCTAGGAAGAGCTTCGCTCATTGTATTCATCCTCTCTGGTGTCATCTTCGTTAGTGCTCTCACAATGGGTAAGAACCACAAAGAACTCCTGTTTCTATAC
Organism: Populus tomentosa; assembly: GCA_018804465.1. NCBI lineage: Eukaryota > Viridiplantae > Streptophyta > Magnoliopsida > Malpighiales > Salicaceae > Populus > Populus tomentosa. Next base: position 8,819,908 of record CM031979.1, on the reverse strand, counting down.
CATCTTTTTTACGAGTCGCCTTGACTACAAGGCTAATAATTCATCAGCAACATTGTAGTTAACTTGATGAAATCTTTCGCAGGAGGTGTTGGTGTTGACACGAGCATAACGATGATACGGAATCATGAGTTCATGGGATTCTTGGACTTTTGCAGCAGTCAATGATCGTTGGCAATGCTAGCATGCATTGAGTGCTAGAAATGCATTTAGAATATTGATCGGGAAAAAAAAACGTGGGGGATTTTTGGTCAACACCTAGTTGACCGATCGGTCCATTTGAGAAATAAAAGCGTGCTTAAATTTGTTGACTGCTAGCTGGGATTTGAGTGTTAGCTTCTGGCTAACACCACCATATCCCATTGCCGGTGTACAATCATGTGTTTTTTTTAAGGGTTAGCTACGGGCTAACTCATGCTTTCCGCAATTGTTAATGCCATCGAATTTTTACAATTAAAGTCCTTTATTTATTTTATTTATTTCTCATTTCCTTTCAACTTGTCGGGATTTAACAAATGGGGGTTTAATTATTCCTTATTGACTCTATTAATATAGAGACGGATTAATTAATACATTGGGTTCAAGTCCTAGACAGGAATTCAGTATTGGTAAAGTTAAGCTAGCTTATAGTCTTGTTTCCAATTATATTCATAGATTATGAAGCTGTTTGGGAACGCGGTTGAAACCCGTTCCTACAAAATTTAAATTTTTTTTGTTAAAATTTAATACAATTTATATGTTTTAAATCGTTTTGATATGTTAATGTCAAAAATAATTTTTTTAAAAAAAAAAACATTATTGGCATGTATTTTGACACGAAAAGTTATTTGAAAAGCAACCGCTACTACACAGCCAAACATACTCTAAAACTGGTGCACAAAGGGGCTCTTTTCAACAATTTTTAATGAAGAGAAGATCTTAGATATTGCAGGGCAAATTTTTTTTTTTTTTATGAATGACTTGATATAATTAAAGACAATATAAATGATCGGTAAAAATATAATTTGACTTATAAAAAATAAAGACAATATTTTTTTAAAAAAATATTGCAACGGCAACATATTAAATTGATTCAGACTAACCCGAGTTAACATGTTAAATCCACGACCTGAATCATGAGACCATGATAACCTTATATAAAAAACATCAAAACAAATTATGAAGCGTAATTTTCAATCAATCTAATATTAAAAGAATATAATTGGAAAAAATTAATTAAAAAATAAAAAAATAATTGACTTTAATTTAACTTGTCAAGCTCGTGACACGGGTCATAAGATAAGGATAACCTCATAAAAAGTAAACAAAAAACAATAACATGAGTAAACCCGGGTTAATTTATCAAACCCGTGACTTGGGTCATGAAACTGTCATAATAACGCCATAAAAAACAAATCAAAACAAATTATTAAATTCAATTTTTAATAAATTCATTGTTGAAGGCTGAAATTGAAGGGGAAAAAATAACAATCTATAAACAGGACATAATAAAACGACCTACGTATATTCGGGTTAACTTGCAAAACACGTGACCTGAGTCATAAGATTAAAATAATCTCATAGAAAGCAAACCAAAATGAATCATAAATTCTAATTCATAATCAACTCCTTACTAAAAGATGAAATTGAAAAAATATCAACTAAAAAGGATTTAAAAAAACTCGATTCAACTGGGTTAACCGCCAAACTCGCAACCTGTAATAAAACGAGATAACTTCATAGAAAGCAACCCAAAATAAATCATGAAGTCTAATTCTCAATTAATCAATTTATTATTGAATGATGAAATTAAAAAAAATCAAGTTATCCAACATAACCTATAAATACGTGATATGAGTTAACCATGTATAAAATAAATTATAAAGTTTAATAAATTATAAAGTTGAATTTAACCTATCAAATATGTGATATGAATTAACCATGTATAAAATAAATTAAAATAAATTATGAAATTTAATAAATAAAATATTAAAAAATAAAATTTAAAATAAATAGTCTTCGATGAGGCTGTGGAAAGGGAAGACCTGAATTAGTTTACAGTATATACTAAAATAATATAATAATTAAAGACGAGATGAGTTGGTGAAGATTATGAAGAGAATAGGAAGTGCAAGATAGAGGCACGTGGCTACAGTACAGCCTGGCAATAATTGCATCCAGCCAAAGGTGACCAGCGAGGAAAATATATCAAAAATCTCATGTCAGCCCTGAAAAAGGTTGGCCAATCGTCGCAGTTTGCATGTTGCCATGTTGGAGATCAGAGAGAGAGAGGACAATAAAACGGTGGCCGTATGTAATAGAAAACGACATCATGAGAGATGCAATCCACGTGATGTCATGTGACTTTCAATGTGATTTCCTTCTCTTGTGTTTATGTTATTAAATTGAATGAATCTGATAACTCTTGCTTTTCTATCTTTATCGTTTTTCAGCAAAATGTTTGTTCTCATCTTTAAAATATATGTATATAAAAATATGCAGTGTATTTTAAAAAAACATTATTCATTTTCAGCATAATTTTTAGTCAATTATCTAGAAGTACATAAAAATCAATTTAAAAAATAAACTATAATCTAAGAATAACAGAAGAAATCGCACTGAAAACTAGGTCTTGTTTGTGTCTGTTTAAAATTTTATTTAAATTTCTATACTTTGACTTTCTTATTTGATGTTCTTTATTTTAAAAAAATATATTAATCAGTTATATATGTTTGCCTTCTTAAGAAGACCGCTACGGCATTAAAGATATTTTTGAAATACATGTACTTGATTGATCAAACATAAAAAAAAAAAAAAAAAAAAAAAAAAAAAAAAACTCAATTAAAAATATAATAAGTACGTCGACAACAAATCTAATATATATATATATATATATATATATATATGAAATTGTGTATTTTTTTAATAAAAATATAGGTATTTAAATATTATTTCTCAACTAATTTTAACTTTATTCATTAAAAAAAAAAACATGAGACTGAAATGTAAAGATTGTTGCGTGTAGGTTAATCCAAGACTCCCTCGAGATTAGTAAGCACAGGAAGAGTGGTCAACTTGGACACGTGAATTTTATGGATTTGTATGTAATTGTTGCCAGCTGTCTCTAATATCTAGAGGTGGGATGCGATTTAATTTCAGATGCATTGACGATTTTTTTATATCTTCAATTATTTAATTACTCGTGCTGGCTGCAAGCATGTTTTGTTTTCTAGAGACCACTTGTAGCAACTCATGCTAGTCTATTTTGTCGTGTGGCTCCAATCCAAACCTACACGGGCAGCCGTCTTAATTATTGATATTGAGGAGAAATTGCATTGATGATCCTGTAATTTTTTGTTTTATATTTACCTTTTGTTTTTTAAGAAATTACGGTTTATATCGTGAACTAAACAATATAATAGTTTAGGATATAAAATGTTAGCAAAATTTAGAATGTAAAATGTAATTCTTGATAAATGTAAACACACCTAAATTATAGGATGGTCAAAGTAATTTTTTCTAATCTTAAAGGTCAAGACCAATTTATTTTTTTTAAAAAAAATTAATTTTTAATGATGAATTTGAAAAACAAAAAACAAAGGATGTCAAATCTTATTAACTTTTTAAAATCAAGATCCAAATTATTAGATCATAAGCATCATACATGAAAAAATTGTAGAGTCTAATCCCTAATAAATCAAATGTTAAAGGATGAAATTAAAAAAAAAATTACACAAAAAGATCTAAAATAAAAAAATATATATATAACTTTTAAAAGAATGAGAATAAAAATCAAAATAAAAAGTAAATCAAATAACAACTATAAATTTTTTATTGGAGGATGGAATTGAAAAGAAAAAAAACACTTTAATATAAGGATGAAAAATTATAAGAATGAGAATCAAATTGAAAAATATAATATACTATAAATTTGGATTGAATGACGAAATTGAAAACCAATAAAACTTTTATAAAAGGAGTAAGAAAAAAATTAAAAATCAAAAGAATAAGGATCAAATTAAAAAAAATTATAAATTGAGACAAATAAAATTTTTAAAACAAAGTTAAGAATAAAAATTAAAAGAATAAGTTATGAAGTTGAAATTAAAAAGAACAAAATTGTAATTTTCAAGGGAAAAAAACAAAAAAAAAAATCTAACCAGCAACAAATTACAGAACCAGTCAACCAATATCAAGACATACCGCACCAATAAGAAGAGAACACGGAGATGCTTGGTGGGGCATTTTGTTTGATACATTGAATCGTTCCTCTGATTTTGCTTGCTTGTGAAATGCTTGGAGAAAGCATGGTCTTTGAAATTGCATGGTCTGTGCTTGCTTTTATGGTTTGTAATTGCTGATGTTTCGTTCCCTGATCACTCTTAGCAAGGATTGTGTTAATTTAATTAAGTCTATACTGATTTGTTTTCGCTTTTCATAATATGCTTAATTGGAACTCTTGTTAAAGAAGTGTGAATCAATGTAAGTTTTATTGCTTATCTGCAGAAATACTGACAAGCATCCATTTTTAATGCATATTTATTCAACAGCTCCATCTTAACTTGATGTAAATCAGACGCATCTTCTAGCACCTTATGAGAATAACCATCACAGCAACTCATTTCCATCCATTAATTGCGTGTAGATACTTAATTATGGAGATTGTCCAGACAATTCTGCAAATGTCATCCAACATGGACGAACAGTTCATAGAAAAAGGATGAAAGATGACGATGGCTACAGCAATGATGACAAAATGGGGATGAGGCGTTGTTTCTTGTGATTTTCTTATTATTAGGGATGAAAATACCAAACTGAATATGTAATGCAGAAAGTTGAATAACTAACGACATGAAGTTGCTAGGTTTTTCCTTTTTAATTCTTTGTTGGATATAAAAGGAATGATTTATTAACATGAAAAAATGATACGTGTGGTTGGATTGTTAATAAAATATTACGTGGAAAAAATAATAATGTGAAGGCCTAAAAAAAGCTGAAGGCCCATAACAATAAATAATCATCACATCTTAAGGCTATCTTCCAAAAAAAATTAAGAAAAAACCAAGCCCAATTAAATTGACATATGTTTAGCCAGTTTTGAAAGAAAAAAAAAAAAAAACTGGTCGGTTTGAATTGATTACTTAATTTAATTTGGTTCATAATTTATGAATTTTAAATTTTAGTTTGACTGGTTTTTCCAATCAAAAACCTAACCGAAAATGCTAATACCTATTTGATAGTTACAAAATCCTTAATAAAAAAAAAAATAGTCAATTTTACTAGAGTAACTAGAGAGGATGCTTCCGCAGTTCCCACCCAGAACAACCCAAGGCGTACATAGGATGCCCTAAAGAAGTGGTGAATTCCTCAATTTCCAGAGGTACATCTACGGCCAGAAATAAGCATAGCCCATAGTTTCTTGAAATAAAGTCCTTGATTATTAAGCCCAAAGAAAATTGCAATGGCCAATTAATAGCTAGTAATAATAATAAGGGATAGGCATGCTGACCCTCTTAAAATTTGCATTTTATAGCACTTTTTTTCCTGTAATTCCATAAATTACAGTTTAGAAAATAGTGCTTACGATGAAGCAAGAGGTTATCTTTTTTTTTTTTTTTTTGTGAATAAGAATGACAAATGAAATGGACAAGTTTCCTCGCTTAAAAAAAGTGTAGGATTTAAGTAATGTATTAATAGTTGTAGTAGTATCAAAGATGTCATCCATCGAGTACATGAATCGCATAAATTAACAATATCACATGCAGGAGTTCGTGAGAAGGCAATAGTTGCTGGCCTATGGTGTTCAGTGGTTGAAGAAGGCACATGCACTCCTCCGGTTGTGCTCAAAAGAGAATTCTGTCTTCTGGAGATGTATTCTTCTCAAGCCAATGCTCCGTCCGACCCCATAAACACGTTCCAATGCCCATCAAGATTGAAAAATGGATGCAAAATCATCAGAGGAAGTAATTATGCCCTGCAAGATTGCCAGCTGCTATTGCAGACAACTCCACAGGGACGGTGGAGAGGGACCAAGTTGCTATTTGCATACGCCAGATTGTTATCTAGATGAACTGCTTGTAGTTGCTTGGGATTGCTTTACACTACTGGAAGTAGGATCATTATCTACTTTAGATTCTACATTGATAGCTATATTCCCCAGTCCAATCTCCATTGCCTCCCTCTCATCTTTCTCCCTCTTCTTTTTCTCTGAATTTAGACTTTCCGAAGCTTGGTTTTGACCAGACTGTTCTAAGACATTAGGGCCTGCATTAATCCATGGATGAAGAAGACACTGAGCTGCAGTCGGCCGCTTCTCAGGGACAAAATCAAGGATAGGAATCAAGAATTCTGTCATTTCATTTGCATCTTTCTCACTAAATTCATACTTCTCCATGAGAACCTTATTCATGGGCCAGAAACGCAACCTTCGTATGTGCCGCAGATCACCATATCTGTTAAAGAAGTCCCGGGAATAGCGGCCACCTAAGGCAATCTGGTAACAGTAGACCATATATTGAAGTTAGATGTGACAACATTATGACATAAACTTATCATACAGTGGCAATGAAAGAATTTCACCTTCCGTGGCATCATTCCAAGAAGCTCCATCATCAATGCTAAGTGGTCCTGAAACAGATTGAGAAAAGGGCATAAAATTAATGGTCAAATAAGCCTGACTGAAATCAAAGAAGCCATATTATAGCACATTTAAAACAGCTCATTTAGCAAATACAAAATACATTCAGCCCCACAAAACTGTGATATCTTTCCAATTCCACATGCTCAAGAAAGTGATAGATATCCTTCCATGTTCAGAGAACATGGGAAGAAACTTAAATATAAAACACAAAGCTACTGAAGATCATCCAGAGAGACGCAATTTTTCTAACTGGGTGCGGTGCATAGAGTGACAACTACAAAGAAGAGCAATTGACCAAAATTACTTTGATCACATGCTTAGGGAAGTGATAGATATCCTCAGAACACATGGGAAGAAATTGAAATATAAAGCACAAGGCAACTGAAGATCATCCTGGAAGACGTGCTTTTTCTAACTGGGTGCATGTAGTGACAGCTAGAAAGAAGAGCAATTGACCAAAATTACTTTGATCTACTCTCCCAAATGAAATGCACCATACATTTATAAGTAATGGGAATCTGGCATTGGACATAAAAGAACGGTTATTACCAAAGACGATTTGTTGTTAACATTAACAGGGTGTCTTTAAGAAAATTCCAGGGGAAAGATGTTTCCTCTGTTTTTTCTTTCCTCAAACTTATAACAGCCTATTTTATACTTGTACCTAGCCATTACAGTTCAGTATAAATACACACATTGTACCATATTTTTCAAATGAAATTATTCAAAATGTACCTAGTAGTCTTTTAAACTCATACCAAAAATCCTTACATTTGTACTTCTTCTCCCCTATTACGTACTCTAACTATTTATCTTTATTATTTTTTAATCTTCATAGCAAGCATACCTATAATAAGACGCTTAACAAGCGAAACATAATAACATAGAAAAGTCAGATAAAATACAAGACTGAAAACTATATTCAGCAATGGAAAGTCATATTTAAAAAAGAAACAAAGAAAAAGATAAACCAAAGCCAAAGTTTATGCAATTGAAATCAAAATTGGGCTAAATACCTAATCCTTAAAAGTAAAAAAGATGTGAGATGTAAATAAATCAAACAAATTTTGGGACTGTGAGTAAGACATGAGTACTTGGTACGAGTACAAAGAATTAAGTGCTACAACAATACGCACCTTAAAACAATTGAATATAAAAGCTTGCATTTGCTTGGACAAAAAACCGAAAACAGATTGGGCCATTTCCCCCTTGTTTTATTTTAGTTGTTTGATTCAGGTTAGAATTTAAAGGACTTAATTGCTGCTATTTACTTTGGTTTTTTGAAAGGAATTCTACTAGGGTTTTGGTGCCTATTAAGAGCACCTTTTTCTATGTTTTCATCTAAATTATTGTGAATTGAATTGAGAATTGCTATTCAAACATTTCAATTGTCATTCTCTTTGACTATTTCTTACAGACTTCATTCTTTAGTCTATTTTAATCCCTCTTCTATAGGGAATTCTTTGATCTTCTATCTCTATTCCTTTCAGCCATAAACTAATACCACTAAAGACCAAGCGGTTCTAACTGTTGTTTCCAGCACATTCTATTTCTATCTACCAATTGAAAATAGTTGTCCCACCTCAAAGTGGCCTTTATAGCTAAGTGCTGTAATAAGAGTCAATACTAGCAATCAAGCTAATAAAGGTGGATGATTGTTACGATTCAAGTTACCATGGAATTAAGGTTTCTAGCTTACAAATAAAGAATGCAAGCCTCCAGTACTGCTTCCAGTACAAAACAGAATTGCTAGCCTTCAAGCAAAGAATTGCAGCATGTGCTGAATGTGGAAAACGTGAAGAGCATGGCTATTAGTTAGGAGGTAGTTAGTTGTTGAGTTAGTTAGTAGTTGAATAAAGGGGTTAAATCAGTTGTAATTGGAGGGAAAACCATTGTATATAAACCGGTGTATGGAAACTTGTTGGAGAACAAGAAAATACAGAAGATTAAACTCATTTCTCTACTCCTTCCCTGCTCTCTCTTGTTTCTGTTCTTTCTCAATTTCTGTTATCTCTTCTTTCTATTCTTTCTCAATCTTGTTAAACTGAGTTTAACAATGATGCCCAGGGGCAGACTCAAAATAACTGTGGAAACTAAATCTACATGGGCATGCACACGAAAGAGCAACTGAACCTATTTTCCCAAAGGAGATAACTTAAATCACTTAAACTCTATACAATCTTCATGGGTAGTATGTAAAGCATAGAGAAATGATGACAAATTACAAAAATGATACAGAGAGCCCACAACCCTTGAAGTTGAAAACAAAATTTCATAAATTTATATGATGTTCACAAACAGAGTGTCAAAACCATGTTTGAATGACTTTTTTTATACATGCATTAATCAGGTAACTTGTCACTCCGCTAGGACAACGTTGGATTACATGTAACCAGGCTTAGCTGGGGTGAGTTCAAAGGCTTAAATCAAGATCTCTATTCTCAACCAGCAAAAGATTCCAGCAGAATATCTGGTTTGCAATTATATTTCTCATGACCTATGATCTTTTGCTGGGGTGAGTTCAAAGGCTTAAATCAACACTCATCATTGCATACACATACTGAACCCCTTTTGTTATTGTTTTATTTGCTTTGCTTTGCTTCTCTCTTTTTTTTTATATATAAAACATGAGCATCCCAATGGATCCTATTGAGATTAAAAAATATTTTGATAAAATTAAACATCTGCTGGGGCAGAATATACAGAAAATATCCTATATCCAGGATTTTGACAACTCTATACTCTTAAAAAAGCATCAATTACAGCATGCACTCAGATATTGCACTCGATGCTGAATTTCCTACTTATGTTGCTCTGAAATATAATATATGTTGCATGAGATATGATCAGTATTCGATCCAAAGATTTGAAACTATCTGTTGTCCTACTTATGTTGTTCTGAAATATAATATATGTTGCATGAGATTTGATCAGTATTCAATCCAAGGATTTGAAACCATCTGTTAACAAACTTGAAATGAACATGTTTGTGCATGGGCACATGTGTGTGTTAAGAGAGGGGCAGTTAATACTTACAAGAAATATTACAAGAAAGACCATGAATGATTACAATTCTAAAAGAAATCCTTACCTCATCCCTGTCGAAGTTGTCACCACTGTGAGGGTCAAAAAGCACATCACCAGTTGCCAGCTCAAAACAAATGCAAGCAAAGGACCACATATCTGCAGATGTAGAATATTTGGATCCAAGGATCACCTCTGGACAACGGTACTGCCTAGTTTGAATGTCATTCGTAAACTGTTTGTATGTCCAGCATGCATTCCCAAAGTCCACCAACTTGCACTTCAGGTCAACTGAGGCCAACAACTTCTGCCTGTTGGAACGGCTCCCCCTCTTAGTACCCTGATTTCCCAATCCAGTGCCCCTTGTTCGATCAACATCAGATAATCTATTTGCATTTTCTGAACTAGTAGGCTGCTCCTCAGTAGAACCCTCATTTAATTTTGTATTAGCTGACAACTCTTCCGCAGCAGATGTTTCAGGATCTGCATCCACTTCCTTCTCCACACACCCCTGAGCTGCTCGCTTAGCCTTTCTTCGAATCTTTTTCTTCTGATTCCTAGACATGTCTCCATTTAATCTAGCAATCCCAGACTCCAATGCAGACTTATCCTTACTATTCGGAAGAATAAGAGGAGCACCAGATTTTCTAAGATCCTTTGATGGGTCAATCATTGTTAATAGCAATATGTTCTCTGGCTTCAGATCAGTGTGAATGATAGAAAGCTGTCTATGTAAGTAATCCAAACCCACTAAGACATTGAAACATATCTCCTTAACCTTGTGAATAGGCAGTCCCCGGTAATCAGAATATTTGATAAGGGTCAAAAGATTATCCCCCAGGTACTCGAAAACCATACAAACATGCTGGCCATTCGGACCCGAATGTTTAAAATGATCCAAAAGCTTTACAACGCATTTTTTATCATCAGGGTCTCCATCTGCAATCTGCTGCAAGATGGTTATCTCATCCATGGCTGCCTCAGTGTAGTGCTGAGCACTTTTTTGTACCTTGAGAGCTACATATCGCTGCAATTTTTATGGCCAGGTAAAAACATCATCAGAGGCCCGATAAAGAAAAATTATTACAAAAGATCCACAAAAGCTCATACGGGTAATCAATATAAAAATTTGTTTAGGCAGTTTTTACAAACGAGAAAACAAAATGGTGAGAAGTGATTCATATAGCTGACTAATCCCAACAACAAGTTTAAACACTATCAATTCAATTCAGGAGGTCGAATTATAGAATACTGAGACTTAAACGATCTGATGTTGTTGGCTAAAAATTCATGCCTCCGTCTTTATTAAACACACGCAATATAAACCCAGATCCATAAAAAAAGCAATCGTCGCTGAATTTCTAAACTGATAAAAAGGTAAAGAAGAGAGTACGGAAATTTGAGTGTCCCAAGCGAGCCAGACGGTGGAGAAATGACCCCAACCAAGCTTACTCTGAACGACATATCGTCCGTTCTTGAAACTGTCGCCGATTCGAACAGCATGGTAGCCGCCGCGCCTGTAATCTTCGGTTCCTTCGTCTTCCGACGTGTAGTCTCCGCTATCACTGCTGCTGCTCCGATCCTCCTCTTCTACTTTCACTTGCTGCTGCTGCTGCTGCTGCCGCTGCTCATCCATTTTTAGATTAGACGTTAGAAGGTTTAAACAAATGGATCTGCCTTCCTAGTTCCTACTCTTTTCCGTAGGATTCGGGTTCGGATCCAGTTTCGATAAAGTTCTTTCTTTTTTCTTTTTATTTTCTATAAAAATAATTTGGTTGTTTTAGTGATAGTGAGGTGCCGTCGTCAGTTTGGAAATGATGAAGAGTCAGCTTTAAACGTTTCCATTCCACAAATGATTTCCTTTGATTTGTTTGTTACTTCTTCCAACTGCTATTTCTACTCTCTTTTTTTTTATTTCTTCTTCTCCACCTTTTTTTTTTTAAAATTAAAACATTTTTTTATTTTATCCCCCCAAATATCTGTTTGAATTTAAATTTTTATTTAAAATTAATTTTTTTATTTTTAAATTATTTTAATTTGATGATATTAAAGATAATTTTTAAAAAATAAAAAATATAGTTTAATATATTTTTTAAAAACAATTACTTTAAAAAACAAGAATAATGAAGTAAAAACCAGTCGTCTCCGTTGAAGAGCAGCAGGAAGAATAACGACCCGTATCCTTTTCAATTTTCTTATCTAATTTTAGATCTCTTGTTTTTTATTTTATTTTTGGTAATTTTTATTTTGTTTCTTTGATTTAATTTTCACTCAAAAATCTATGAGAAAAATATACAATGAGAGTATAGCTAGTAGGAAATTGGCACGTGGTTTTTAGTTGTAACTTTTTTTAGTTAAAGTATATTTATTTTTGTATTTTAAATTATTTTAAAAAAATTAAAAAATTTTGTTTTAAATTAATATTTTTTAGTATTTTTATATTATTTTAATATATTAATATCAAAAATAATTTTTATAAAAAATTATTATTTTAATATATTTTTAAAAATAAAATTTAAAAAAAAATAATTACCATCGCATGCATTTCCAAATACTATCTTAAATTATAGTTAGAATGTGTTTGGCATTTTAGTAGCTGTTGTGGTTGTGATTTGAAAAAAGTTATTTTATAAAAAGTATTTTTAGTTGAGGTTGGGTTGAAAAAATAGATATTTGGTTAAAATTATGGTTGAAATTGAGGTTGAAAAAAAAGTAGTTTAATGTGTTTGGTTAAGAATGCTTTTAAAATTAAAATTATAAAATAATTTTAAAAATATATATTAATATTGATGATTTTTAATTTAAATATTGTGGATTTAACTATTAATATTATATCATGAAATAAATCATACTTTATATAAAATATTTTTTATTATTCCATGAAATCATTTATAATTCCATTATGTACAAAATAAATCTGACAAAAACTACAATTTCCATAATATTTTTAGCATGCAATAAAATTAGATAAAATATTATCAGGTATAAAATTCACTATAAACTAGTTTTTTTAAAAAAAAATGTTAAAAAAATTAACACAAAAAAAGTTCACGCAGGCAAGAGAATTGCATTATTCACTATTTTTCAAGTGAACCGTGCAATTCTCTTGTACTGTTTACATGAACAGTGTATCACTATACACTGTTCATGTTAATTGCACTGTTCATTGAACAGTGCAGTTAACATCAACAGCGAAAAAAAGTAAGAAATCGTTGCTTCTCTTTTACTGCGTTTCTAACGCAGAAATCAAGTGGGACCCAGTGAACAGTATATCACTTTTTTTTAAACCAAAAGCTGCAAACTGTGTTTTTTAAAAAAATACAATTGCAGTCACAGAGCCAAACAGACTCTTAGTTAGAATTAACACATAGAATTTAAGATTGCATTGTATAAATAAGGTTGTAAAAGAAAATATGGGAATCAAGCAATATCAATGAAATCTTTTCTGGAATAACAATACGAGAGGAAATGCAAGAAACTAGAGCTAATACACGGAAACAATGGGTGACTTAGCACAAAAACAAGAAGATCGAGCTGCTCAACTTATAGATGGAAAAAATAGAGTTAACTAGGGGTGAATAAAAAAAATAATTAAATTAAAAAAATTAAAAAAAGATAAAAAAACTGAATCGTAAAAAAAAAACCGATTAAACCGATTAAAATTTTTAAAAAAAAACTAACCGGTTCGGTTCGATTTCTGTTTTATAAGCCTGGAACTAAAAAAACCCTATTTGAAATAGTTTTTTTCTAAAAAACTAAACTGAACTGGTCGGTTTGAACCAGTTTCTGTTCAGTTTTTTTTTTAAATCAAGAAAATAAAAGAAAAATAAAAACTAAACTGAATCAAAAATAATCCCCTGAATACATCCTTTTAATCTTTCATGGTTAACCAAGAAAATGAAAGAAAAATAAGGAAAATATCAATGTTGAGGGAAATAGTCTTCTTCAAAGAAATGACATTAGTGGAGAATCAAGATAGTTGTTCTCGACGAGACCTTCTAAATTAAAAGAAAATATATTAAAAAAAAGTATTATTTAATAATTTAAATAAACTAAAAATTCTAAAATAAATATAGGTCTCATAGATTCAAGCAAAATATTAGTTATAATTAAAAATATATAGATATTTTTCTAAATTAAAAGAAAATATCACCCTTATTGTATCATTTCAAAAGATAACATTTGCTATGTGTTTTTTTTTTTTTAATTTCTTCCATACATGCTAAGATAATTTGTGATTTATTTTAATTTATTTATAAAAAAAAAACAACTTTGGAACCTAAAAATAGAATACTAGTCAATATATTTTACATTAATCCCTAAAAATAAAAGATTTCATTGATCTTGACTTTTTAGCAAAAATACTTTGACATCAATCCCTAAAAATAAAAGCTTTTGTTAATTTTGCCTTTTTAACAAAAAAAAAAATCAATATCAATCGCTAAATAGAAGATTTCATCAATTTGGGGGTTTAGCAAAAAATTATGACATTAATCCCTAAAAATAAAAAATTTCATTGATTTATTTTTAACAATAAAAAGTTATGACATTAATCCCTAGCAATAGGAGATTTCATTGATTTTAGTTTTTTTAATCAAAAAATTTGATATTAATTTCTAAAAATATAATATTTCATGACCTTTTAACGAAAACTTTTTAATATTAATCTTTAAAAATAAGATATTTAATGGATTTTTCCGTTTAACTTCAACTACATATATACTTGATAGGGTGTGATGAATGAGGGAGAGGTCAATCGGTGATTTGGTTATTTGTCTTCAACAACCAGGTGCAAATGTTTCTTATTCTCCTGCAAACTGCCATGTTCATGTAAATGCAAATGAAGGCCTTCTAGGAGGAAGGTTTAATTTTTGTCATCCTCTACATTGATCTTAATTTCATGTTGTATAATAGACACAAATTAATTACGTTATTGTTGAAATCAACACAACTTATTAAATATTTATGTTATACAATGATCTTTCCTGTTTGTATGATGAAAACCATATTTTTTTAAGAGAACCGGGAAAATGATTTTTTTAATAGATTTCTTGCTCTGTTTATGGAAACAAATTACGTTGTTCTTTTCTATCCATTTCCGTTAATTCAAACAGAGACTCGTCCGGTACTAGGAGAAGGGTAGGTCACATGAAGCATATATATCTCGTCCTTGATGGAACTGAGAGGGATGCATAGTACGGAAGATGTTGAAAAGCACAGCGCTGGCTTGGAAGGACGAGCCCAGCCTGACCTGTGATATATTTATGTGCAGGAGATATGCCTTTTAACAGGAAATATCAATGCAGCTCGATTGTTCTAACTTAATCATAAATAGATATATCAATAAATTCTTGATTTAGTAATTAAAGTATTGTTATATCTAGGATTGAGAATATAAGTTTAATTTCTAAAAAATATATTTATTGGAAAGAAAAAACACAAATCCAAACAAGACTGATCTTATTTTTTAAAAGATATAAAAATATCCAAATAAAAATTAAAAAAAACCATAATCAGAGATGATGAGGGTGCAGTGTACTTAAACAGGAAATTAATTGCAAATTAATTAATTAATTAATTAACATTGTCATAATTAAAGGTTAAATTACGAGCTAAATTAATTAACACCCTAAGAAGAATAATATTTATGAACAATGTCCTTCATATATATATATATATATCATAATAACAGCTAGCTGGCCCGATATTTAAGAGTTATGGAGAAGGCGATGGAGTGATTATTGAGGATAAGATGGCAAAAGAGCCCAGTAAGGAGATGAAACTGGGTTGTATTCATCCACAGTGAGAAGAAAGTTGCAGTGTTCTGCGTTGTTCTGGTGGTGACTGTGTCCTCGTAGCTTGCGACTTGCTGCAGCAACTGATGTGCTTTCTACTGTCTCTTCCCCTGATATCTCTGTGTACCCTGCTGTTGAGACCTGCTTCCTCGTGGCTTGTTCTCTCACCACTGCTTTCAGCTTCATTACCTGACATCCATAACCAACTTAATTACAATTAATCATTAACTTATATATATATATATATATATATATGTTTAGATTCGGTTGTCGAGCATAGAAGTTGGGAGGTTCAGGTTCTAATTAAAGATGGAGTCCGTGGACTAGCTAGGTGGGTGCTGAGAAGAAAAGGGAAGAGGTCGATATATATATATTCCTGTTAGAAAAGACAACACATTCATGACATGAGCAATTAACCTCTTCCTGAAGCTTCTGTTTCTCTTTGGACACAGAATCAAACTCCTGCTTAAGGTTGTCATATAAGCGCTCGAGCTGTTTAGCTTTCCATCTAGCACGTCTATTCTGGAACCAAACAGCAATCTGCCTGGGCTGGAGCCCTAGTTCACGAGACAGCTTCATTTTCCTATCAGGATCCAACTTGATCTCTTCTTGGAAGCTCTTCTCCAGCGACTCTAGCTGGTCACTTGTCAATCGCTTCTTCTTCTCTTGACTCCCATAGCTGGTGATCTTGTCCAGAGCGGTACTTGGGACGAATCTGTTGGGTGCATTTTCTGCTAATATTGCCGGGTGCTTCATGTCCATGCCTGAAGGATCGATACATATCGAGACAACATTTCATACGTGTGTGTGCGTGTATTTTATATATATATATATATATATGAGAAACAATCACTTGCTAATTATTAATATATGATAGTATAATAAGTAGGAGGTATGATGATGGATATGTAGTTAGGTTTTGAAGCATGATTGCTTTTGCTTCCATGCAATGCACGCTTCAATTTGAAAGGAAGGTGATCACACACACACACACACACATATAAATGCAGATTCAGATTGTATGATTGGGCTGATGAGTGAATGCATGGAATTCCTTAATGGTGAGGAGATCTCTTCACTAAAACTAATGATTAAAAGGTTGATGATTACGTGCATACCTGGATATTGCGGGTCATAGGCATAGTTGTAGAGGAAGTTAAAGGAAGTCTGATCTGGTCGAGAAACAAAGCTTCTGAAGTTGCCATTCCAATCCATATTATCCATATTCATATTACGATCACTAGCTAGCTACTCTTTCTAATCTGTCTATAACGTTTGTGTTATACCTGTTGCTGGCCAGTAAATCAAGGACCACGCGCGAGAGATAAGAAAGAAAGACGACTGGTATTGTATTGGGTGGCGGAGAGGAGAGGAGGCGTGGTGGGCAAAGCGGGGGGAAAAGGAGTCAATTTTCTCTAGCTACTCTTTTAGGGGGCAGCAAAGAGAAGAAACTGAAAGGTTGTTATAGCTCGTCGTCTCTGCTTCACTTTTGGGGGTGCAAACAAAGGTGGTGTGTGTGTCTGTCTAATATAGAGAGAGAGAGAGAGAGAGAGGGCATGCTGTCGGTTGCCACAGGAAGAAGATGGCGTGGGGTGGCAATCCTGAAATTAAATGAAAGAGAGATTGGAAAGGAATCAAAGGCCTCCAGTCCAGCCCCATTCCAGTCATGCATGTGGTCCCGCCGACTGAGAAGAGAGAACAGCTGCTTGCTCCTTCATGTACTGACACTATGCCTCCCCTTTCTCACGCCTACCCAGCTCCTCGACGTCCTCATCATCATCATCATCATCAGTACTCACTACACTTCTACCACCGCCTCTACTTGTTTCTCTGTATATGTATCTATACATTATTCCATACGCTACCTTTTCAATTTCCAGCCTCGAATAAACTCTGTTAACTTTTGCCTTGGATGTTTCTGGGTGTATGTTAACGTTTGTTTTTTAAAATATTAGTGTTTATTTTTAAAAGTATGTTTTGCTTTGAAATATATTAATCTTTTCATTGATTAATAAATATCGGGAATCACCAGATATGCACATCAAATAGTGGGATAAATTTCTTTCCCCGTTGTATCTCCTCCCGTCGCCCTGCCATGAACACAAACACACACAGACACTTGATTTGTTCTTATCTAACATGTGTATAAACTTTTCCAGTGACTTGGTTAAGGGCCCTGTATTGCCCCTGATTTTCCATGCATTAATCCATTTCTTGATTTGGAAAGTAACCAGCAGGTGGTATCTAGTGACACTGACTCACGCATATGTATATATATAGAAAATTGAGGCCGGTGCTTAAATAACTATTCGATTATTTATTAATTTTAGGATAAAAAAACACTAGTGGTCCTTCCGGTTTTCTCTTGGGCTCCTCCTCTCTTTTTAAGTAAGTATGATACATCTTAAACTTTTATTAATTGATCATGTTTGTTTCTTCCAATTAAATCTATATGATCATGAATATTAGTACGATGGGCGACAGGTTAATTAATAATAAATATTAATAAAGAGATGTGATGAAAGCTACAAATATATAGACATTATTAATTCTCAGTAACAATTCATCACATATAAAATAAATCTTCCTTCTCAGAAATAAAATAAAAAGAAAGCTTAGTTTCTTCAAGAATTAAGAAAAAAAAACTAAGAGAGATTAATAAATATTGAAATATATGTAACATAAAATGTGTTCCTAACAAATAAAAGAAAGTTTAGCCCGTACCTAAAAAAGAAGGAGATGGATTAAATATTTAATGTATTTTATAAATTTTTATTCAGATGTTCATTTCTGGTTTCAATATATTTATATTAAACTTATACATGTAGCTGTAAAATCACACAGAATTAGTTAACGAAAATTTAATATTTATATCATTAAGTTTCAAAGGAAGGAGAGAGATTTGATGATGATAATGAAAAAAAAAACCTCTTAATATAATTTATATTATTATCTGATATAATTTTTAAGTGAAAACTATTTAAACAAATAACTTACATGGGTTCACCTTACATTGTGATATTACTTATATTTTAATTGGAAAAGATAATGAGAATAATAAAATTTAAACTTATAATTATTTGATCAATAAGATTTTAATGATTAATTTAACCTAACAATTTAAATTATTAAATAATATTTTAAGATATGATTTATATTATATTTTTTTATGTTGATATTTACTTACATGCAGTTAGACTCGTTCAAGATATTAATTAGAAATAAAATATATTGGAAGCAGCACTGTAGACGTATATGAGTCATAGGTGAAACCATATACTAAATGAAATTGAATGATACACAGATGATCATATATAGGATCGAATCTACCAGTTAGGCGAGGCGAGGCATGCACGGTGCTAAAAAGAGGAGGCATACAACCAGTCCAGTCCATGAAAAACCTGCCATCTGTAATTGCATCCAATAAAAGACACAAACCCTGTCAAAGAAAGTAAGTTGCTGGGCTCATCCTATTGTTTCACCCTCTTTTCCCACCTTAATTAACTTGCAGTACAGCAGTACGTGGCAGAGAAGAAAGCTCTCTCTCTCTCCCTCTCCCTGTGTGCGTTGGCTTGTTCACTTCCTACTGGATGTGGGGCTGAGGTCTAAGGGCTGGTCCTATCAGTATCTAGGGTTGGCTTGTTGAATTGCCAGCGCTTCAATTTGTAAAATGTGGGGCTCAGATCTTAGGGGAGTCTGTACTGTGTAGAGGCCAGAGAGAGAGAGAGAGAGAGAGAGAGAAGGAGGGGGGGAGAGAGGATCCGTAGTCCTACTCCATAATACATGATCGTTTTAGAAACCAAAACGTGAAGGGATAACTGTAGAGAGGAGTGAGGAGGAGAGAACACATAGAGCCCAGAATAGCGAAAGAGATATATGAGACAGAGCTAGGTAGGTCACCGCAGCATGCCTAGCTCCACATTTCTCTCTCTTTGACATTGAAGAATATTGATCTTGTGCATTAATTAAAGGTGTTTTCTTTCTGAATTGTTGATAACAACACATCATCTATCATTAATAGCAGCTGGCCGGAGGCCCATCATGAAATTTCAGATGGCAAAATGAAAAGGGTTAGATATATTCATCTACATATGAATGGTGCGTGCATGCTTTTTTCTATTTATTTTTTTTTCCTTAAATAGAAAAACAGTAGCAAAAGTAAAACCCATTTTCCAATTCCATGAAAGTAGTGCAAGAGGCAAGAACCTTTTCCAGAGCCATTTGATGCCTGCATTGAAATAATTTACTAGCTAGTAGTACTATACAGTTCGCCAAAAAAAAAAACTATGTCATTGAATAAAGCTGCAACTTGGGACTGCCACTCAACCTCAGCTGCTACGAGAACGAGCGTGTGCTTGGGAGTGCTTTCGTACCGTGATTTTTTAAAAAAATTATGTTTTTTTTATGGTTTTAGGTAGTTAATTTTGATATACTTAATTTTAAAAAATAAAAAATATTATTTTAAAATAAAAAACACTTAGAAAACGAGAATCTCCCACAAACCTTAAAACAAGTCTATATAAAGTTAAATCAGGTGAGTGTTGGAAAAGAAAAAAAAAACCAGATCGGATCGGATCGTATCGTATGAAAGGTAAAATTAAGGACGGTCATTACTCATGAACCAGCTGGTGCTTTCTCGTGAAATAGAAGTTCGTTGTGGTAGGTAGCACTTGATAATTAAAGGCAAATTTAGTGAAGATCCCCGCCAATTAAGATTGACAGTTGATTAAATTTATGAAAACGTTCTTTCCTGCTGCATAACCAGACAACCAAATTCAAACTGGTGAATATCATGTAATTTAATTAATGCTTTAATTACCAGTATACATCCTCTTTTTGCTATAAAAGAGAGGCATCAAAATTGAACTCAAAGCACCTTCAAGATTTCAAAATTACGATCTGGTGATTTCCCAGAACATGGTTTTCAAACCCACCATCAAGAACGTGTTAAATTTAAGTATCTTGTCTGGTGTTTTCAGGGTTCAATCCCAGGCCCAACTATCACCTAACCCCGTGGCTGGGCTGTAAAATTGCTCCCTTAGACCCAATGACCTGGAGGCAATTAGATGGAAATTGACACTTGAAATTGTGCTGCGAGGAGCTCCAGCATGCACTCATCATCCGCTACCATGAGCTTTACAGTTGTGAAGCAACTCTAGGCCAAAAGGAGCTTTGATTTTCAACGACGATATCATCATACGTTGAATATTGACCAAAACCAAGGGTCTCTGGCTCTCCCATCACAAAGAGTTGGAAAACCAGACGCCTACTAAGAGAAATAGTAATTAATTAGGGCCATCTTCCACGTCGTCCCACGTACGCACATCAGATTAACCTCGGACCAATCTCTTGCTTAGTGATACATAGTTTCAAACTCTGACTAGTGTTTTCAACTAGCTCCAGTCGACGACAACATCCAAGTTAGTCTAATAATCATTGGAGGACAAGTGTTGGTGTCAGGGCAAATTTAGAAGATAAAAAAAACAAGCCAGCCTCTGATGAAAAGATCAGACCATTTCTGAATTACTTTGAAGTTTTTTCTCTTCTTTTCTTTGTTCCCAGCTGCATGGTAGATATATATATAATCAGATTGGAAAATAAGCTTAATTGATAAGACATCTACCACTACAACTCAAGGTATAAGTTAATTTCATCATGCTTCGTTGATTTCTCATACTGGTCGGCCTGAGCACATAAAATGCAAGCGAATTGCAGAACATGTTTCTGCAGCGCCTAAAGTTCCCAGTGGAGGAGAGAAACGGAGGGGAGGGGGGCTGGCAGCGGACCTAGAAGATAAGGTGGTGGCCATCTAAGGTTATAGAACAATTTCAAATACGCAGTGGTCCTAAGTGAGCTTTAAAAACTTCTGGGAAAATCCAGCACTACTAAGGAAAGGGGCGCCCTGTGTGAGTGTAAATCAACGAGAATCTACTTTCTACTGGTCCTTGATTCGTGGATTCGGACCTGTTAAAATGGATACACATTTATAGGTGTAAATTTAATAGGAGACAACTTTTAAGCTAAAAATAGAGCCACTTCACTATAGATCCCCAGCACTAGGGCGGCGCCGAGTGGGGACCAGTCCCTGAACTTTAAGCTCGTAGCTCATTTCTCAAACAATTTTTTTTTTTTTTTTGTTTCAAGAATAGCAGACAAGAGTTTAATGTAGCGAAAATGAGTTATTATCGTATATTGTTTTTTTAAATATTTTTTATTTATAAATATATTAAAATAAATTTATTTATTTTTTAAATTTTATTTTTAATATTAATACATCAAATATATATATATATATATATATAAAAAAAAACTAATTCAAAGCTAAACATTTTTTCAGAGATTTCTACAGTATGGATGGCATTATTAATTCTACAGTATTTTTTGTATTCTAGCTATTATTTTTTACTATTCATCGTTGCATTTGATGATTATATCAATTTGTACCATAATTCACTTTTATTTGAATGCTTAGGTTTCTAGAGTTTTTTTTATGTGAATTAATCATAAATTTGTTGAAAAAAAATAATTTGTTGTTGAAAAAAACATATAAAAAAATAAGAATTGAAATTTAAAAAAAATCAATTTTTATTTATATTTTATGGTGTTCTAGGTTTATGAACAGTCTACTATTTTTTTTTTTGGTTAAAACAAGTTTTAAAAATAGTTCTTTCGTTTCCATAATAAATATCTATTTATTTTATAAAAAGTTTAATGAGTATACACAATTGTTTTATTTTTTTTAAAAAAAAAAGAGTTAGTTGCATGTGCTTATTGCAAGCTCATGCATGACTAACTTTTTTTTGTTAGGCCGAACATGTTACCATGTCCTATTGGTCCAACTCTTTTAATGTTAACCTTTAATATTTTTTAATTTTGAATAAAATTCATTATAAATAAAATCACTAAAATGATATTTAAATACTATACAATTTTGCTATAGTTTTGAAATAAGATTATTTTTTTTTATATATAATCATATTAACAATCCCTTTGTGAATTATTATATATGAAACTAATATGTAAAGTTATATATAAAAAACAAATATATTCATGAATATTAATTGAAAATAAAAAAAATTGTATTGTAAGGTTTTTACATGATTTTTCCAAATTAATTATTCTTTCTTTTATTGATTATAAATTATCAGATCATGATTTTTTCTGTTTTTATTCAAACTTGTTTTTCATATCTTGATAAGTTTCTTTTTGAAAAACAATGATACTCATAAAAAAAAAATATTTTCATCAAAACAAAAAAGAAATAAATGAACAAGGAGAACGAGTGTTGATTAAAAAGATACGTTTTCCCTCCTTAATTAAAATGATTGAGATTTTAATTAATATTTATTTTAATGGCCTTTATTTTTTGGTTCAAAAATCAGGCTTTTAATAAAAAAAAAAATATATTTTTTGTAGAAATAAATATATATTAGTAAAAAAAATTGAAAATTCATCTAATAAAGTATATTTCTTTTTCATAATTTAAATTATTGATTTTATGACAAACATCTATTTTCTTATAAAAAAAATTAAAATTTAATTTTTAAAATTACCCAGCAGCATTGCATAGGTTAAAAACTAGTACTGTAATAATAACAACAATCTTCTTAAAATAATTATCAATCCTCTTACGGGTTGTTTGGAATCAAATTTCTTCTAGAATTTTATTATAATATTTGAGTTGAATCAAATTGATAATTCTCATATTTTTTTTATTTTTAAGGACTAAAATGTATAATACCTTGACATTTCAATACTACAATGAAATGCCAGGGGTTTTAGTATATTACTAGCCTCAGAGTCAGTGCTTCACTACAGGCGCTTAACTATTTTTTTGTACAAAAAATGATGTTTAAATGTTGAAATGAGGTTAAAAAAGAACATGAAAAAGGGTCATGATAAATATGTAATGCTAATTAAGGCTAAGAATACATTGCTTATTTCTGGACAACACGAACAACCCATAATGGAAGAGGAGATATCAAGAAATAAAATTATATGGTGGAAGTTTATTTTTCATTGCTGAGAGCTGCCACCTGCGCTATCCAAAATGCATTACAGCTCAATGTACCGATATTTTTTCAAATAAAAAATATTAATTAAATATTAAATTATATTATCACCCTCAACCAAACATGCAATTAACAAACACAACCTAGGCTAAATAACCCTAACACTCGTGACCACAATTACTTACATTTACTAGATTCAAGGGCGCATGTGTAATTTGACTAATTATTAAAATACAAAAATACCCTTCTCTTTGTTGTGTTGATTCTTTTATCCTTTTAGGGTGTTTTTGTTATTTTATTGTTATTAAAAATATCATCATCATCATTATCACCACCACCACAACTATTATTATTATTACTACTACCACCACCACCACCATCACAACAACAACTATTATTATTATTACTACTACCACCACCACCACCATCACAACAACAACTATTATTATTGTTATTATTATCATTATTATTATAACCACCATGACCATAACTATTACTATCATCATTATTATTAAAATAACAAAAAATATTAACTTGATTTGAAGGTTATTGTTGTTGCTGCTACTACTACTATTATCATTATTGTTATTGTTGTTATTACTTCTATTGTTGTTGTTGTTATAACAATCACTACTGCTATTACTATTTCTTCTCTTTGGCAAAGAGAAATTTTACCTTTTAATTATATCCTTTTGTTTTTTTTTTTTTTGATATTGACACACTATCTGGATTCTATTTATACACAGCAACACCAAATATTCTATATCTAATTACCTATTATATTTAATTAATATACTAAATCTAATACATTTAGATTTATCTAATAAATTTAATGTATATAATATTTTTATATATTTGATTTTTTATTCAATTTTATTTGAATAGAATTAAAATTTATATTCATTTAGAATTTATTATTCTAAATTATAATTTAGAATGATCTACCATTATTATTATTATTATTAAAATAACAAAAAACATAAACTTGATTTGAATGATAAAATTAAAGATCCTAAAAACTTTGATAAAAGAACAAAAAAAAAATCAGAAGAAAGAGGACAAATGAAGTTAGTATTATTCCTTTTGAAAAAATAAAAATAAAAAACCTGATATGAGGGATAAAATTGAAAACAATAAAAACTTTGACAGAAAAGCAAAATAAAAAAATAAAAAGAAAAATGGGAATATTACATATAAAAATTAGAATTGAAGAATTGAATTGAAAATAAATAAAACTTTAACACAAGAAAAAGGGACAAAGATCAAAAATCAAAATTCAAATGACTACACCTGAAATACCAACAATAATAAGGATCAAAGTTGATTTTCTAGGGTAGAAGAGAGAAATGAAAAGGAAAAAAAAAGAA
The DNA here is from genome assembly GCA_018804465.1 of Populus tomentosa. Taxonomy (NCBI): domain Eukaryota; kingdom Viridiplantae; phylum Streptophyta; class Magnoliopsida; order Malpighiales; family Salicaceae; genus Populus; species Populus tomentosa. The sequence continues at coordinate 8,795,094 of CM031979.1, read as the reverse complement.
GGGGTTATTGGTGACAAATTAGTCACCTTTAGTAGACACGTACCACCAATAAAGGAAAAGGACATGGAAGAAAGCCAAATAAGACTATGGAAGCTCATTTTTCACCATTGGAAGATGTTGTACGCGTCGTTTAAAGTGTGCGGCATCGCTCATGTGTTGGCGTTCGCGATGCACACGCTAATAATTTTTAGCATTTAAAAATTATAAATTAAATGGTAAATTACATTACTACCCTCAAACAAACCAACAATTACCAGAGAGAGAGAGAGAATTGTCAATACCCTATTTCAATAGCTTTTTTTTTTTGTTCTTAAGGTCATGTATGTAATCTTACTGTATGCTAAAAAAAAAATCGGCAATAACAACCCTGCCCTATAGTGTTAGTTTTTTTATCCCAAAGATATTTTGGCTCTTTTACTATTTATAAATAAATTAAATAAACAAAAATACCCCCAAACAAATTCGTAATGCCTAATGGTATGGAAAGATAAAAATGCTACTGGTTCAAATACAAGCAATTTTTCTTGTGAATGACAAAAAAGTCACCACACTGTAATGGTAAATAAAAAAATACGAGGGAGGCTACAATGAATCCTTCTTCTGTTTTAGTTGTTTTTTTATAATATATTAATATACATACTTTAATTTTCATTTGACATGATAAAAAATTTTGGTATATGAAACTTGACGAGTCATATATGGATATTTTAATTTTTTAGTTTAGATATAAAATAAGTGTGGACTCGCGCCCTGTGAGGAGAAATTATTTTTTTGCGTAAAAAATGATGTTCGGTTGCAACAAACACGTTAAAACAAAAACTCGAGTCATTGCACTTGAGGTCTTGGCCCAGCGGTTGAAGGGACTTGTTTCCTTCCTCTGCATCCTGGGTTCAAACCTCACCGTGCACGCCTGTCACCCCCGCGGTGCCTTACATGTTCACTGGGTTTGCAGGATGTTCAGTAAGCCGTGGGATTAGTCGTGGTGCACGCAAGCTAGTCCGGACACTCACGTAAATCAAAAACAAAAAAAAAAACTCGAGTTATTAATTAAGCTAGTTTTTTGAGCGAGGGCTAATTTGAATAATTTAATGTTGGTCGCTCTGGTGGGGACCAATTGTATCAAATTAAGCAGGCCCCTTTCACAGGCCCTAATTATGTTGTAATGAACTAGCTGTAATGATGAAAATTATGTTCGAGAATTTTACTAACTGCACATAGTTTTACTAACTGTGTAATGATGTAGTTTTAGTTGAAAAGAATTAATTCAAATGAAATTGAACTATTGTAGGTTCTTGTGCTTCTAAGCTATAATATTACTTGCATCTAACATTGTTGTTAGGACTACATAGTTTAGTGTTAGGTAGCATTTTGAAATTTTTCATTATGTTACGTAGTTAAACTTGATGTATATGCTAAATTTTAATATTTTAAATTTTGCAAGAAGTAGAATGTTGGGTTATTAGTTATTATAGGTTTCATTATATAAATATATAATTGAATCTATATATCTCATAAATTAATATAAATGTTGTGTATAAATGTGGAACAATTATGAGTGATGAAATATGTGTAAGGAGGGCATGCCTAAAACTGTTTGTGAGTACTAGTTGTATAAACCAAATATAGGTTAGATTGCAATTATATTTGCAAGTATTAATTGAGGGACAAAACTTTTGATAGGGTCCTGGCAAGGGAGACTCTATCAAAATTTTATTAAATTAAATAAAACTTTTAATTTGAATGAAAAACCTTTTACATGTTTAATGTGCATGTGTAGAGTAAATCCCGTGTTGGTGTGTTGATTGGGAGAGCCTCCAGGGGAGACTATCAAATAAAAAAAAATTATCATATTTAGTATTAATTGAGGGACAAAACTTTTGGTAGGGTCCTGGACAATGAAGACTCTACTAAAATTTTATTAAATTAAATAAGACTTTTAATTTGAATGAAAAACTCTTTACATGTTTGATGTGCATGTGTAAGTAAATCTCGTGTTGTTGGTGTGTTGAGACTATCAAATAAAAAAAATTATCATATTTCTTTATGTGTATGACTATTTAATTTTAGTATAAAAAATCATTTTTATTATTTTTTATTTTCTAGTTAAAAAAGGAAAAAGAAAGGTCACCAGATTATTTTTGATATCAATTTAAACCACTAAAACGATTAATATTTATATAAAATGATTCTATTTTATATAAAAAAAAGTTTATATTATGTTTTTTTAAAAACCTTTAAAACTAATGAAAAAACACATCTGAGTACAGGTTAATTTTTAATTTTGAATTAATTTTAATTTTTAAGATAATCTTTTTAAGATCATAAATAAATTTATCACAAGATACTTCTTTAAAAAAATCAAATTTTCAACCTCGTTTCCATACAGTCTTGACCTGTGCTAGTTGACCTTGGTCGCAAGTTACACTTTGCCAACTTATAATTATTTCTAGGAATGGCGCAAATTTAATCAACCATAATGCATTAATTCTTACAATGAAATGTAATGCAATCATCCTGACTGCAACTATTGATAAAAAATGCCAGGCAAAATGAAAGCTAATTGCATTTAACTGAGAAACTAGTCCCGCAACGATCATATTTCTGCTAAACTCAAGAATGCAAAAGAAATTTATGGGCCTTCAAAACTCAAGAATTATATCTCATTTGCATCAAGCTAGGCGTGAAATAATTAACAAAGCATTTTCTATTAATCCTATGTGCTCAGGTATATAATCAACAAAACTGGATTAAGTACAGCAGCAAGAATTATATAGCCATTGAGGAAACACACCTACTTGGAAAACCAACTTCTGATGATATCCTCTAAAACATCAAATGCCTTCAGAAGTGTAAGCAGTATGACAAAAAAAATATGCCCAGGTAGAAACTTCTGGGATCACTGAAAATATTAAGCAACATCCCCGTTGCATTTGCTACTTCAAAATCCCTCTTCTTTTGCGGGCTTTCAGATCACTGGGGATAATAAATACAGAATCAACACAAAGCCCTCCTTTGGAATGTGTGCAATCAATCTGTTTCACGGAAAATTTGACCTCAGTAGCAGGTTCTGAGTCTGTCACAATAAATTCACCTACCTTGTAATCTATCCAGCATCCACGCTTCTGGTTGCCATTTACTTCATCTTGTTCAGTCTCGTCTAAACAGAACTCACATGATGCTTGCTGACCATCAGAGGTAGACAACTCAAACCGTACTGGCTTTATATCCCAACCATGAGTGTGGTCGAAATTGCAGACACGGCGTCCCAGTCGTTTGGAAAACCTTCCAAGGTGAAGCCTGAAGTATAGAGTATAGATATCAGCAGGGAAAGGGAACTTTACAGCTCCATCCACTTCAAACCACCATATTTGTTGCAAATAGGCCACCACATGGAATCTACAGAAGATAAACTGTCAAGATCTGCAAGAGCACTTTGTGAAAAATAAAGCACAACAATGTAGGAGCTACCAGCATTTGAATATTCTTATTCCACAGACACACATATTGACTGAAGGAGTCGGTAATACAACAATATACTGCTGACTCATAACAAGCCAAACAAGAGCTCAGTAGGGTGTCAAAATGACATCAGTAGACCTCTACATGAATTCCAGACATCTAAAAACTACAACCATTTAATTGATAAAAGGATAACTGGAGCATATTATTTTGAGACATTTTGATACAAGAAAACCAATAAAGGACAAGTAAAAATGTGTAACGATGTATTTGATAGTCCAAGTTTTCATGCTACCAGGCATGCTTCAATTATCTAGCATAAAAATTGGAAAAGATAATCTAAACAAAGGCAGGCAGAAATTATCACAAGGGATTGTCCATCCTCTGCTTGTGTCAACAAGTGCACTTCTTCAGTTGGAAATGACTACACAAATTATTTGGATGACAGGGCAGTTAGGTCACATTTATGACCAGCATATGGACCGAAAAGGAAAGTGGAGAATATACCCTCGCAGAAGATTGATCACTGTTGCACAGACAGAATAAGCACATTATACATTTCTACCGCCTAGACTTCTATCATCGAGAAAAGCATCCAGAAACAGGAAAAGAAAACATATGATATTTCACATTTAATATGGGAAATGTAAACTATTACAGAAACAAGCATTAAAAACTATAATAAAAAAGCTGTAACACACATTACATACAAATCCAGAATTGGACAATAAAATAGACAAATAACAAGGATGAAAAAGCTTGATCGGAAACCAATTAAAGATGGACCTCGTAGGAAGCAGATAAAGTAGCAAGTGATATTAATTTTCAGGCCAGGTTTAGTTAGCGAGCCAAAGAGAAGGCAGATGCATCTCTCCACAACTCGCAGGGAAGCAAAGGGCAGATGCCCCCTGCAACCAACCGAAAGTAACTAACCCCAGCTGAAGAGAGTAGTGGTTGATCCAAATATCATCGCTGACTACATGCAAAGCTTTTGAACTTGTTAAATTCCAACAAAGCAACAATGAAATGGCCCAAGTTATTAACAATACCTGGAACAGATTTGGCTGAATTTGAGGTTGATTTACCGTAAGAAGTTATAGCATCAACTTCGACAAGTAGTGAATTAGCAACGATTAATTTTGAAATCGAAAACGATGGATCATTTCGTGGGCATCAATAACTAATTGATTAACAACCAAATCAAGCATGAATGAAAGTTGCAGAGGATAAACTAGAGCTGGTGCTACTTGTTAAAATATATAAATAAATAAACAAACCAAGTTAGAGAGAAACCTTGATTCTTCAGTAGGAACCCAAGTCCAATATCTGCGGTCTTCAATTCCCGTAATTGACATCCCTTTGGCCGATATCGACATACAAACCCTTCCCGTCACTCTATCAAGCCACACCTCCTGTTCAATTTTGTCATTTTTTTAATAAATAAACCCTTAATTCGAAAATCCAAAAAGAAGAATGCTAGAGCGACAGACCTTATTGCCGTCATCGAAAGGGAGAGGGCGAGAGAGGAGGGCAAAGATGTCTTTTTTGGAGAAATTGAGGTATCTATCAGGAGGGAGGATATGGAGCAGATCCTGATAATTAGAAGGCAACTTGTTTTCCCAAACGGAATCGGAAGAAGCGGCTCCTCGAAAAGCACGGTTCAATCGAGCCAGATTGCAAATCTCAGGAGGCGTCAAATACATGAAAACACAAGCCACGCAGCTCTCCGGAATGTCCCCCAGCCCAGGACCACCCATGCCCGCTCCCTCCGTCAGGTTCGATAACGAGGCGCCCATACTCAAGGAAGGGAAAGATAAAGAGGGGAGTGGTCAGTTATTGAGAGCGTTTCATCGTAAGTTTCTGTCGGAAAATGGAAGGTAGAGGTGACGAGGGTTTGTTAGCTTTCGCCTTAGCTCCCAATTGGAGAGGAGGAATTGTGTGGTCGGGTCCCTCCAGTCATGCAATTTTCTTTTCGAGCACAAGCAAACAGATTACCCCCTCTCGCTCTCTCTACCTATTCTTCTTAAAAAATTTATTTTTATTTTTATTTTTTTTGTCTTTTTGGTTGTAATTTTTTGGGGTAGCATGTGAAACCCAGAGCCGTTGCTGTGTAGTGTCCCTTCGCCCAAAGTTTTATCTGGTATTCATCTCATTTTCTGTCTTAAAAAATGATTGTAGTGTTTATAAAGAAATAAAAAAAAACATGATACAAATTGCAAAAAATTAAAGTAATAAATATTAAGATAAAGGTAATTGGTTTAATTAGGAATTTAAATAATATGATTAAAAAAATACAATGACAATAAATAAATTCACAAAAAAATGATAACAAAAAAGATAAAAAAAAAATTCGTTTGGAGCCTATCTGAATTATAAAACAACTCAATATTAAAGGGTTAGATTTAAAAGGAAACTCAATTAAATCAGGTTAACTTATAAATTTATGGACTATTAATATAAGATTTGGATAATCTTGTAGAAAAAATGCATGGAAAAAAGTTTGAAATCAATTCCTAATAAATAAAATGAGAACATGATAGATCAACAAAAATAAAAATAAAAGGTGAAGTTTAATCTCTAGCAAATAAAATGTTAAAGAACAAAAATTAAAAAAAAAACATAATTAAAAAAGATAAAAAAAAAAAACTCAATCCAAGTTATATCAAGATGAAAAATCTATAATCTAGTCATTATACAAGGATAATTGTAGTCAAAGGCAATTTGAATAACATCATGAAACACAATAATTAAACAACTTAACGACCAAGGAAAAAATTAAAAAAAAAAATTTAAAAAATAAAAGGTGAAAAATGAGTCATTTTAGATTAACCTACAAACTCTACAACCATGACCATATGACCAAGATAACCTAATAAAATAAAAAAAAAGTACAGAGACCAATTTTATTTTGAATTATAAAATTTAAAATCATGAAAAAAATATCAATTAACTAAGTTTCAATCAAAAAGCTTAATTCCCCGTCAATTTTATTTTGAATTATAAAATCATGAAAAAAATATCAATTAATTTAAAAAACTTGTCAAAGAAAAAAGATAGAAATAAAAAGAACAAAGATCAAAATTCGATAGGAAAAAAAAACCTAGAGGATGAAATTGCAAACAAAAATTAATTTAAAAAATAATACCAAACAAAATAAATTGCAATCAAAACAATAAGGAACAAATTTGAAATATTAAATAATAAAAGGGGTGAAATTGAAAAAATAGTTTTAATTTTATAACTTATTAAAAAACATAGTAATAAAAAAAAAACCATATTTAAAAGATTAAAAATGAAAAGGGATGAAACTAAAAAAAAATATAATTTTTTAGCTTTTTCAAAATAAAAATAAAAAAATTATAATCAAAAGGACATATAAAGGGCTAGTTTGAAATTTTAAAAGGGTTGGTGCTAAATTTGAAGAGGAAAGTGAGAAGAATAAAGAAAAAAATGATTATTGATGTCAAATTAAAGGCACGTTTGTGGTCCACGTGTCACGACATCGTGAAGGGAACACTACAAACTTTCAAAAGCTACCCTGCAAGGCAACATTTAATGGTTGGATAGCCTCATATGTGCTGCATAAACCACTCAGGAGTTGTCTAGAATTTCTTTTAAAATAATATTTAATATATATCAATTACAAGAATGATTTTCAAGTAACCTTTAAATCTATAATAAAACAAATATAAAATGACAAAAAAATAAAGCTACAATGAAATAATTATGTTGATCTTTTCTTTAAGAACATCAAAATAATTAAACTATTTTTTTTTTTAAAAAAAAAAGACAAGAACCACCTTTATAATAAGCATTGTTTTTTTTCATTCTAGGTTTAAATTAATATTTTTAATAAGAAATAAAAAATAAAATGATCAATTTAACTCTATATAATTTATAAAAAACAATTGTATTATTATGAAAAAATCACCTTGCCTCCAATACCTGGTTCAGAAATTTAATAGTTAGAGGATAATTTTGTTATTATACTATTATAATGAATAGTGTTTTATTTATTTACATAAACTTCTCTTATCTCTTTAGTTATTTTATTTTATTTTATTTTATTTTAATTTCCCAATCCTTATATTTTTTTTAACCTTTTTGCTTGATGAAGTAGCATTACTAAAAAAAACACACCAAAATTGCGCTCAATGGAAGAGTCCAGATTGTTAACACCCTGAATTTCTAAATTTGAAAATAAGTAGGTAATGGGTAAAGAGTTAAAAGAAAAATAAATGATTATATTCTTATTATTTAATTTTATGTGCAATTGCCTTTCGAAGAAGTTAAAAAAAAGAAGAAAAGAATCAATTAACAAAAGCTAAATTCTACCTTGATATAAAAGCCACGGAAAATAAAAATAAAAGGCATGAAAAGTGACCTCTGAAGAGGGGTTCAGTTTATTTATTTATATGTTTCAAAAATATTTTTAAATCATATTAATAACAATTTTAATCCCTAGCGATAGTCGAGTCTTTGTTTTATTTTTTATTGGTCGCGTGTATTCCTCTCGTCTCGGGGCCATGGATTTTCCACCTCTCGTTCTCAAAAGCCATAAAGAACACAGTACACTCGTCAAATGCCCGCGCTTGGGATGGATTAATTAATTTATTTATTTTGCAACGTGAAAAAAATGCAGCAGTTAGCAACGCGTTTTCACCATATATAAAAATCCATTTCAATCAAAAAGTTACTGCATACTTTTAATAAAACAAATTAAAAATCATATATTTTAATAAATGTTATTTAATGCTAACAATAGATCAAATTGATTGATTGAGATTAGGATTTGTATTAAAACTTCTAACCAAGTCGCATAGAAGTTTCTTCAAAACTTTTCCTTTAATAATACAACAATAAAATTGTTTCTCTTAGGAAAGTAATAATTTAAAACTCCATTAAAAAAATTAATTTCCTGCATATTTCCTGCTGTTCTCATCAGTATAGTTTTTTTTATATAAAAAAAAGCATATTTTTTCCCTGGTTCCTAGTATGGTAAGAATAGAAAGGTATTAGAATTGATAAAAACAAATTAGATGATTTGAGATATGGATTAAAAAAAAATTCTTCAATTAAAACCTCTTTATCTCATTAATTTTCTTAATTTTCTTTGCTTTTTTTAATCGGAAAAAAAGATATTTTTTTATTTTTCCAAGCAAATGTACTATAAAAGAAAAGAATAATATATTTCTCACTTGCTTAAATGAAAAACTTTTTAAAATTTGTTTTTCTAATAATTATACGATTATATATACATAAAAAGTATTTGCAAGAAAGACAGTAAATAAAATAATAAAAAAATGTATTGTTTTTATAAGAAACATAATTCATTGAACAAAAAGTAAAAGAAATTCAGAGAAAAACATTTTTGATAACTAATAAACTTGATTTTCATGGAATAATAATGACCATAAACAAAAAAAAAAAACAATTGCTTAGTAGGTTCACATTGAAACGATGTAATTGCTAACACAAAAAAGAAGAAGCAAGAAACTCATTTGAAAATAAATGTTGAATTGACTGTGTCTAACCAAATAATATCTCAAATATACATTTTAAGCAAGAACTAATTATGATCATGGAAACAAACTTGAATTTAAAAAGAAAATCATAAATCAATCACTTATCAATAACTACATAAAAATGTAAGAACACTGAATCGTCTAACCAAATAATATCTCAAATATACATTTTAAGCAAGCACTGATTATGATCATGAAAGCAAACTCAAATTTAAAAAGAAAATCATAAATCAATCACTTATCAATAACTACATAAAAATATAAGAACACTAAATCTAAAAAACAAATATAAAACAAATTATAATGAAAAATCAAGAAAAAATATATTTTATTCTTGTTCAATATCATTGAGAAAATTATCATGAAAATCTCGCAGATTAGATAATATATAATTATCCATAAAGTAAGTAATTATATGATTGGAAAATGTCATAATCTTCTTAAAAACAATGTTATTGTTTTTTATTAGGAGCATATTTTTAATAAAAGGTAGTGAGCATAAAAATAAAGGATTTTTTTTTTAATTTAATCCATTTGAAGTAAGTAGAGAAAATGTATGCTCCAATCTATACATCTTTTGATTATTTTAGCAGTGACATGTTTTTAATCGCAAGAGATGTTTCATAAAAAAATCCATCATGCTATTAAAAGCAATTAAATATATATAAAAAAATCAAATAGAATCTAATGATTTTGTATGTGATTGAATAAAAACATAAATGTAATAAAATTACATTAAAAAATTATTAAAAAATTTAAAAACTAATTATAGATTGAATATTTATGCACTTATTTTTCATGTTAGATACATAACAATTGAAAAAAGAATTGCTACCAACCTCGTAAGAACCTAAAGATTATTAGAGAACCATAAAAATATTAAATAATAATTGAAATATCATGTCATTTTTTTTTTATGCGTGTAAATCTAAATCCAATAAAAAAAACCACAATGGAGACATGTCTAAGCGAATAAGCCCAACATAAAAAAGGCTAAACGTGCCTGATCCTTTGAGATTATGCCCACGTGATTGACACTCTTGTATATTTTTTAAGGAGTGATTGACATGTCATCTATCTCGTAGTTTCTTAAAAAAATAGCAAATGTTTTATTGTTTGATTGTCTAGATTTCAATAGCTAAAAAAATGATTGGAAGATTAGGTTTTAATTTATTTATTTTAATTCATAACTTTATTTTTAAGTTATTCTGAATTAAAAATATCTAATAAACATATTTAACACCTTAATAAACAAATTTATCAAGTCAAAGACCTCTAGATTGGCTCAAAAGTATAAAATCAAACTGGGAAAAGAATATCAATGAAGTGTTGGTCTAGCGGTTAAAACACTGCTATATCTCTGTAAGGGTGAGAACACAAGTTCGATTCCCAGAAAACGTACTTATTGGGAGGGACAGCCACGAACCTCGAACGGGATTAGTCTCACCCTTTAAAAGGGTATAAGGATACCCGGATAAAAACAAAAAAAAAACTAGGAAAAGAATCTTTCTCAACCTAAAATTATTTTTTTTTCAACAAAACAAGGGCAAAATAATACCTTAATAAAACTTCACTCATCAAACAAAACTTATTGATATTGTAATTAATGTTTTTTATTATAAAAAAGACCCAACCAACAACTTCCTCTCTTTCTTCTCTTAAAACAATGACATGGCCAAAATGAATATAATGAAGTTATGGAGAAAAAATAAAATTATAAAAACTAAAAGGACAAAAAGGTAATCAAAGAAAAATAAAAGGATCAAAATGAATATTTTTGTGCAAATTTTAGAGCAACCATGTGTTTTTATGTGCTCTACACTTTGGCCCTCAATTTTAATTTTTTTGCTTTACAAAATAAATAATAAAATTTTGGTGATTAATTTGTTCACAAAAGGTTTTAATCGAAGAGAAAAAAGGTTGATGATCAAAATGAAAAAAATATATATATAGACTACTACGGAAAAGTTCAATGTCTTTTAGTATATTTCGAAATATAATATTAATTTTTCTATAATACTTCAACTAGTTATCATGTTAGTGCTACGCTGCTAGCAAGATTCAAATTTAATTTCGAGTATAAGAGAGGAAGGGTTCATTATTACGAATGTGTTTTTTAATATAAAATATTTGTTAAATGAAAAATAAAAAGATGATGTATGCCGCTTGATATAATAAATTCAAAAATATATGAGCATATAAATCATAAAAAAGTTGTGAACATAAATTAAAGGCTAAAATAGAAAATTGATCTTCCTAGCTAGTAAAAAAAAATGCACATAAAAATATTTTGTTATAAGCGTAGGCTATAGAGAGTCCTAATAGTTAAAAATAACATAAGTGCAATAAACCGTGGGAGAGAGGAAATATCAAAGTTAAAATGAACATTTTCAAAGCCAATTTTTATTTAATTCCATAGTAATGAATATTCAAAATAGTTCAAATGATTAAAATCCTAGAAAAAATATATTTCTTCAGTCAACTTTCTCAATTCTTATTTATGCATTTTTTTCATGTCTTGAAAAAATACATCTTTTTATTAACATGATTTTTAGATCTAGAAATCCAAATTCAATTTGTTTTTATAAAAAGAAAACACTCCAAAAATATAATGCTATTTTCAACCACAAAACACCATATAATCAACATAAAAACTAAAAATCAAACCAAACAAAAAACTTTACTAATCTTTTACGATGAAATTGTTGAGTTTTGTTTGGGTCTTAAAGTGAGGGTGTTAAGCCTATGCCTTTCCATAACTTCTCCAAGTCTTTTACGATGAAATGTTGTGCCAATAGACATAAAAGTTGCGTGAATAGAGCTTTCCGAATAAAAATTTACTTGGTTCATGCTACACCGCGATAAAATAAATTTTTTTATCATTAAATCTAAGGAAGTAAGTCAATATTAAAATCTCTCATCTCATTTCTTCGCCTTACTCAAGATTCTAATTACACCACAAGAGAGATAAATCAATTTAAATTAATCAATTTTATAGATTCAAAAGTGATCATGATGATTAGTAAAAACATAGCTTAGCTTTTAAAAAAAACTACAATATAACAACTTTTTTAAAAAAATATTGATACAATTGGATTAATCCTACCCCCAACCCGACCCATGTGATCAACTCTATTGTGTTTAATAATTTTTTTATTTAATTATATAATAAAAATAGATGCTCGTAAAATTTAAAATCAACTCTAAAATAAACATTTATTTGAGATGGTGATAATCTTATAGAAAACAGACAAAAATAAATCAAGCAATTTATTTTCTAATAAATTCAATATTAAAGGATGAAATGAAAAAAATAAAGAATCTAAAACAGAGAAAAAAAGAGAGCATATTTAGTCGATGGATAAACCAATCAAACCTTTGAATTAAGTAATTTGAACTAGCACGTCAAACCCATGAACCGAGTTATGGATTCCACTAGAATTATAATTTGTTTTTTTAAAACTATTTTTTATTTAACTACGCGATAATAAAAATAGGCAGTCATAAAATCAAACAGTAACCCATTACTGAATTTTTTTTCAATCGCAATAATCTTATAGAAAGTAAAATAAACCAATTATGAAACTAAATTTTTAATTAACACAATATCTATAGATGAAATAAAAAAAAATTAAACTTGTTAAACCCACGAATCATGTCAGCCAACCAAACATGTGAATAAGTCATGGACTTTATAAAGTTTAATAATACGGTTTTTTTTCAAACCTATTTTTTTAACTTTATGAGAAAAAAATAGATGATAATAAAATCAAATTCAATTAAAAAATAATATAAAAAAAACATTCCATCAAACTCGTAAATCAAAACTACTTGGATCACCTTAATAAACTCGTAAATCATTTTAACACTATAAAAAAATAAATTAAAAAATTAAACTTTTAATTACTTTAATATTTTTTTAAAAAAATATATAATCTAGATTACTTGTAATCCAGCATTGTAACCGGTGTAGATGAACAATAATTTCCCCCGTGTCCTTTAGCTTTTCTGTTAATAATTTGCGTAGACGTGGAACCATTGGATTACAAGTTAACTACGTCTATTAATTAAATATTGGTTGCATAATCTTTGAAACAAGAGTAAAGTAAACTTGAGGGCTGTCAGGAAAACAACATGCGGTCTATATCCACGGTCTTTCAACGTCTCTTTAGACTTCTTTTTTTGGACCCATCGAGAGTAGTCAGAAAGTAATCATATTTTTAAATGCCTAAACTGTCAGCAATTTTATTTTTTAAAAGTTGTTCTTTCAAACTCAGACTGTAAAAAAAAACCCTCCATTGATCACAAAGCAGCCCCTAGATTCAACAATATTATTATCTTTGATATGATGTAATATAATATAATTTAATCAATTGTTTAATAGATTATAATGAAATGAGTTGAAATTTTACCTTCCATTTTTTTTTACAAGTATTCGTAGTAATATAAATAGTTAATGCCGCACGTTGTAGATCGAACAAAAAAAAAATGTAAAAAAGAATATGCAGTGATGCTATGATATTCTCTTTAAAAATAATACTAGTGAAAGCAAAATCTGATATATAAGAGTAATAAAATAGATCAAGAAACATATATACATATTAAGATATGCAATTAAAAATTAATTTTTGCTATAAAAAAAGTATTTGAAGGTGATGTTGATACTTTAATGAGTTTTAATTAAAATTAAATATTTATTGAGTTAGGCATTTATCTACTCTAAGTTTTAAAATAAATCATGTTGATGTTGATTTTATATGACTCGATCAAATAAACAAGTTAAAGTGCAACTCAATCAACCTAATGAAAATTTAATTTTACTCTAGGTGATGACATTATAATATTGTTTTTTAAATATCGAGAAAATAATATTTGAAATCGACTCAAGTTAATTTATCAAACATATACTTCTAGGTTTAACAATTTTATTTTTTGAAATCTTTTTTTTTCAATCACTTAATAATAAAAATAGATAGATGTAAGAAATTAATTGAATAATTAAAAAAAATCATGAAGTTTTGTTCAAAAGAGCCCCTGCTAATGTAATAATAATAAAAAGATGTGATATTAGTAAAGGAAAACAAAATAAAATAAAATTGAATGGCATTCAATGAAAAAAAAAATCACGAATAAGATTTTAATTAATCTATCTCAATGGATTTAAACTAAAAATAATTAAGAGCAAAACTGGCAAAACACATGACACATGTAAAGCCCACCTGTCCCATAAAAGAAAGCAGCCCTCCTGTTTCATTCTTAGTTTTTACTTAAATATAAAAATACATCAATAATGTATAGGTTAATAATTATTATAATGTTTCAAAAAATGAAATTTTAATTAATCTATTTTGGTCAATTAAAAAAACTAAATTAAAGACAAAACAAGCCAGACACGTGCAAGTGTGCTGGCCCATGAAAAAGGAGGCCATGCCTCCCTGCTAGAAGTGTTTCATTCTTTATGAAATATACAAATATATAAAGAATTTATGGATTATTAGTATTTTCGATGTTTAGAAAAAAAAATCACTTCTATAAATCTATCAAATCCACATATGAGGAACGTTCGATTTCGAAACCAAGACCACACAGGACATTGCACTCGACCAACTGAGCTAGACGGGCTTCATATAGAAGATAAAGTCATTGAATATTATTCATTAAATTTTTTAAAAAAGCACGGCTCCGTTTTGGCAAGGAAAAAGCAGTTGGACACCAAAAACCTTGAACAAAAACAACATTATTAAACTTATTAAACTTGAGGGGTTATATATATATATATATATATATATATATATATATATATATATATTATTAAACTTGAAAAGTGTAATTTAATTGGTCAGATTCTAAATTTGTTCTCTAAAAATTATCAATTTAAGTTTTGTATACCTTCAGAAATACTGAAGATTTACATGATCGTTAGTTTTAGGTTATTATCTAGAAATTGCTAGTTCGAGTCTCATAAACTTTCAGGATCATTATAGACTTACATGATCATTAACTTCAGGGTCCATGAGATTAGTTGAGATGCGCTAAAACTGCTACGTTAATAAAAAAAAATATTATTATGATTGATTATTTTTGTAATTTTAAAATATTTTTTATTTTAAAATAATATTTTTGATATTTTAAAATTATTTTAATGTGATGATGATAAAAATAATTTTTTAAAAAAATATTTTTTTATTATTTTTTTTAATAATTTTTTTTTTTAAAAATAATGGTTATTATACTTTTTACACGCCATAAAAGCCTTGCATTTTTTACCTGCTGCGCTGGAAACGCTTCCTTCTTTTTATTCCTCCGTCTGCACTCACATATAATGCATCGTCTTTGATTCCATTCCGTCGGGCTTTCAACGGCAAAAATCTCAAAAACTCACTTTAGATTATAGCAATTTTAAAAAACTAAAAAATCAAACCATGGTAACTTTAAATTAAAAAATATCTAAAAAGAATTAAAAATCTCAATAAATCGATTTATGGTTTTCAATTAAAAAAATCTATTTGTTTGCTGAATTCTGAACAAATCGGTCACTGACCTACAAGGATGGTCACAATTGAATCTTGAAGAGGAAAAAAACAATAAAATTAAATACTACGTTATCTGACAGTTTTAATGAAGCATCTTCATCCAATTACGTTAATTACATTTCATAAAACTGTTAAAAGAACACCACTCATTAATTTTTAATTAAGCCAAAAAATAATAATTTACAGGGATAAATTAATTAGCATCATGTGATAATGTGAAAAATTGTGAAGAATAAAAAATAATTTTTTAAAATTTATATTATAAAATGATATATATATATATATATATATATATATTAATGTGAGTGTTCAGGTCAGTCTGTATATATTTTAACTAATCCCATAAATCTTAGAGTTAACGATCATGTAAGTTTCTAATAAAGGTTTTAGAGGACTAGTTCTATAAATCCTGAAGTTAAGTTTTTAGTGGTCCTGAGAGAACTCGAACTCATAATCATTGGAAACAAATATAAAATCTGACTAGTTCAGCTACGATTGGTATAAAAAAATTAAAAAATATATAATTTATTTTTTAAATGTATAGTGTGCTCTCTTTTTCATCTATATATCTTTTTTCCCAAGCAATTTATGTCATGTAAGTATTTGTTTGTGTAATAAAGTGATTTACAACATTTCGCATCATGTTCTTTCAACGGGATTGATATTTAAGGGTTTAATTCTTTCCATTAACGGAGCTGGTAACAACCTCCAAGTATTGGCTCGGTACGGCAATTAAGGAGGTTTGCTTCGCTATTTGACCTTTTTTAATTTGAATATTGAGACCAAAATTTAAAGGGATTTATCAAATTTCATTAAATATATTAGATTAATATGAAAAAAAAGGTCTTTAAAATCGCTTGGAAATGAACTTAGTCTCAATTAAGAAATTAGATCGTCTGAAAATACTTTTATCATCAAATTAAAAACAAAAAAAAATATAGAAAAGATAACATTACTCTAAACTTATTAAGTATGATATTGATATTCTATTCACATTAGGACGAGCTCCCAGGAAAATGAATTCTCAATTAATATTACATAAGCGGCCCATGATATACACATCAAATTTATTTTAACATAAAAAAATGTTTAGGCAAAATCAAGATTTTTAAATAACCAAGAAAAGTATAAGAATCAAGTTTCCACTTGGATGGACTTAATAAACTTTATTAATTTAATAATATAATTACAAAAATATTGACTCTAAATAACATAAACTAAAAAACTAGTAATTATTAACTATTAAAAATAAATTATCAATATCATACTTGGAAGAAGAAAAAAAAAACAATTGGAGACTCATTGTTACTCCGTCGTGGACACCGTCCCATTACAAAAAAGAATTTACCATGACAATTCTAACACCATAGCGAAATACTGCATGATAACATCAAAAAAAGTTGCACGTGCAGCCAATATTATACAGTTGATTCAAGAAAATAAATTAACAAAAAAATAAATATACAAGTGTTTCTAACATGTTTTTTGTCATGAAAAAAATTTAATTATAAATCAAAAGGCTAACAAATACATCCAATCAAATAAAATGAGAATTATATGCTCAAATAAATAAAAAATGAGTTATTAATGTTAACTAAAAACTAAATTTGAAAGTTGAGAGATGAATGTAGATGAAGTCATTGATCATAGACGTAGTTGTATTTAATAACTTTGTTTTGTTGAATTGATTTTTTTATTTAATCAAACAATAATAAAAATAATCACACATAAAAAAGTAATTGAATAAGATTAAACAAAAAAAAACTAGTATTATTAGAAAAAAAAATGCTACAATCTTATTCAAAAACAAATTAAAAATCAAACAATATTTTATTAAAAATATAACAAAATATTTTTTATTTTAATTAATCTCAATTAAAACCGAATACTCGCTAGACATTGTATCCCTACATTTAATTAATCGAGTTAATTTAATTTCAAATTAAATTAAATAATAAAAAAAAGAAGTTATAAAAGGGTCATTTAGACCCAACACCTTCGGCTCGTAAAAAGGAATGAGCACACATGTGGCCCTCCTAAGATAGACCCGCACACCAAACCTATTTAAATCTTTTTTGACGAAACCAATGACATGACAACATGTCTTTTGCTTCTACTAAAACAAATAAGAGCAGACAATGCACTGTTAGCTGTAGCAAATGATGCATCGTCTGCTTTTTAAAAAACTAACCAGTGATTAACTTAAAAATCTATATTTTTTAAATTTATTTTAGTCTGAAAACACCCTTACACACTTGAAAAAAGTTATTCATCAACTTAAAAACCTTCTAATTATATTAGAAAACACAAAACTAACATGAAAAAGTTTTTTTTTCTAAACTCGATCTATTTTTTTTCAAAAAAATAAAAGGTAAAATTTACCTTAATTGAACTTCTCTAGTGAAATAAAACCAGAAATGAGTTTTTTAGTTATTGAAATGCGGATAATTAACAAGTTTGTCTCAGTTATACTATTTTCCAACAACTTTCTCTTTTTTATCGTAAACTTAACTGCTAAAACAGAAATAAAAAAAAATAAAAAAACTAGACAAAACCATATAATTCTCAAAATCAAGGAAGCAATAGAAAATTTGGCCAAAACTAAAACACAAAATGTAAAAATAGGTGCCGACAGAAGTAGTGCTAGAAAAATATTCCTCAGGTTTTTTTTCCCCTCCAAATCAAAAAATTTATACTGTTTTTTATTTTTCACTTTTCAATAACCAAAAAGTTATACTGTTTTTGGCAAAATGAGCGTAAAACCAATATTGGAATGTGTTTCTATGATAACCTAGATCAAGTTTATAAAAATAACTGTCAAATTTAATATGAATCAATCTACTATAAAATGATTAAATAAAAAAAATACATTAATAAAAAAAATAAAATAATGAAAAGAATCAACTCTATGTGAATCCACTGCACATTGGATATAGATCAACAATAGATGAAACAATGGATTCCACATAGACTTTAGTTTTTTTTAGTAGACATATGAAACCATTCAACATTCTTTCTTTTTTTTCTACTCGACTGCCTTGGTAGCTACAAAGGTTTGCTCTATTATTTAGATTTTTTGGATTTGAATATTGGGACTAGCGCGTAAAGAAGTTTATTAAAAAAAAAAGGGTCAACGTGAAGGATATGTTTTTAAAATCACTCATGAAGGGACTTAGTCTCAATTGAAATGCTAGCTGGTCTGGAAATACTCTTATCATGAATCAACAAAAAATTATTAAGCATGATATTTATATTCTATTCGAAGTAGTGCGAGCTGGTAAGAACTGAATTAAAATTTCATAAAAAATTTACCGTTAAAGTAAATTTAATAAAAAAATTAAATATAATTTATGAAATATTATTGATTGATATTTTTCATGCTCAATTGTATTAAATCAAACGCAAATTTATAGTAAATTTATTTTTTTACAAGAAAATACTAAATTTATTAACTTATTAATAATTTAATGAAACATGTAATATATCATAACTCAGCTATATTTATGCTCTATTGCATGAACATAAGTATATATTTAAATATATTATTAGTTAATTCTAATAATATATAAAAAAATAATAGATTTTTATTATAAAAAAATCAAATGATGCTTAATAATTGGGATAGATTTGATTTTTGATTGATTTAAAAGCAAAATCAAAATGTTTAAAACGGTTTTAAAAGAAAAGTGTGGGCGCCATTTTTATGAGAAAGAGACAATGTTGTATGTTTGATTTGGTTTTTAATTTGTTTAAATTTTAATTAATATTGTGTTTGTAAATCATAATATTTAATTAATATCTGTCTTTAAAAATATGATAAAGTCGAGGGGTTACTTGTGCTTTTGGAGTACTTGTACTTTTTTAAAAAAAAATTCCATTTGAGTACTTGGATTGATTTTTTTTACTGTTGTACTTTTACTAGTGAATTTTGATCAATAAAGTATCTCCTTTAGTTTTGTAATCGGAATGCTAAAGGCAGTTAACTCTCTATTAGGTGGGTCGAGGTTGATATTATTCTATTTTTTATTTTTATTTTTAGGGGCAATAACATATTAAGTACTAGTATTTTATAATTGTTTTGTTTGATTATATCTAAATTTTTTTATAGTATTTACACTCCCAAGATTTGATCAATCTAGTGCATGAGTTGGTTTTTGTTATAAATATACTAATATGATAGTTATCTCTCTATCAAAAAGGGCTGGAAATTAAAAAAAACAAAATGGCATATGATATATGACATCGAATTCTCAAATATATATGTATATCATTTTATCTATTTTTTCCATTCAATTCAACATAATTATGTTTTTTTTATAATAAAAATATCCTTTCTCTATAAAATAATATAATTTTATTTTTAAGAAAAAGAATTTAATGCTTGAGTAATCTTGAATTTTATTTTTATTTCTTAAAATATTTTGAGCAATTTTGAATTATTTTTATATTATATCCTTGCATAACTCAAGGATAATTTTTGACTAAAATATGTAAGTTTGTCGATTTGGATGGAAAAAATTAACAAAAGGATACATGGAAGGATTATATATTGTAAACTTATGAAGAATTATTCAATTATATGAGGATTGATGAAGTCGTTCATTGTTTATTATATTTCAGTGCTTATACTGATTTTTTTTAAATAACAAAAAAAAAACGAATTATAATAAAAATAATTAATTAATTATATTAATTTATATTTAAGCTTCTATCATTACCTAAAAATAAACCCTAAATAACGAGTAAAAAATGTAAACTTACCTAAATAATCAATTAATTAGTTTTTTATTACTATTTCATTTTTTTCACGAGAAATTAAAGAATATTTTATATATTATTTTGATATATTTATAAATAAAAAAGCATTTTAAACTATAATTGTTACCACATTTTCAAACACCCTCAAAATTATGAATACATGTATCTCAATTGAAGAAAAAAAATTAGTTCAAGTTTTCAAATAGAAAAAAAAAAAAGGTATAAATGCTTCAAATGACATACACACATTATATCATTGTCCGTTATATTACGAGTTCA
Organism: Populus tomentosa; assembly: GCA_018804465.1. Taxonomy (NCBI): domain Eukaryota; kingdom Viridiplantae; phylum Streptophyta; class Magnoliopsida; order Malpighiales; family Salicaceae; genus Populus; species Populus tomentosa. The sequence continues at coordinate 8,774,540 of CM031979.1, read as the reverse complement.
ATAAAAAAAATGTAAAAATGTGTTTAGATTTTGTTAATGTAATTTTCAATAGAAAAAAATTAAATTATATATGGATTGATATAATATGATCTGGTCGATTTGGTAAGTTTAAAGACAGTCTGGACAGGAAATAGAAAAAAATTAAGATGATATTTTTTAAAATATTAAAACGACAACATATTATATCAATTCAAATCAGCTCGGGTTAACGAGCTAAATTCACTGTCCACATCATGAGACATTGATAACTCTATAAAAAACAATTAAAAAAAATATTAAATCAAATTCTCAACCAACCTAATGTTGAATGATAAGATTGAGAACAAAATTCAACTAAAAAATAAGCCAAGTTAACCAGGGTTTACTTACCAAACCTGGGTTACGAGACTAAAATAGTCTCATAGAAAATAAATAAAGATAAATTATGAAGCTCAGTTACCAATTAACAAAATATTTAAGGATGAAATTAAAAAATAATTAAAAAAAAACATAAAAAGCACCCGAGTCAATCGACTAAACTTGTGACCCGGGTCATGAGGCCAGGATAATCTCATATATTGCAAATATAAACAAATTATGAAGCCTAATTCTCAATTAACCCAATATTTAAGGATGAAATTGAAAAAATATTAATAAAGAGGATTAAAAAAATTCCAAGTCAACCAACCTAACCTGCGATCCTGGTAATAAAACCGTGATAACCTCATATAACAAAAATAAAAAAGATTATGAAGTCCAATTCTCATTCAACCTATACTTAATTTAACCTAGGTTAACCTATCAACTTCAAGTAAGGTGACAAAGATAATTCTATAAAATAAATTTGAAAAAAATTATAAAATCTGATTCTCAATCAACCTAATATTTAAAAATAAAATTAAAAAAAAAACAAAAAAACCGAGTCAACCTATCTTACAAATAAAACTTGCGACTTAGTTCATGAGCCCATGATAACCTCATAGAAAGTACATAAAAAAATATGTAGCTCAATTTACAATTAATCTAACGTTGAAGTATGAAGTTGAGAAAAAAATTACCCGAGTTAACTAGCTAACTCGTAAAATTCATGTTCCAAGTTATAAGACTAAGATAACTCCTAAAAAAACAAATAAAAATAAAATTTTAAAATATAATACCTAGTAAACCCAACGTTGAAGAATATTTTTTTTTTATATAAGTTTAAAATTAAAAAAAAGTCCATCAAAATTTTAGGAACAAGATGAAAATGCCTCAGCATGTCACTTTTTATTGATGTGGTGCTTTTATTGCATGATCAAAAGATTTACATGAATATTTGTATGGGATAATTATTTATTTTGATTATTTTATTACTTATATGGTAGTTTATAATCATAGCCCCCCACGAATATATATATATATATATATATATATATATATATATATATATATATATATATATATATATAGTAGTTTTTAGACAAGTTAGCCATATGTATGCATCAACTTAAAATGGAGTGTTGAGATTTTTTAATTTCCTAAATATGATTTTAAAGTTAATTTTATGATTATTAGGTCATTAGTTTTCCTATATAATAAACGTCTTAAGTTAGTGAGGATTAGTATTATATATATTGGATCTCTCTTATTATTTGGGTAGGAAAATGAGAAGAGTAATTTCATCTCATTGAAAATAATTATTTTGGTAACAAAATATTAGTTATCATATATAAACAAAGTATTCATTTAGTAACAAATGAATAATGTTGGAATAATATGTAGGGTTTTTCTAACGTTTCTTAATAGCACAAGTTAACTGATGCAAATGAAATATTTTATTTTTTATAATAGACAATATTATATCATGGATTAGAATTTTTCTGAATTCACCCAATTATGAAAGTGAAATATTTCAAATCAACCAGCATGTGTCCTTTCAGAGAACATGTTAGGAAACCCTAATATAAAACTAATTATTGATTACAGTTATTTACATTTTCTCACGGCTGATTAAAATTAAAAATTAAATTGAAACTAGAACTAGAACTAGAACTTGAACTAACAAATCATCGACCTAGTCACAAATGAATACTGTTACCAGTTACACATGAGTAGTGTGTTGGGAGACTATAAGTGAATTATTTGCCATAAATTTTCAGAAAGGACGCTGGTGCCTTTTAAAAATTTTGATTTTTTTCAAGTTAATTTTTTAATATTTTGATTTATTAATATCAATAAATAAATTTTAAAAACTAAAATATTATTATAATATATTTTTAAATAAAAAATATTTTAAAAAATAATTTCTCAATGAAATTTGAGACTTGGATGGCCACGGGGCCTTTAAGCCTTTTACAATATGTTTGTCTATGTTGTTGAATTTGTGTTTCGCTTAAAACACAAATGCAACAATGTTTGATAACAGAAAAAACATAAAATATTATTCATGGGTCCCATCAAAATTCACATTTGAAACGCTAAAAAATAAAAGCAGGTTCTACCTGCTTCTTCTGCTGCACCATGCAGCATGTCTTTGCACTATTCACTTTAGTGAACAGTGTTTTTTTAATTTTTTTTGAAAAATCAGCATCCCTTCGCACTGTTTACAACAGTGCACTCGCACTGTTCACTAAAGTAAACAATGTTTTCTTAAAATCTTTTTTTTTAAAAAAAATTAGTTTAAGGTGAATTAAATTTATTCGTAGTGTAATCTCAATTTTATTTCTAATAATATTTTATCTAATTTTATTACACGCTCAAAAAATCATGGAAACTATAGTTGTTGTCGGATGAATTTTATATGTAATAGAATTGTAGATAGTTTAATGGAACAATAATTTTTTATATATATAAAGCATGATTTATTTCACGATGTAATAGTAATAGTTAAATCTACAATATTTAAATTAAAAACCATAAATATTACTATATATTTTTTAAAATTATTTTATAACCTCAATTTCAAAACATTCTTAACCAAACACATTAAATTATTTTTTGTTCAACCTCAATTTTAACCACAGTTTTAACTAAACACCTATTTTTTCAAAACAAACCTGAACTAAAAGTTCTTTTTATAAAATAACTTTTTTCAAACCACAACCACAACAGCTATCGTAATACCAAACACACTCTTAATTGCACGGTTGCATCACCGTTTTTCTTTTCTTATGTTTTGTATTTTTTTAAATTAATACAAGTATTCAAATAGTGATTTGATTAATTTTATATATTTTAAAATTAATAATTATTTAAATTTTTAATAATTTTAAATTTATAAAACTCAAACTAATAATTTTTTAAAAATAACCCTAAAACTTAATTCGTTAATATATATATATTTTGATTAATAATGTCAAGCTGTTGGTGGGTTTTTAACTTCCACCTAGTTTTCAATAAATAATAATAATAAAAAAAAAAACCTGTGGATCTTTTCCTTAGAAAAGGCGGTGTTACAGCCAAAACCATGGGCAGTTTTCTGTCAAACACAGCCACAAAACCTGTTGCAGTAAAACCGGCTGCTACGCTCTTTGTATTCTGCTATATTTTATTCTGTCTCCACCCTCCTTTTATCCTTCACGTTCACTCTCTATTCTATTGCCATTTCTGTCTTCTCACCTCTCTCTCTCTCTCTCTCTCTCTCTCTCTCTCTCTCAGCTTCTCCCTGTCTTTCCATTATGATTTCCCTGCAAAGGCTGAATGGGCACTCAAATGTTTCTGGGCATTAAAGTGGTTGCTATGCAGAACCTGATATTATGTGTCAGCTTCAATCTTTGAGCTCTTGGTGCTTTGAGCAATCATCTTTAGTGGTTTTTGTTCCAAGCTTCAGTTCTCCTGGTGCCACTGGGTATGTTTTGTTTCTTTTCTTCTTTTTTTAACATCTTCATTTCTGCCACCCAATTATGCTTTAGAGTTGGATGCTCTGGTATCTTATTACGTCCCAACGTTGGGTATCTGACGCATTAGAATCTCAACTGGGTTTGTTCCTAAAATCTTGAACGCAATAGAAAGTTTTAGAAAAGTAGCTGATGACAGAATTCTCTCAATGGTAGCTGAAAGGGTAATTAACTAAGTTTTAGGAATTAAGTATTTTTTGTTAGGTTGATGGAACACAATGATTTAGGTGGTGGGATATTTCCAGGCATGGGATCAGGAATGCTAGGACTAGAATTGCCACTACACCAACAACAAAACCCACAAAACCCTCACCACTTGCAGCATCCCCAGATTGTAGCTTATGCCCACCATGAATCTGATCAACACCAACACTCCCAGCAATCAGCTAAACATGCCTATACTTTTGCCTCCACAAAGCCTAAACAATTATTATCACCATTGAGTAATGAAGATGAGCCTTCTTTCACTGGAGATGACGGCACCACTGATGGAAAAAGGAAAATTTCTCCATGGCAAAGAATGAAGTGGACTGATAATATGGTTAGGCTACTTATAATGGCAGTTTTTTACATTGGTGATGAGGTTGGGTCTGAAGTGAGTGATCCTATAGGCAAGAAAAAGCCCGGTGGCCTGGCACAGAAGAAAGGGAAATGGAAATCAGTTTCTCGGGCAATGATGGAGAAAGGGTTTTATGTGTCTCCACAACAATGTGAGGATAAATTCAATGACTTGAACAAGAGGTATAAGAGGGTTAATGATATCCTTGGAAAAGGGACTGCCTGCAGGGTTGTGGAGAATCAAAGCTTGCTTGATACTATGGATTTGTCACCGAAAATGAAGGATGAAGTGAGAAAATTGCTCAATTCCAAGCACTTGTTTTTCAGAGAAATGTGTGCTTACCATAATAGCTGTGGCCATGCTCCAAGTGGGGTTGCCTCTGGTATTAATAACTCACCAGAGACGGCTACAGACCCATCTCATGCTCAGCACCAACAAGCAACACAACAGCAACAGCAACAGCAATACCAAAGGTGTTCTCATTCAACTGAAAACGCTCAAGTTGTAACCAATTCGAGGACCGAAACAGAAGGGTCAAAAATGGCAAAAATGGCAAGAAATGAAGAGGATGACCACGATGAAAGCGAGGAAGATGAAGATGATTATGTGGAGGATGAGGACGAGGAGGAGGATGATGATGAAAGAGACGATGATGAAGAGGATTATGAAGAGAATGAGGATGAGGCAGTAGAAGGCAATTCAAGGCATCAAAACGGGCATGGTCATGGGCATGGAGATGAAGATGACCATGACGAGAAATCATCACGGAAGAGGCCAAGAAAGGAAGTGTTCTCAGCAACATCATCTTTGATGCAGCAATTGAATGGGGAAATAATGAACGTGCTCCGAGATGGAGCAAAGAGTTCATGGGAGAAGAATCAGTGGATGAAGCTGAAGTTGATGCAATTAGAGGAGCAGCAAGTGAACTACCACTGCCAGGCATTTGAGCTTGAAAAGCAAAGGTTGAAGTGGGTGAGATTCAGTAGCAAGAAAGAGAGGGAAATGGAGAGGGCTAAGCTAGAGAATGAGAGAAGGAGGCTTGAAAATGAGAGAATGGTACTGATTGTAAGGAAGAAAGAGCTTGAGCTGCTTGATACTACACATCAACAGCAACAACTGCCTTCAAACAAGCGGAGTGATCCTTCTCCCATTGCTGGATGAAATGTACTCTTAACAGATTAATTCTAGATAGTTTTGATAGATAGGAATGGCATTTTTTTGTTGTTCTTTTAGGTTTATTCCATATAATTTGCTACCATTTCTGTACAAATTAATAATATATGAATAAGACCAGGAACTCGGAGAGTTTGTTTCTCTTGAACGCGTTTTTTTCTCTCAAGATAATGTCTAAATCACGTGAGAGTGCCATTCTTGCTACATGTTCAATTCCTACTAATTAAAACTCTGAAAGTGCTTGGAGATAAAGCTACAGATGGGTGTTATTGATGAGAAATATTAGATGGGCCAATAAGAGCCACCTCTATTGCTGAAGCCGGGGGAGTGAGAGATGGCCAGAGACTTGAAAAGCACCCTGAAGAAGGAGCCTCTTCCGTGCTTCATGCATTAAAGACCAGTTGCCGGGCAAGAAAGAGTCCCACACTAGCTGAAGTTCCAACTTCTGGTCCATTAGCAAGGCGGCCTACAGGATTAATGTTTAATTTTGAAAAGAGGTCTTGAGACCCTGCGTGAGGCTTAGGCTTTGATGAAGGATACGAGGAGCAGTGGTTTCCTGCATTGCATCCTTGGGAAGGGAGCTTGTGAAAGCAAATCTAATCTAAAGAAGAAGCTGGTTCACCTCCATGAACAGAGGGAGGAGGGCACAAGGATCGATTCCATTCTGGCTATTGAGTCTAAACTTTGCCATAGTAATTGAAGGGGTGGGGTTACTTTCTCTAAGTTTTTGGGACGCGACTCCCAAAGGCATCGGCAGCTTCACGAATATTCGACGCCGTCGCATCCAGGATGAAGTTGAATTCGATGGCTATATATATTTATGGACAACTATAATTTGTAGATCCGCCAGAGTGAAAAGCAAAAGGCCAAGCTCAAAACGCATAGCATTTCATTTTGGACATAAATTTCTAGAATCAGCTGTTCATGCGGGAAGCAAACGACCTTCGATAATAAAGTAAAAGTAGGAAAGATGGATATAAGTTTCCACGACATTCATTTCAGGTGGTGAACAAAAGTCATTGTCACCGTTCAAACACCAAAACAAGCTGCTGGTCATAAAACCTGGAGGGGTGGATACAACTCACAGGTGCCAGGAACTGAATTCACCACCCGCTTTCATAATTAAGAGTAGGAAAAAAAGCACAAAAATTTTCGGGGCTTAACACATTTTAATCCTCAAGCTCAATAATCTTGACCACAGATGCATCCCCAACTTTTTGGCAAATAACTACCCTGTCATGCGACTTTATTACACCGGAAGCTTTTCCGTGATCAAGAGCAACCTTTAGAATGGACTCATTCGTAGCACTTGTAGATTCCGCCTGCAGGAGTCATGTAGGAAACCATTATTCAATGCACGCTACCCCCCAAAAAAGACAAATCTGTTTGTGAACTGCATTGTTCTAATGACATGACATGAAGGACCAGGGTCCGCAAGGTATGAACCTAGACAGGGGTCACATTAGAATCTATCTGTTCAACATACTGTGGTAGTACTCTCAATCCAGAGCCAATACCAAGTTATAACAAGATAATGCCAGGAACAGCACATGCCACAAGTGAAACCCTAATCTGAATGCCAGGAACAGCACATGCCACAAGTGAAACCCTAATCTGGTTTCATTTCTTCACACCAAGGACTGGGAATGGAAATCCCACCCTGGCCCCAGGAGTGGTTTCACAACGTATTAGATTATCCTAGCTCTTATATTGTGACATAGATGATCAAACACAATAACATGATCAGTCCTAGCCATGCCATAAGTAGTCAACCTATGCTAGCCACAATAGTTACAATCTACAAAAGACACATTAAATGTTTATCATGCATGTGGAGCAAAACCTGAACATGTGAAGAGAAACATATCCTCTCCTCCTCAAGCAAACCAAAGCGACCAAGTCAGAATTAATAAAAAAAAAGTACTTACAGGATGTCGCGGATCCGCGAGCATAGGAAAGAGACCTCTGACAATGAGCGATTGCCTTGCCTGGACATTGATATGAAGATAACAAAGTTTCGTTAACTTTAATGTCAAGTGCGTGCAAGTAAAAAATACATAAATAAATTGCAGAGTATAATAAAACTCTAGATTTTCCAAATCAATTGGAAACAGGCAAAGCACAATTGACATTTCTCAATGGAACAAAACACAAAGTGGTTAAACAAAAATCCTTGATTTCATATTCCAAAATGGCTACTACAGTGAATCACATCAAGGGAATACTATCTCCTCCATATAATTAAAACAAGGAGGATTGTAGTTGGTCCTGACAAAAGAAGGAAACAATCCTGTGCTTTAAATCCATCTAAATGATTTGAAGCTAATAAAAGAAACCAAAGTGCACAAGGCTTAATTGGTACGAGATGTCATAAGCAATGTGAAATTCAACTTTTCATTTAACATGCCAGAGAGGGGGGGAAAGAAGCTGACAGGCTATTGCTATAATTATTGACAGGTTGTTTCAGGAAATCAATCCTTATATTTAATAGGATATCAGGCAGCCACCATCCCTTTCAAAATTTTTTACAAGTCATGAATTGAGTGGCCATATTTGCAGGGATTTCTTGTCATGTCCATAAATGAATCTGGGGAAATTATTGAGGGTTGAAAAGCATTTCATAGAAATATAACCCCAACAAACTTCGTTAAGCGAAAAAAGTAAATTTGAATCAAGAACATACCTCAAAGGCCCCACTAAAGCTCCATTTCAATTGATTTGTCTTAAGTCGAGGGATGACAACAGACAAAACTGGCATTGTTGGCCTATACTTGGCAATCAATCTGCAATTGTAATGCATTAAGCATTTCACACTCAATAGATCATATGAAATTTTATATCTGATATAAATTCTAAACCGATGCTTTGCTAAATCAATTGGCACACTAGAAAACAGAGATGCATAAATAGAAAGATACCTCGCAGCCCTTCCTGAAGAAGTGAAGCATATAATGACGGATGACTTCACCTTGATGGCTGCTCGTACCTAGTTAATTGAAAAATACCGATAAGAAATGCAATCAAACAAAACCTACAGACAGTTCTCACGATGAAGTCATTAAAGAAAAAAGGTTATGAAAGCAGGCAATACCGCAGATGAAGCAATCGATTCAAGGTGGGTCATTGGCTCTCCGACATATTTGACAGTTTTCTTGAAATACAAGTCTTGATTGAAAACCTTCTCTGCCTGGATTGGACATTACAGGGGATGAAAAAAGCTAAATGGAACAAAGTGAAGAAATCGAACAATAACTGAATAATTTTTTTCTGCTTTGGTCAAGTATCAAGATTCAAGCACTGAAAGAAATAATTAGATTACAGGATAAGAGTTGCAAGCATACTCTTTTTCAATATTTTGTGTTGATAAATAGAGCAGAACATTATTACTATAAAACCAGATCAAGGCTATGTGGGTATCAGTGATGTCAAGAGGCACTGAGGTGCAAGCCTGCCTTTATTAGCCTCAGGCAATGAATTTCAATGAAGCGCTGCCTAGGCGAGCGCCTCATGAGTGGGCATCAGGTGTTGAAGCTAGCACCTGCTTGAGATAACTTCTTTTTTGTTGGATTTTTCTTCTTTTTAACTGATTTATGTTTAGACCTATATGTCCATTTTTTAATTTACTACAAGAAACAATTTAGGAGTATTTTTGTAAAACACAAAGATTAGGGTAAAAAAGAATAAAAAACCATTACAATAGAAGACATACAGTCAAGGAACAACACTTCAAGAGAAACATAGATACAACTATGTTATGGTATTTTATATTTTCTTTTGATTTTCTAATGATCTGATCTTAATTGGGAAGATATATATATTTTAGATTTAAATAATATAACATTATACGTGTTTTTTTTTAATCTATAGCATATTGGCTTGGTTCATTCATGCGAGCACTTGGCGCCTTGGGCATTTTACAAGCTTGGCGCCTTTAGCCCTTTGACAACACTGGTGGGCATGTTAAGTGTTAAGAAAACACAAATGTGAACTCCAAATAAAAAGGTCTTGAAGTTAAAGCCCTCACAATATCTAAGCAGATAAAATATATATTTAAGGCATCAAATACACACAACAAGAGTTCATAAAAAATAATCAAACAAACAAACACGGAACGAAAGTCCAGAAAAGTAATGAACTCCATGAGGAACAAAGCAAATAATTCAAGTTGTTGTGCAAAAAGACTAAATAATCATAGCAGGATCAACTCATCTTCTAAGCAGCAAGTGAAAACACCATAATGTTTTATAAAGTCCATTAACAAAGAAGTATCAGGGAAAGAGACCATATAGTTCAGAAATTTAAAGCAATAAAATACCATTCAAAAGAATAAATACATCTAAAGAGATTATATCTTAAAAAAAGATGAAATTGGATTTTGGCCTCAGGGCATACTAGCTATTATAGAACTCTGTCCATGAGAGGCACTCATTCAAAACCTCTCACTTCTTAAATTGCAACTTGCATCCAGAATTTAACCAAGATATGATAGCTGTCTTAAAAGCAATTACCTCAGCACAGATTTTACCAACAATGGAAATGGTTTCTATAGGGTACAGCCCACGAAGAGTCTCAGCACCAAGAAGAATCGCATCACTTCCTGCAACAGATATAAAAGGAATTAAAAAAGAAAAAACTAAGGCACAAATTTTCCATGTTATAGCCAATACTATAAAAACTATACAGTGAATATACAAAATATAGTTGTTATCAATACAAAGACTCGGTCCACTAACTTATATCATGGAAATTATGTAATATGGAAACATAAGGTTGGGTATCAGCCAACAGTCTTAAACGCAAGAAACATTTCAAGATAATAACCCACCATCCAACACAGCATTAGCAACATCAGTTGCTTCTGCACGAGTTGGTCTTAAGTTGTCAGTCATACTATCCACAACACGAGTGACCACTGCAGGCTTGCCAGCCATGTTACACTTGTAAAGGGCAGCCTTCTGAAATAAGAACACCTGCAAATGCAAAGAGGTAAATTAGTTGGGGGTCTCTACAAACACCATTTTCCTGGCACTACCCTCGAACCAAGTATAAGGCATTTATTCCCGATGAAGGCCAGTGTAACAAATTGGCATATATAGCAAGGAGCATACAAGTAACTATTATAACTAGCATATCATAGGATGCATGACATGCCATCTCTGAGATACAATTTGAAACCTCTTTGAATCACGTTCATTGGCAGTGAAAGAAAGACTTTTTGGACATCTTGCAAAGTTCCCCTTTTCTTTTAAATCAGTTGTCCTTTCCATTGAATGGGGAAAACTAAAGCTTTAGTCATCAAGTTGTTCCCAAGCTAAAGAATGGCTTTTAAAGCTTGGCTTTTCCAACCCCCAAATTATTACAACTTCCCTACAAGATAATTTATCTGCCCTTTAACAAATGGAAGATGATTATAAGATTTCAAATTTGAAGAACAAACTAAGAATTTGTTAGTGAGCTAAAAAATTCCAAAATCTAATAACCTATAATTGGCATTCTATTCGTCTGGAAAACACACATGATAGTACTTTAGATATGTTGAACAGATTATTCATTATATGTTGTCTGCATGAAAGATGTTGTAGCTTTACCAATCTTCTATAACATCATTAAAATGCCCGAGTTAAGTAAAACATAGCAGAAGACATCAACAGAGACAAGTATAGGCTATCCAAACTGACCTTCTCAGATGAAGTGGAGTGCCTGAGATATATCATAATAAAACACAGTAGTTGCAAGAAAAGGCAAGCATATATTAGACCTTAAATAGCCAATGAATCCAATGCACAAGAACTTTATGATATATCTAGAGCGACTGCTTCATTAAACTTAGAACTGACCTTCTCTGGTGGGAGATCTATGCCCAAATTTCCTCTGGAAAGGATAATACCATCAGCTTCTTGTAATATCTCATCAAAATGAGTTAAACCCTGAAAGAAAGAAAGATTTAAATAAGTACACAAAACTAGCATTACATTTGGTTTGGGCCAATACAAAATCAGTTGAGTTATGAGATAAAGGTACATGCTAAAAACCTCTATATTCTCAATCTTGGCAAAAATTTGAGTCTGATATAGATCACCCAGCTTAGATAGGTACTCACGGGCCTGCATTACAGTGCAAATAAGACTCTTACTGAAGTTATAAAAAATAGTTCCATTACAAAATACAGGAAGATGACTGAATATACAGGCCAGGAAGCAACAAAAGGGTATTGAATCATGAAAATACTTACATTGCGTACATCTTCTGCATGCCGGGTATACGACAATGAGAGGAAGTCAATTTTGTTTTGAACTCCCCAAGTACTTATAACCTGGAATCAAAAAGGGAAAAAAAACAGGTATGAAACTTGATAGAAAGACATAAGGCAGACCGAATAAACTCATAAAAGAAGAGGGATAAATATTACATGATATCCACTGTTAAATTGAAGAAGTTAGGTCCGGGACTGACCTCCTTATCCTTATCTGAAAGAGTAGGAAGTTCAATACGAATTTGGGAGGCATGCAAAGTGAATAAAGATCCAGCCAAAGTTGCTGAGTTCTTTATTACACAGACCACATCATTGCCCTTCACCTCAGAAACCTGCTCAATTCAATTCCAGGAAAATCTCAACTCGTCATGTACAAGCATAGTTTTTTAACCAGACATGCTTGTGTGTGAGATGGCATATTCTTCAAAAAATCACCCAAACAAGCTAAGACCGTTGTGAAATATTCAATAAATAAGCAAGCAAGAATCCCACTTCCCTTCAGACAATGGATTAAATAACATTTACACTAGGAAAGAACTAGACAGATGACTATAATCAATGACTACCAACAGATGTCCTTCTCTTACCTCCAGCCATACAGAAGTAGTCTCACTTCCAGTGAAGAGGTATTGGCCAACAAAAATGGTGTCTCCATGCTTCACTGCCTGCAAGACCAATTTGATAGTTACAAAAATTGTATGGAAAAAATAAATATATAACATAAACACACGATTCCATTGATCAAAAAAGAAAACCCCACACACTTAATTTTAAATAAGATAAACAGATGACAAAAAAAATTTTCAATTTCAATTGTAAATAGTAGAAAAACATTTTTTTTTTAATTCAAAGTTCCAGCTTCTTGTTTGGCCCCGTGGCTACCCAGATTTAGACAGAATTAAACATTTCAAACTCACTAAAGCATCAAAGAGGACTAAGTTACATCAGGTTTTTTAAAACGGCCATTTGCATTAGTATCCTGACCCAATCACAGTTCCATCAACTATAAGAACAGAACAATTATTATTCCAGCAGTATCATAGCCAAAAAAGAAAAGGTGAAAACGAATATAAAGCAAACCTTAGATAGTCCATCAAAATTGATGGGGAGAACTTTAGAAGAAGCTTCCTGTTCTTGATCTGGTGTCAGAATAACAAAACCATCTGCCTGAAGAGAAATGGGGTTGCCACTTTTATTAACAACCTGCAGCTCAGGTCCCACCGTGTCGAGCATGACCTGAACAACACAAAATGTTTCAACATTACTATTACAATAAGCGTAATAAATATGTTTATATATATATATATATATATATATATATAAAGAATAAAGAAAAAAAGAAACGTACAGCACAGAGCTTCTTGGTGGTCTTGACAGCAGCCTTCAAATTCTCCAAAGTCCCCTGGTGATACTCAGGGTTACCCCATGAAAAATCAAACCTAGCCACTGCCCCCAATAATCCCAAATCCATCAGATCCATTTTAACCCAAAAAAACTAAATAATAAAAAATTATAAAAAATAAATAAATAAAGGCTACGTATTACCGGACATCCCAGCCTTGAGGCAACCAGAAATAACCTCAACAGATCGAGATTTTGGACCTAGTGTGCCAACAATCTTCGTCATTGCTGGAAAGAAACTCTGCAAAAAAAATAATCAAAATCAATATAAATCAATAATGAAACTACAGATCATGCCATGATTCATTCAACTAATAATAATAATAATAATAATAATAATAATAATAATAATAAGAGGATGAAGGGATGCTTACAGATTTTGAAGGCTCCAGAATTGAAGCCATCCTTATAGGCTCCTCCAAAAGCAAGTGATTTGAATGCATCTTTCTTCTTTCCAAATTATTATTAATCACTATTCTCCTTAAACCAAAACACAGAGACCTTTAGAGAAGAAGAGTGAGTCCTTCCTTGAGATTTTTTAAGTGAATCGACGACCTAATGAAGGAACTGTGTGGTTTTACTTTTTATAATAAAAAAGGGGTGACCCTTGCTTTCTATATATGCTCTAAGAATATTATTGCCCTTATTGTGATGCCTCTTCCGCTCTAGCAAGCAGTACTAATAGACGACGCCGCGTTTGTTCTGCTGTTTATTTATTTCACCACCAACATAAAATTAGTCCCCCAACTTTCGATTATGTTAAGTAGGTTACATATCTTTATAACTGTTCTCGATCAAATCCTTCTATTTATAAATCTTGGAAACAGTGTTTAGACATTGCATGAGCTGGTCATATATATTTACTTTCCAAATCTTTATTTTTTTAAATACCTAATTTTTCATGCCACTTAACACACGGGTGAGGCTAGAGTAGAATTGTTTCATTTAAGCTTTTGTTTGTCCCTGATTGTTTCAAACTTAAAGTAATAAATGAGTATTTCTACTCCTTAAACTTGGGGAAATTAGAATATTTATCATTTTCTCCAATTTTTGAGAACTAAGATCTGAGACTGATTGTGGAAATGTATATAGATGGGGGATCCAAATGATAGAGTTGGATTTTTGAGGACTGTATTGATAGCCTGTATATTGTTGGGTTAGTGCTCTGATATTCTCCCTTATTTCTTTTTTATTATATCCTGCTTGTGAGAGATGGAAAAACCCGGTTCCCATCGCACAAAAACTGATTGGTTTATAGAATTACACGTGCTGAAAATGTACGGTTAGATCGCCCATGGCATTGTTTCCCTGCGGGCATACATGAAGTTTGACGGGGCGACGGTGCGTGGAATACCAACTTCTTTCGTGGAGGAGGGGAAACGGATGCCTACATAAGTGAATGGCGCGTGTCCTTCACACTGGATTTGATTGGTGGGTAGTGTGCGCGTGTCTACTGGAGCATGTGATGGTGTGTTCTTGGTGGTATTTAAAAGTAGTTTACACGTGGTTTAAGGGAGATGCGCACGTTGGAATGCAAGCAAGAGAAAGGGTACCTAACCACTCGATGAAAGGAACAAAAGCGTTTGAGTCAAATCCATGGGCTGTCCCTTTTTCTAAGAAAAATACGGCCTTATTGTTGAGCGCTCGGGAGGGCGCGTTACTTGCTCTCTCTTTTTTAAGTGTTTTTTTTAAAATAATATTTTTTTTATTTGTTAAAAATTATTTTTAATATTAATATATTGAAATAAAAAATATATAAAAAAATAATTTTAAAAAACATAAAGCTATTTTCAACTGCTGTCCCGTTGAGGACAAGTGCACTTTAGACTATGTTTTTAAATTTATTTTATTTCTGTGCTTGATAGGTTAAAATATAAAAATTATACTTTGACATGCAAGAGTCGACAAAGGAGATAGAATTGGTCAAAACATGAGAATTGTACGGTGCAAATCCATTTTCCATAAAGGGGGCACACAAAGCAAAACTGCCCATTGCATTTTGTGAAAGAATTTACATAAAATTAAAAAGTTGTTTTTTATATTCAAAGATATTTATTCTCTTATTGGATTTTCTGATTTTGAAGTCAATATTCATGAGAATTTGTTATACTATACTTTCAAAATATGAAAAAATATTATATATGTACTATAAATATAAATTCATTATACTATAAATTATATTATACATATAAAGTGTTTTTACTATAAACCGTGTTATCTCTTTTGTGTTTTGATTAAAAAAAATTCGTGGGACTTGTTGGGCAGCCAAACCTAGAGAGATTGTGTTTGACTCCGCAACCAGACTCATTTTAATTTAAATTAATATTTTTTAATATTTTAGTATTATTTTTATGTGATGATATAAAAAATTAATTTTAAAAAATAAAAAATATATTATCTAGATATATTTTTTAAGAAAAATATTTTACAAAATAATTATTACATATTAATAAAATAACTAGTATATTGTCACGTGCTCCACAACAGGTCAATAATAAAAAAAAGTTCAAATATAAAATTTTTTAAGTTGGATTAAAAGCACGGAATATATTTGCACCATCATCATTTTCAAATAAAATATTTTTTATAGTTGCATCATAAATAGCACATAACAGAGCAACACTCAATACACCGACAACTAATTTCTTTTCCTTTCAAATTTTTTTCCTTTTAAGATATTTTCAATTTTTTTTCTCTTTACTTTTTTTTTCTTTTCTCTTATTGAATTGTTTTTCGTATTGCAAGGAGAAAATAACTTAATGTGATTTTTTTATTATATAAAAGTTGGGTGATGATATTTTTTTTTCAGGTTGAGTTGAATTTTCTTATTAAAACATTTTGTTTTTGTATTTAAAAAATACTTTTAAAAAAATTGAAAATAATTAATTTTTTTATTTACTTCAAATTAATATTTTTTTGATGTTTTCGTATTATTTTGATGTGATGATATAAAAAAATAAATTTTAAAAAATACATTATACTATACTTTAAAATATGTGAGGAAAACACTGTGCATATACTGTAAACATAAACTCATTGCATCGTGGAACCTGGGGACGTTTTTTTTTCTCTGTTTTAGTCAAAAAAAAGTTGTTGGGTCTGACTTTACAGCTGGACTCATTAGCATTGGATTTGGCTCCGTAGCGAGATCCATTTTAATTCAAATTAATAGTTTTTGATGTTTTTGTATTATTTTGATATGATGATATAAAAAATTAATTTAAAAAAATAAAAAATATTATCTCAATATATTTTTTAAAAAATAACCACTACATAATAATATAATAACTAGCATATTGGCCTGCGCTCCGTATCGGGCCAATTACAATTTTTTTTCAAATGTAAAAATGCTTGAGCTGGGTTAAAAGCACGAAATGTATTTGCACCATCACCATCTTCAAATAAAATATTTTCTACAGTTGCACAGTGAATAGCGCATAGCAGAGTGACGTCCAGTACACTAACAACTAATTTCTTTCCTTTTAATTTTTTTCCTTTTAAGATATTTCCAGTTTTATGTTTTTCCTCTTTAAACTTTTTTTTATTTTCTCTTATTTGATTTTTTTATATTATAAAAATAAAATAAATTGATATAAATTTTTTATATTATACAAAAGTTGGGTGATGATAATTTTTTTGCATTTCAGGTTGAGTTGAATTTCTTTATTAAACATGTTTGTTTTTCCGTTTTCAAAAAATACTCTTAAAAAATTTGAAAATTGTTTATTTTTTTCTTTACTTAAAATTAATATTTTTTGATGTTTTTGTATTGTTTTAATATAATGATATAAAAAATAAATTTTTAAAAATAATATCTCAAAATTAGGTATGGCTCTACATTCAAACCCAAGGAAATTGAGTGTGACTCTGCAACCAGACCTAAAAAAGAGATTTGACTCTGCAATCAAATCCAAGACACTTAAAATACTATCTACACTCTTCATATTTTTTTTTTATATTTGAAATAAAAATTATTTTTGACTTGCTGCGAAGCATGGACCAATATGCTAGTTTTTTTTATGTGATGTGGGTAGATTTTAAAAATCTTCACTAAAAAAGATTTAGGTATCATTTGGAACGTGGGGGCGTTTGAAACTACATTCCAAATAACATTTTATAAAAATTTAATTTTTTATTTAAAATTATTTTTTATGTCAAAAGTTTTTTTTTTAAAATATATTATTTTAATATATTTTTGAACAAAAAACACTTTAAAAAAATAATTTTCACTACACTTTCAAATCTCTTAATATCGGTTAATGTTATTTGTTGAAGTTTGGTTTTAATATAAGTTTAGATAATCATGTAATTTTATATTAAGTTAATCTAGTAAAGAAATTATAAAAACTTGATTGCTAATTGTGAGTTGTCTATACATCACAGTTATTTAGTTTATATAGCATTTACTTTGTATGATCAAATGAACTTGCAATAAAGATTAAAATAGAAATCTAGCATGGATTCTAAGCATGTCAAAAAGTTTATGCACATAATTTACATATAAAAACTCATAGTAGAAGATGTACCTTAAATATATAATTATCTTAAATAATTGTTTTTTAATTATTCATATTTAGATTACCGGAAAATCTACTCAATTTGTTATATGAGCATGCAATATCTGATATTGTATAGTTCATAACATATATAAAGCTTCTAATTATTCAAGAATATTTTAATTATTTTATTCCATATCATTTTTTTTTTATAGGAGTACACTTATATTCATTAGTGTTTTTATTGTGCTATTTTCACCTATAAAAAAATTATCTAGAATTTTCTTAACATAATAATATTGCGAGTCTATTACATGTCCCAATAATTTTTATTTTTAGTATGACATCTACATTATCTAAATCTTTCATGTTAAATTTATTAATTAATATTTTTTTAGTAAATATATTATGACATAAAATTTATTTATATTTTTTATATAAATATATTTATCAACTTTGTTGATTTTAAACTTATATAACAACATTACATCATCAAAATTTTCTTGTTAAATACTTGTCTTAGATCATCTAATAACTTAACAAGCTGAAAGATTTTATATAATTTAACTTATACATGTCACATCAAGTCTACCTAGCAAGTTTATATATCAATTTAAACTAAGTCTTCCACATTCATTATATTAGCCTAATGTATTTTTTTTAATAAATTCTCCAAAATATCTGAGACTACAAAGCTTTTTAAAAAAGTAATACATTTTCTTAACCACGAGATCAATCCAAACTAATTCCCTTACATTAGCTTATCCATCAATGCAAACCATGTCTCTCGTATTTTCTATGTTGTTTTAGTATATTTGAAAACTTTAAAAAATCTTTTAAACACTAGTCCTAAATTTTAAGGCTATAAAGTTAAAAAAAAAAGATACAATTTATTACTCATCAAGTCAACCCCTTAAGAATTTTATATAAGAAAGATATGTTTACAAGGAGAAAATAATAAATAAATAAAAAAGACAAGGAAAGACTAAGAACAGAGGAATCCCTCCTTTTCATAAAGAAATCAAAATACAGAGAGAAAATTAGATGAAATCAAAACAATTATTAATAAATAATATCACATAGATTCTAAAAACAATACTTAGAAAGTATAACAAATATTGGGTGGTCACTGTAAACTAGGTTTAAGCTTTTATTTTCTTTTTTTATTAATCAAGAATATCACATAGATTCTAAAAAAAATACTTAGAAAGTATAAGAAATATTGGGCGGTGACTGTAGATAAAAACTAGGTTTAAGCTTTTTTTTTCTTCCTTTTTTCCCTCTTCTAAAAACATTTAATGTATTAATTGCAATTTAATGAAAGTAGTTACATTACTAATCCTTGCGTAATTAATAAGCTAAGATTATTATATACTTGCAAATTTCTTAAGCTTTTTCTCATTGTAACCATAAATAAAATCACATCATATTATATTTTTTATTTACCTAGACGAAGATGGAACTAAAATTAATCTTAAACTACAAGCTCCTTGATAATTTTTAAGTAGTTTTATTTAAAATTCAGATTAAACAAAAAATGATATCGAAATATTTTAAAATTGATTTATTAGATTAAATTGAATAGTATTACCAAAATTTTCTTCGTAAATATTCTTGCATCAAAACTATTAGAATGTTTATATATATATATATATATATATATATATATATATTGGAAACTTGCTTTTAGAGTAGTGATTGAATTTTGTCTAACAAATAAATATTCTAGTAAATTATTTTCTTTTAAAAAATGCTTGTCGAAAGAATTACTCTAAACCATCCATTTTTTTTTTGGTATGTCTTTTGATTACTTTTGATTTTTATTAAATAAATAATATAGAACAAAATGTTTGATTTTTTGTTGAAATTAAAGATATTAACAAGAAAAGGAAGACCTACTATTAAATTAGTTTATTTCAATGAAATTTAAATTATTACTCTTCATGTAAAAAAATTAGTGCCATATAATCAAGTAAAAAAAATATTAAAAAGCTCTCCATAATACAAGGCCGAATATCTTAACTTGCTTACATTTAATAGCTTCAAAGCTTAAATCTTTGATTTGACCCATAATGAAGCATTTGACTAATTATATTATAAATACCTTTCTCCTTGTAGTTTGAAAAACATCATTAAGCATGGGAAAATTTATGGTGCACTAGAAGCTTCATATAAGTTAATCTTCTAAGCCCATCTCAATGGAAAAATAAACATAGAGGAGAGAGACAATTAACATTCAAGATCCATGAAAAGTAATAAGAATAATTTTGTCTAGACTTTTCCTCTTCTCCCTGTGTATATCTTTTTCTTTAAAATAGATTAAGAAAATAATTAACAGGATGTTACTATTTATGTCACTAGTTATTTATTTAGCATCACATAACTTTTGGGTTCTTAAGGTCATTTTGTGAGTGTGGTGTGATATGATGTAATTGAAATCGTGTTTTGCCCGGACTATAGTTTTGAAGAAATCTAGTTCAACACAACCACAAATTTGTATGTGTCTTATTGAAAATTCTTTCTTGAAATCTTGATTAAGATATAAAAAAAAAAATATAACTTTTTTTAAACTTACATTTTCAAACACAGTCATAAAAATTACAACAATACCAAACAAACACTTACATCATTGTTTTGTTGTTTACAACTATTTTTTTTCATTTATAAACAAACAATATTTATTATATGAAGTTTTTATAAATACTAGTTTATTGACCCACACTACACTGCAGGTTAGATAAAAAAAAATTGAACATAAAAAAAAATCCCGGACACACGAACTTATTTAGTATTGTTATTTAAATATAACTTTATGGGTGAGCCTTAAAATCTTCTAACCCAACTCATTGCTTAATTCGAATTTAAAACTAACTCATATAAGGGTTGCCTTAACATGATCCAATTAATTTGATGAATCTAAAAATAACCAAAATAATTGATAAACAATAATTTATTTTTTTAAAAAAATTCAAGATGACAATATTTTTTTAATAATAAGATGCTGATATATTAGATCAACCTAGTCTTTTCGGTTTAATTCTCTAAAATAATATCTAATTATTTTTTGTATTATATAAGTTTGATGATAATACATGTAAATGATAAGATATATATTTTTTTAAATTTTTTTTATCATGTCCAGTATCAACTAAACATAATAAAAAGACTATTACTCTATTCTATATGTCATTACCGACCACAATTTGCTTACATTTCCTGTTTTATCTTCTCTTTTCTATGCCCATATTTTATATTCCAGACATTAACCAAACACTACTCTAGCAATTTAACTTCCCAATCCCAATGATTAAATACGTAAGAATGTTATGCTGCAGGAAAAATTTCCAGATGGATATGCTTGTATACATCTACAAAACACTTGTTAAAACTAAATTTCTGTTTTACAATATTTTTTTTATTAGTGAATTATAAGATAATACTTATTCGACAAGGTTTTATCGATATTGATCTCCGAGTAATTAATTAAAATTAATGCTTCTTAGAAATTGGGAGAGCCTTGGCATCATTAGACAATCTAGAATGTCATGCTCCACCAAAAACACTTGTACACATCAGTGAAACACGTGTAAAAAAAACAAACAAACTTCGATTGTTTCCGTTTTGCTATTTTATTAAGATAAGATACGACTTTGAATTTTTTCAAACTATTAGGACTAAATTGACAAAATATACAGGTTCCGGATCTAATTGAGAACGAGGATATACATTAGAGACTAAAACGGTGTTTGAGAGTGTGATTGCAATTACTTTTTAAATAATTTTTCGTGTTGAAAAGCATGCCAATAATATTTTTTTATTTTTTAAAAATTATTTTTGATATTAGCACACTAAAAAGATCTAAAAAATACAAGTTATACTTAATTTTAATAATAATAAAAAAAATTTAATATCTTATTTAAAAATTGAATCTCAATACCAAGCATCCTCTGAGCTTTGGGTAACATTTAAAAGTTACGGAACTAAGGTCCCACACATATTTCTCCATTACTTAACGGGTCCGTCAGAGCCCGTGACGGCCCATCCCTCCTAAACTCACGATTCTCCCCTTCCGTTAAACCACCTCCCTCTCCTTTTCCTCAAACGGCTTCATTCTTCTTCCTAACGTCGTCGTTCCCGTAACCCTGACTGTAACGTCCCTTCCATTTCATGGCGTCTTCCTGTGACGAGGATTTCTCTCTCCTCGGCGATGATAACCACCATCATCACATCATCCACCACCCCTACCGATACCCAACGAAATCAACTCCGATCCACGCGCCTCCTGAGTCGGTCCTTCCTCTGGACGGCGAAGAAGACAGACAGGATAATAACGAGACAGATTCAGCTTTCGCAGACGTGAATCCTTACAGCGACAATGAGACATCAAAGAGAAGCGAACGAGAAGGTGAAATCGATGGAGGAGAGACTCCGTACAACATTTACAAGAGAGGAAGATCCGGTGGAGGAGAGTACAGGAAGGATCGAGAAGAGTGGAGTGACGTGGCAATCGGATGCTTGTTGGACGCGTACATGGAGAAATTTACACAGCTGAGTAGAGGGAATTTAAGAGGGAGAGATTGGGAGGAGGTGGCGGCGATGGTGAAACAGGGTAAGAGTGTGGAGCAGTGCAAGAATAAAGTTGATAATTTGAAGAAGAGGTATAAACTGGAGAGGCATAGGATTACTACTGGTAGTATTTCGACTAGTCATTGGCCATGGTTTCAAAAAATGGAGGACATTGTTGGGAATTCCTTGCCTATCAAGGTTGCCCCCCCTGCCCCTGCCCCCGCTGACGAGGATAATGGTGGCGGTGGGGGTGGCGCTTCTTCTGCTAGCGTATCTAGGCAATCCAAGAGGTATATTTTTCTATGCTAATGCTATGCTACTACTGTTTTTAGTAAGGTTTAATGTTGAAACAAGATTTGTGTTAGATGTTCTTTCCGATGAATTAGTTTCGGAGTCTGAGATTATCCAACGTAGTTTCTTAAGTTGTATCACAAATCTTTGTTTTTGTTTGTAGTAGCTGCGTCAGCAAGGAAAATCATTAACTAACAATATTATTACTATTAAACTGAGTGAGATATGCAGCTATATAGTTAATGGTTACTTGCCCTCTTTGATTCAAGTGAAAATTGTGTTTTGGGTTTGGAACAACTGAGCAAGTTATTATCTTCTTCTGTTGCTTGAAGATGCGCCTCAACAGTTGCTATTTTTGTTAGCTATTCCATTCTTTATAATGTGTTCTTGTTGCAATCTTCTTATATATTTATTTACATTTGTGTTTGGCAGATATGCAAATACAATAGCTAGTCCTGCAGGTCAGACAAATAACATGATGCCCAAATCTATGTCTAAAACCAGATGGCGGAGAGTAATCTTGAAAATTAGCGGTGTTGCTCTTGCTGGCACTGGTCCTAACAACATTGACCCAAAGGTTAATTGTGCCCTCTTGCATCTGCTTAAACTTGGGATTATATAGGAGAGACTGCTTCCCACATCACTCTCTCTAGTAAATGCACCAAATTGTCAATATTATTTTTCTATTTTCTTTTGAATTGAAGCTGAAATTAAATTGATAATTTTTTATTGTTAGGTGATGACGTTGATTGCAAGAGAAGTTGCAATGGCTTGCCAACTTGGTCTTGAGGTATGCTTATTGCAAGTGGGATTTTTGCTGTCTTTCTGAATCTGACATGTAACATGCCGACTCTTTTCTGTATTCCAGATTGCAATTGTTGTTGGAGCCCGTAATTTCTTTTGTGGAAACACATGGGTGACCGCAACAGGCTCACATAGACGAACTGCATACCAAATAGGGTAACTCGCTTCCTACCAGATTGCTATAAGACAAAACTGTGGACAATTTTAGCCTTCTTGTGATTGTAAATCATAGTCTTTTGTTAGTTTCTCTTTCCCAGTGTGATTATTGTTATAACCTGATTTATTTGCTCATGGTAGCAACCACTGTGATGTGTATACTGTTGCTCTTTTTTTTTTCCCTTTCTTTCCTGGCCCTTACTGCACAAGTCTACTTGAAATCTAAGTCTTTATTAGAGCTCTCTTGTAGCTGTCATGCTGTGTGCAACTGATTCACTCTTAATGCCTATATTCTCCATAAATGAATAATACTTATCCTGATTTCAGGTTTTACATTCAATACCTTGTTTGATTTTCTTTTCATCTTAAAATAAAATAAAATCGTGAGTGGTCATTTGAGCAAGGAAGGAATCTGTGTGATTTTGAA
Organism: Populus tomentosa; assembly: GCA_018804465.1. Classification (NCBI taxonomy): domain Eukaryota; kingdom Viridiplantae; phylum Streptophyta; class Magnoliopsida; order Malpighiales; family Salicaceae; genus Populus; species Populus tomentosa. The sequence continues at coordinate 8,750,560 of CM031979.1, read as the reverse complement.
GGGAATGGAATTGATATTACACAGATGGGAAGATTAGGGATGAGTATCCCTGGTTACAAATAGTTCAATTCTAATTCTGTGGTGTTAGTGAACATAGGATGATGATCATATAACACAATTGGCATTGAGATTTTTGTTGAATGCAGTGAGCATTTGCTTCCTTTTCTTTCATGAAACTTTTACTGATATCTTTCATTGTTTTAGTGATAACAATCTTTGCATTGCTTTACTGCTAACTAATTGTGTCTATGATCTCAACTTTGTGGTTACTGGCTGAGGAACATATTCGTGATTCTCAGAATTTGTGGTTCTTCCTGAACTGAACATTCATTGTGCAATCTGTATCAGTATGATGGCAAGTGTGATGAATTCTTTATTGCTCCAGTCAGCATTAGAGAAGACAGGCATTCAAACACGTGTGCAAACTGCATTCGCAATGCAGGAGGTTTCAGAACCATACAGTAGGCAACGAGCTATTCGGCATCTTGAGAAAGGCAGAGTAGTGATATTTGGTGGCATTGGTGCTGGCACTGGAAATCCACTCTTTTCCACTGACACTGCTGCTGCTGTTCAAGCTTCAGAGAGTATGCTTTCTGCCTGATTTACATTTGTTGCATGATATTTTTAATTCATTAGCAAAAGTTGTTCTCTCTCTCTCTCATTTTAGGTTAATTTTAGATTTCACTTTTTCTTTCTTCACTGTGCTTTGGATCTCACCTGACTCGCTTTCCTTCCTTAGTTCATGCCGAGGCAGTCCTTAAAGGTACCAATGTTGATGGCGTCTATGACTGCCATTCTCCAGACAGCAATTTTGTATTTGAGCACATCTCCATCAGGGACTTGGTCTCCAGAGGCGCCACATCAATGGACATGATGGCACTGACCTTTTGTGAAGAGAACAACATTCCTGGTTGGTAAATTTTGCTGCACCTTTTCTGCTACTACTATATCAGTTCATTTTCTTGCTCCTGTAAAGGTTGTTTTTGCTGTTTGTTGACATAAAATTGCCATATTTTAGCCATATAGTATTGTTGTTGGATCATTCTTGAGAGATCGGATTCCATGCTAAATGAATAATTTTGTTCTGTACAGTTGTGGTCTTCAACCTCCTTGAGCCTGGGAACATCTCAAAAGCATTATGCGGAGAGCAAGTTGGTACGCTGATCGATCAAACTGGGAGGATCGGCTAAATTCTACAACATGCTTAATGCCTCACTGGATATTTTATTTCCAGATACCATATGTAATTGCTGTTACGTAGACCCTTCTGGGACAGTTTATGGCATCTAAAGTACTTTTTGTTGAGTTGAAAGGTTTTCTCGAAGCCTGTGAGAAGTCAGGGTGTGGATCTTCTTAACTCTCCAATTGCAGAGAATTGGAGCTGATTGACAAGTCCTCCTTGATGATTTTGCAGTGCAGTAATGCTGGTATCTCGTGATTGATTAATCGTTTTCACTCCAGAAAAAACAATGCAAGATGATGTTCAGATCAAACACACACACACACATAAAGAGTTTAAAAATCATGATACCCTTGAAGTCAATTTTTACTGTAACACCGGAAGAAGAATACTTTTCCACCGGGCCTGCCTTGCCACAAAGAATGCTATGTTGCCGGAAAAGATGACGAGAACAAGTAGTCGAAGGTGAGAGGTCAACCCCAGGTCTCTAAATGCGATATTCCCAGAGCATGTATATGGAACCAATCAACCAGCCGACACGAACTTCCTACCAGGAATCCATGTACGAACAATATCCAAATTGTTTTGACAAATTACGTGAAATCAATAAATGACGTTCACCCTGTAATCTGGATCTGTCAGGTTTGACATCAGAAGGCATTCAGAGTTAAGCAACAACGTAAATTCATGCCCTTTGTAGCTAGCTGCTATAGCTTCGAAACTAGCCATTAGGTCTGCTTTCTTTATTGGAAAAATAATGGCAAGCATGGTGACATTACATGAGAGCGTTTGGCATTGAGTTTGAAACTGTTTTGGTAAAAATTCAAATTTTTTTTATTTTTTTTTTTTGCTAAAATTAAATGCGGTTTGTACTTTTTAGATTGTTTTGATGTGCTGATATCAAAAATGATTTTTAAAAAATAAAAAAACATTATTGGCATGCTTTTCGGCACGAAAAGCACTTTAAAAAGCAACAGCAACCACACTCCCAAACACCCTCGTAGTAAATTGGTTGGTTATATCTAATGTTGATTTTATTTATGTAAATATTTTTAATTTATTAATAAAAATTTATTTATTTTTAATATTTATTAAATAATTTATTAATGAATATGATATTTGATTAATGAATCTCTAAAGTTTTTGAAATAAAAATATTTTATAAAAAAAATTATAATATTGTTATAATTATAAAGTTTTATTATTTCTGAATATTCCCGGTTAATGTCTTATTAAGACTAAACATTAATTAGAGCTTTTAAAACTAGTACACATTATGTCATTTTTTTTATGAAAGAAAACAATTATTCTTATAAGCAGAGATATGAGGGATACCTAGAATAAATACATAAATATTTATTTGTCTAATGACATGTACACTGAGATGATTCGAATGAAAATTTCATATATAAAAATTACATGTGTTTATTAAAAGATTCACGTGACAACTTTGTAAGTGATATTTATATTTGAGATCACCAATTTATCTTATATAGAAAGTGTTATATTTTGATTCAATTACAAGTTGTCCTAATCAAGGATAATAAATGGGTAGATATTGAGTATAAAATGAACTATATAAATGTATTTAAGTAATTAAGAGAGGATCCATTATCTTAGATGAATTATGAAAAAAGTTTTTTTTATATTATGAAAAAGTATTGATTATAAATCCATGCACAAGGTAGCATAAGATTTAAAAGAATTTCAAATCTTATTTAAAAAATCAATGACTATGGTGTTGAGAACAAACATTATCTGATATAGTAGACATATTACATGCTATAATGTCTAAAATGGAACATTATTGATGAATGAATAATAATTACATTGAAAAACTAGTCACTGAAAGATTAAGTTAAACCACTTATGAATTTTTTAATATTTAGGAATCATGACAGGTTGTTAAACATTGTATTTAATTTTCAAATATAAATCAATCAATTATTTAATTGATAATAAATTAATTTATTTAATCTTATTTTATTTATGATTGTAATTTATATTTGGACCAACTTATGAAGGAATTTAATGGGTCATACATATAAAAACTATTGATCAGAAATTAAAATGGAATGATTAATCAAGTGTGACTTGATTATAAGTAAATTTTAGAAATTGAGGACTATAATATAATTAATATAAGAGATTACAATTCTAGAACTAGAAATAATCAAGTAAGGATTTGATTGAATAAATTTCTAAAATTAGCCTAAAATAATATATGTGATGTTATTTAAGGGGCAAATTGATATTTTATTTATTTATTTATAGGATTTTTAGGTTTAACTATAAATAAAAAGCTATATTTCTTATTTTCTAATGTGAGTAGAGTTTAGTATAAAATTACCTAAAACACAAAAGAAAATAGTTAGTATTCAGTGTATAACAATTCCCCTCTCTTAAGAGGGTCTAGGATTCCATTCTCTTAAAAGGGTTTAGAAAATTTTTTATTAGTGATTATGTGGATTATTATTAAAAGCTGAATAATTAAACAATTTATAATTTACAAGACTCAATTTGTAACAATTATTTAAAACAGAAAAAAAAACATAATTTTTGAGTAATCTTTATAAAAATTCTAATCAATCCTAAATCTATATTCTTATAACTCTAAAAAATAATAATTAAATTTACAGTTTCGTTACTGTTCGGAGAAAACCATAAGCTTTATCCAAACTTGAGGACACAAAAAGGACAGTGGATCGATCACCTTGAGAACCCACTGATTCTCAGCGGTTCAGAAAAGGAAGCACACCGATCTCGCATAAAACCAAAGAGAGAAGAAGGAAAGAAAAAGTGGGTCAATTAATAATTAATACCCGACCGTTTTATACGAACGAAAAAGAAAGGTGATGTTGAAAAAACATACGAGAAGAGAAAAAAGTGGATTAATCTACGGTCTCGTATTCCTTTTGGAAGGGACGCTAGTGTGGCTTTTCAAAATATTTGCAGGTCTGCCTGTTTTACTCGAATGCAGCTTCAACATTCCTCCTCCTACCTGACCTGATGAACGGCAAGCAGGCAGGGATTGCTTCTTACCTTTTGGATAGGCTAAGCTGCTGGGAATTCTTACTGAATAATTAATTTAAACGCCGGAAACTAAATTTTACATTAAAGAAGACTAGGAAGAACTATATTGTTCACAGACAGGTGCAAGAGATATTAGATCCTCCCACCTGCAACAGCGATAAAATGCAAGGCATTAAGGACTACAAATCTTACAAAGAAACATGATACAATCTCAGGGTCTTATGAAAAGCCAGCAACAAGGAGATACTGCCTGGAAATGAAACAGAGGATAGGACAATAAAGAAATTTAAGCAATCGACACTTGCTAGTTTTAGGCAACGGAACATCAATACCCCGCCATCCCATCTTCAGTGGTTGCGAGGGAAGGTGACAGCGAATTGCGAGATTCATCGTAGTCCTCCCCCAGAGGAGACTGCTCCACCCTAATGTCTTCAATCATCTTAGCCACTTCTGCCATTGTAGGCCTCTTTTCAGGTTGTGGAAACACACAAGCCAACCCCACGTGAAGCATTGATACAAGTTCTTCTTCAATGTTCTTGTACCTCAAGAGTTCTTGATCAAATACTTCTGATGTCCACTCTTCCTTAACGACTGATCTCACCCACTTAGGAAGATCTACTGCTTGCTCCTCGTCTTCAATGCGTGGGCGTGTTGGCGAGGGGTACTCCGAAGGAGTTCTGCCTGTAAGAACTTCCAACAACAAGACCCCAAAACTATACACATCCGCCTTCTGAGAGAGCCTCTTGATTTCTGCTTGCTCTGGAGCCCTGTATCCTCCCAGTCTTGCAATGGCATGAACTGGGTTCAAAAGTAGAGACAACCCGAAATCAGAAATGCAAGCAACACCATTCTTGTCAAGGAGCACATTGGAAGATTTCACGTTCCCATGGGGGATTTTTGATGCACTATATTCTTCATGTATCTTTGCCAATCCTCTAGCCGCTCCCAACACCAAACTGATTCTTGTAGTCCAATCTAGAGGAATCCTCCCTGGACCACGATTCCCTGAGATTGCACGAACGAACAAAAATAAATTAATAAAATAATCGAAAAACAGGCTATTCTGCTAATGAAAAATTCATTAAAATCCAATTGGATTGCAAAATCACAAACCATGAAGAAGTGAGTAGAGACTCCCATTAGGAAGATAATCATAAACGAGAAGCTTCTCTTCCTTGGCATAATAGTAAGCTGCAAGTCTCACAATATTTGGGTGCTTAAGTTTCCCAATCACATCCATATACTGTTCAAACTCCTTCCTAGCACAAGGGTTTGCGTCCTTCAACCTCTTGACAGCCACTGTACAACCATCATCGAGCACCGCCTTATATACAGTCCCCAAGCTCCCTTTCCCAAGCATCTCTGCCGACGCACGCAATAGGTCCTCAAGTTCAAACTGCTTCTTCCTGTCAAAGAACACTAGCTTGCTCCTGTCTGTAGCATTAGTCCCATCACTATCTCCACCCTCGTTTGCATACACTCTCTTTTCACTCCCATAACTACTCCCACTCTTCCTCCTCTTTCCACTCTCACTACCCGCTTTTGAGCTTGCACTGCTACTTCTATCTCTACCACAGTAATACGCAACTAAAAACGAAATCACAACCAGCAATGTTACGCAATTTGCTATCACAATTGCCACTATAGCACCAGGGCTTAGTCCTTTATGTAAGTGAGATTTATCTTTGCCAAGGAGTGGGGTTTGAGGCATAGAGCTAGGATTAGAGGGTACTGTTTGATCTGAATCGACTGGTTGTTCATTGCCTGTGAAGGAACACACTGGCAATGGGCTGGATCCGCACAGACCTTCATTGCCAGAAAAGCTTCGGTCGCTGTATTTCTTCAGTAGGTTATCTGGTAACCGTCCGTAAAGCTCGTTATTGGACAAATTCAGCTCTTTTAAATCTGGAAATGACGTGGAAAGATCAGGGATTTGACCGGACAGTTCATTGTTTTGTAAGCGGAGTGTTAACAGCTTGGTCAAATTGGTCAACTGTCCGGGGATCTTGCCATGTATGTTGTTGTCGGACAAGTCAAGACGAAGGAGACGCTTGAGAGAGGAGATTTCGGGTGGAATTTCACCTGAAAAGTCATTGCCAGCAAGGTAGAGAAGCTTGAGATGGGTGCAGTTTGTGAGTGGAGAAATGGTGCCATTCAGGCGGTTGTTATGGAGGTCCAGGAGGCGAAGCTGGTCAAGGAGAGAAAGTGAAGTGATGGGCCCACGAAGTGAGAGAGAGGGCAAAGAGAGAGAAACCACACGGCCGGAGGCGGAGCATCCGACGCCAAGCCACGCGGTGGGGAAACCACAGGCGTCCTGGCCAGTCCAGTTGGAGAGGAGGTTGCCGTGAGTGTCAGTTTGGAGGCGGAAGAGAGTAAGAGCATTTGTGTCATTTGGAGGAGCAGCAGTAACAGTAAGAGAGGTGCGGACAGAGAGAAAGATGGTGAAATAGAGTAAAAAAACTGTCTTCATGCTGTTCTCTTTCTTTAGGCTAGCTAGAGGCGGGAAGAACGAGCAAGGGAAGATACACCGTTTTAAAAACATGCAAAGAAAGAGGAGAGTTGAGACTTGAGAGAGCTCTTTCTTTCTATTTTGTCTCCCATCTGTTTTAGATTTAGAAAAAAAAAAAAGTTTAAATATAGAACAGAGAGAGAGGGAAGGGGGGGAAGAAGACAAATCTCGTGTTTATGTATATAATCTTAAATGGAAAATGTGGTCTCATGATTAAAGGAAGAGTGATGTGGGGGAGACCCACTTAATTACTGTAACTTTAATGATCTTTATGATTAAAGATTCCTTAAGGTGGTTGCCTGAATGATTGCTGTTCTCCACTCCTCGATCCCGTATGCAACGAGTAAATTTCACTCCTCTTGTTCTGCTTTTGCTTTCTTCTGGGTGTGGAATCGGTATACATGTCCTGCTTTTTTTCATGTTTTTGCGCTCTGTTTTTCATGAATATTTGATTTTTAAAAATAAAAATATCATTTTAATATATTTTCAATTAAAAAACAACAATCAATATCACAATTCTGAATGTTGTTCTTGCCTGCTGCACCCTTTTAACCACACACAAATCTTGATCAGATTTTAATTACATGAGACAGAGAGAGTGCCCTCATTATATAGGAATGCGACTTTTATCATCAAAGTAAAACCCACTTTATTAAAAGGAATGCAACTTTACAGACGCCCATCATTTGTTTCAGAGAGAATTTCTAGATCAGTAGTTGTTGTAATAACATTTGATTAAAGCATCTGTAACTTGACATCTCTCTGTTCTGTTTAATCGATGGATCATGTGTTCTTCTCTATATGTATAGATAAATGCTCCCCCGAGGTTTTTCCCTCTTGATGACTAATAAATACTATTCCTTTTGTGTTCCAAACTGCCATGGACACTAATAATCAACTAGTCCTTTTGGGCTTACTCACCTGCAAGTGAAAATATTCAGTTCGGTGATCCTCTGCTCTGGTATATTTAGGGGTGGTGTTTTGAAGCGCGGTTTTTTTCTTTTAAATTAATATTTATTTATGTTTTTAGATTGTTTTGATTTATTGAAAATAAAAAAAATATTATTTTAATATATTTTAAAGATATTCAAAAAACATGGACGTGATAAACAATACAGTGGGAATAGTGGGTCATGTTTTGCATCTCTGTCTTCACCTGTTTAAAAAAAAAAAAAAAAAAAAAAACAGTTATGACAACCAATGATTACTAGCTAACATGCAATGCAAAGAAATCATGATAATGTGGTCAACTTTCCTGTCCTTTAATTTGTTATCTTTAGGAGGGAAATTGCTCAAAGTGAAGAAGCTCCACAGCGTAAAGGACCACTGGAAATAACGAGCTACATGTTCAGGACTGTGGTAGCAGGTAAGAAACCCATGCATTGACCAGGAGCCTCAGGATTGCGATATTCGAATCTCTTCTTGGGCTATTTTATGAAGCTTTTTTTTTTCACTTTTCATGGAGACAGGGGGTGCTGCATCATTTGATATGCTTGCTCCTGCCTTCTTTTTCATTATTGTGGAAGGAAAAAGATGACAACTTTAAGTAACAAGGAAGCAAGGTTGCTGTGCTACCAGAAGAACAGCACAGATGTTTTCATTTCCATTTATCCCCGAAACTCTCACTGTTTTTCTACAGGAAATTCTCAATAGATCGCGTTTGACAACTAGGCGGAGTTAACCATGTTTACAGGGGGGAACAAGAGAGGTGACCTCGCCCATTGCCAAGATTTCTTAGCTCGTCAGCATCTTGGAGCTTTCTGCATCACTGATTATCACCGAGCAAAAAGATTCAATAACCATTTCAGAATTCGACTTTCATAACAATTCTGGAGTGGAATGAAATAGACAATGTTCCTCAGAAATCTAATCCATTGAACTAGTCTTTATTTCCGGATCCAATCAATTAATCCAATATATGTTTGATGTAGTGATTTCCAGTAAAACAAAGATTTATTCAACTAACTAAAGAAAATATTACTGTGAGCATGGAGATGTGGTAAACTATTTTAGAAATATAGAAGGTTATTTAAGTGGTATTTATAACTTAAATGAGCGATAATTATAATATTCTATTTCCTTTTGATAATTAAGCATTTTAAATGCTTCTTAACGAATTCTCTTTGGAAATTAGTTAGTTTTGTTCTTTAATTTTGATAAAAAAAAGAGATTTAACTATAATGAAGACATAAAATAATTTAAAAAACTCCAAACTTTTTATAAGAAATATGGCACTGTTGAAAGTCAATAGTCATGGTGGGGGCATCAGTGCATGGTAAGACTAATTGCTGTCGCTGAAAGTGAAGGTGACCCAGCAGTTTTCTTTCTTCTTTTTTCTGCTTTCTATTACAAAAGCATTTAGTACTATCCAACATTTGGTGGCGGGATTGGCGTTCTAACTTTCCTTTCTATCAATCAACTCGCTCTTCTTCTCTTGACAGTAATTGACCAAATCAAAAGCTCACCGCCGTATAATAGAATTGGTGCTCTTTATATATATAAAGCTTGTCTATATATATATATATATATATATAAAAAATTCGATCCACACAAATAATTTTTCAATAATTTTAGTTTTAATTTTAGTTTTTACTAGTTTATTTATTTATTAACGTGAGTATTTGGGCCAATTTGAGCGTGTCTTGATTAATCTCACGGACCCTGAAATTAATAACCATGTAAGCTTTCAGTAGCCATTATATTAGCAACCACAAGGCTCGAATATGAGATTACAGGGAAAGCAAATCTCTTGATTCTAAGCTTTTACCACTTGACCACCTACTAGATGATTAGTTTTTGCTAATTTTTAATGTGAGTTTACATAGTTTAGAATAGAAAAGACAAAACAGTTGGCATGAAACCACATCTAGTTATAAAAACATAACTTTGTCTTTGTATATTTTTATTCTATTTTCAGCTTTACAAGTATACTTTTATTCTATTTTAGTCATTTCATGACTCATTCTTTATATATATTCATTCCAAACTCAAATTGTTTTATGCCCATTTTATGACACATTTAAATATTTGTCCATCTTAATTAATTCTTATGTTGTTTGTAAATTTTTCAATCATAATGTTCATAACCCCCATCCATTTCATTTAATAAAATTTTCATGTTTCCCGCGGGCACATTAGTCTTTAATTTGAAATAAGTATTAGTTCAATTTTTTCAAGATTCGCAGTCTTTACTCTTGTTGCTAGCTCATTTCTATTGAATCATTAGCCTTCATCCAACTAACTGGCACTTTATATCTAAATTTTGTACCCCTGACCAAATGGTTGATTCTTTGCATTTAAATTTTATATTCCCGTTTAAATGACTAACTTTCTAACACTTTATACAAGTCCATTGTTATGGTTGATTAAAATCACATATAGATTACTATCATTGTATTGGATCACATTCAAATATTGATTATCACCGTTAAAGATGATCAAAATCAAATAGTAGTTTCCACCATTTTAGTTGATTACAACTCATACATGCATCATCTCGTTGTGGTCAATTACAAAAAAAACATTCATGTTACTATCATTGCAGTCAATCACAAATCACATATAATTGCATGCCTCTTAGGCATGGTGTTTCATATTAAATAATTATACATAACACAATAATTTTTTTTTTATAAAAAGCTAACAGTCGCAGAAACATCTAAATAATTAAAAAGGCGAATAAGGTAATTCTTACCTTGAGCTCCTATTTACATGCTCCCGATAAATAAAGTCTCACTCCAAATGTTTCTTCTAGAACTCCGAACAATAGCAATTACTGTTTATTTAGCCGGATACACTCCCAATTACTTGTTTGACACTAATTCATCCCAACACAAAAATCTCATTATCACCATATGCATTGGCAAACTTTTAGGCTATTTTGCATTCAATATGAATTTTAACATTTCAATAATGTAATTCTTTATGCAACACCCAAGTTCAATAAATTTTATATTACCAAAACCACACTCAAATAGTCTATCTAATATTTTCATACATCTTGAAGTCCCAATTTAATATCTACGCATTTGAACCATCAATTAGTACTAAAATCTATAAGTTAATATTTACACTGACAATTTAAAACCTTGATCAAGACCTTGACAGTTCAGATTTTTAATTTCATGTTTAATACATCACAACCCAATAATTAATATTTACCTTATCAACTTAGAGTGTTAACATAGAATTTTCACAGTTACACAATTTCTATCCAATGCTCAAGCACACAATTTCTTACTTTTATGTTGATGAACACACAATAATTTAACCTCAAACACCTGACTATATTGAAGTATGTAAGTTTCTCACACTTACATAACTCAATTTTTTATTTTTTATATTCACACACCAAACACTTAACCTTATCCCATTTACATAAAACCAGTCATGCAAAACATTGTAACAATATTAATTAAATAAAATCTCTAAGACAATACGCATTCAACAACAACAACAACAACATAGAATTTCACATTCTCATATTATTCTATAACATGGTCATATCTATCTAATTGTATAAAATTCTAATTTTACCCCAATCATAATAAAATACTTTCACACACCATCAATTTACACCAAATTATACTATTAACCTAAGTTTTTCAATTCCTCATCTTCACAAATTATAACTTTTTCAGCTATATTAATACAAATTTCAAGGTAACAAATTCTCAATTTTTTAAATTAATTCTTATGTATTTTTATTGAATTTGCATACCTTTTCATCATACTCACCTAACCACAAGACCCATTACTTATACGACACGCTATAACAATACTAACCTTTCTTAATTCAAACACATTATAACTACATTTAAATACTTTTAAGCATAATAATATTATCTAACACCAATTTGCCTAGTTTCTTCTACCTTCTACATTTATATCTTTCACCTTTAACAACATTTCTTAATGTTTAGGCATTTTTTCCCACGTGAATCACAACATAACTAACACAATTACATAATTATATAAATTAATTTGAGCTTAACATCGTTAAAACACTCACATTACACAATCCTACGATCTTTTTCAAAATTTTCCTTTCCAACATATAACAATGTTAACTAATTTCTCATTTCAACATTCATACAGAATCTCAAGTATTTTAAATACCATAATCAACCCAATTTTAAATCAATTTTAAATTCTTTCAAAATACCCAAACATGGAAATCAATATTATATTATACCCAAAACAACTTAAACACACCATTAACACCAAGTTATGCTTAAAATTAAAACCTCATACTCTTAAGCATTCATGACACCAATTAGGCTACTAATAATAATACCTTCTTCTAACCTAAAACCTCAAAGTATTTAATCTATTTAATAATTTCATCATATAATTTTACATTTTCTTATTCTTCCAAAAGTATGCCAACAAGAACTCAACCATATATTAACCTAATCACTAAAACCTTACACCATTAAACTCTCCAATCCCATGTAAAAATTTTATTTAAGTATAATTTCTCTCCATTCTACACTTGCATACAACTAAACACATTGAACCAACAAGCCTAATAAATCTCCAACTTTTCATCATTCAAATACATGACTATTCTAAGTACACTTTTAATAAATAACATTAAGACACCCAAAAACCAATATCCAACATTCCTAGCATAATTAAAAACATCAATATTATATGATTTTATCAAATCTCCATAATCGGCCATATATAAAGATTTAATTCTTATTTTTTTTTCAATTAATCCAAATTACTTTTTAATACAATATTTCCCATACCATAAACAATAAAAAAAGATGTAATTTTCCATCTCTCTATCAATTTACATAAACCATAAATTTTAGGATTTGGGGGTTTTCATCTCCTCATTACCAAATCACTAGAATAATAAAAATAACCATAGAAAACATCTTATTTACATAAATTGAACTCAATTGGTAATTTACTTCGCAAGTTCTCCTCCAAATCTTCTTCCTCCTTCAAGAATACTTGTTTCTCTCTTTATGATTTAGTCCTCTCATTGTTCTTTTTAAGCCACTAATTTTGGTATCAAATTTCTTATAAAACCTCACTTCTGTTACTAACCCACCCTCTCACCAAAACTTAAAAGAAGAATAAGAAGAAGAAAAAGAACAAGAATAAGAGAATGTTTGTTTATATATATATATATATATATATATTGTTGAGATTTCATTCAGCATATAAAAACAAAGGGGGGATATTGTTCTTGTATAATTATAAAATTATCACTCCTTTGGTTTATAACAAGGGTAGTTTTCGTAAAACCCCTGATTATGAATTTTTTTGTATATTATTTTATTTTCATTTAATCCAGTATTAATAATACTCTTTTAGGAAATTTTACCCTAATCGTAATAAATTTTCTTTAGAATTTCTCACCATATTTGTTAGAAATTTACGCGGCAAAACGCAAGGTTTACAACAACAGTTGGCATTATTTGCTCATAAATTTAAAAATTCATTTATTAAGAGTTCCATTATATCTTTTTATGGATTTTCACCCCGACTCACAAGGATTTTCTTTTAAATAATTGTTTTACCCGATTGAAATGTACTTAATTTATCATGAGGTTTATAATGGGGCTGACATTTCACATACTAAGTTGCTTTTTTATTTTATCTGAAATTTATGCAAACATTACTAAGGATTATCTTTTCTAATCATAAAAAATTTTCCTTATAATTTTTTATCTTTCAATTGAGTATTACCCTTTTAACATTGGTTTATAATTCTAGGTCAAGGGTTTACATGATTAATTTGGACTAGTATGATGATGGTAGTGTGTTATGCTTGATTGTGGTTCATGTAGAATAAGTTGTTAGGGTATTGGTTTATATTTGTTAAACATGGAAAAATAAAAGTATGTAAATTGACGAAATTGTGTAAGTTATGGTGTTTAAATTGATGTTGTTATGCATAAATTAGATTGATATGGTGATATAGTGTGTTATGCTTGATTGTGATTCATATGAAATAAGTTGTTTGGGTATTGCTTTATATTTGTTAAACATGGAAGAATGAAAGTATGTAAATTGACAGAATTGTGCAAGTTATGGTGTTTAAATGACGTTGTAATGCTTAAATTAGATTGATATAGTGATAGTAGTGTGTTATGCTTGATTGTGATTCATATGAAATAAGTTGTTTAGGTATTGATTTATGTTTGTTAAACATGAGAAAATACAAGTATGTAAATTGCTAGGATTATGTAAGTTATGGAGTTTAAATGATGTTGTTATGCTTAAATTACATTGATATGGTGATAGTAGTGTATTATACTTGATTGTGATTCATATGAAATAAGTTGTTTAGGTATTGATTTATGTTTGTTAAATATGGAAAAATGAAGGTATGTAAAATGGTAGAATTATATAAGTTATGGTGTTTAAATGATGTTGTTATGCTTAAATTACATTGATATGGTGATATTAGTGTGTTATACTTGATTGTGATTCATATGAAATAAATTGTTTAGGTATTGATTTATGATTGTTAAATGTGGGAAAATGAAAGTATGTAAATTGATGAAATTGTGTAAGTTTTGGTGATTAAATGACGTTATTATGCTTACATTAGATTGATATGGTGATAGTAACATGATGTACTTGATTGTGATTCATATGAAATAAGTTGTTTAGGTCAATATTTATATTTGTTAAATGTGGGAAAATGAAAGTATTAAAATTGATGGAATTGTGTAAGTTTTGGTGTTTAAATGATGTTGTTATGCTTATATTAGATTGATGGTAGTGTGTTATGTTTGATTGTGATTCATGTAGAATAAGTTGTTTGGGTATTGATTTATGTTTGTTGAAAGTGAAAAAATAAAAGTACGGAAATTGATGGAATTGTATAAGTTTTGATATTTTAAATGATGTTGTTATGCTTAAATTGGATTGGTATAATAAAGGTAGTGTTTATGATTAATTTTGATTCACATGGAATAAATTATTTGGATATTGGTTTATGTTTGTTAAATATGAAAAATTAAAAGTATAGAAATTGTGCAAAATGCTTGGTGTTTTTAAAGATATTGTTTATACTTAAAAATTGATTCGGAGTTTGTAATTTAAATGGTCTTGTATTTAGATTTTGGTTGATATGCTAGTAAAATGAGAAAATATATATTGGATGGTAATGAGAAATGTAAAGCTGTAAACTAAATGCTAGTTGGGAATAAGGGGGGAATGTGAAATTGTATTTGAGATACAAATTATTAGAATGAAAAAGGATAAATGAAAAATACTAAATTGTATTTTTATTTGTTTGATTAGCCGGCGAAGTTCCCAGTGATGAACAGTGATCCCAATCAGGGATTCTATGGTTCAGAGGCAGAAGAGGACTGCCTGAGGCAAAGACCGACTTGCTAGTTAAAAGACATGTTCTTGCATACCGGGAAGCATCTTCTGTTTCTTTAGGGTTTTTAGGCTGTACTGATCTTTGGGTTTTGCCAAGCTGCTAGTTAGTTTCCTTTACCTTACCTGTCAACATCTGCTGTTCTATTTCTAATTACTTTTTCATTAAAACCTATCTAGTTAATAAACGTGCTCTAATCAATGAAATTTAAGATAAAAAGTTCTCAACGACCTCCTTAATTAATCTAATTATGATGTCCCATGAATCATGCGCCTGTAGGATGATAACCTAGACTCTTCATGTATTTTCTAAATTCACCGTGCACTTCTCATGGAGTCTCTGCCTATCAGCACCAGCTACTGGTTAAATTAACAATCAGGCCATTCAAAGAATATTACTGCATTATTTAATATGTTTAGGCAAGCTGTCATGATCCATAATTATGGGGGACGTTCACCAGATGAATCATGTTGCTGCTTGAAGTGTTATCCTCTAAATAATGTATGAACATGCATGCATTTCTTTTCAACACCAACAGTTTAAAGCAGAACAAAGAAAGGAAACCGTGTCATAGCACAATACCAGAGCTCCGGCCATAGTACAGTGCGATCAAAGGATTTATAGAGGGACTGCAGCATCTTCCAGTTATTATAAAGCTTTAACTAACAAGAGAGCCTTGTTAAACGGTTACTTTGGGCTCATCTAAACACAATTTGTCTAACCAAACAAGCTCGATTTGGTATTTGGGGTGTCAAAGCAAGCTTTACCCCTTTATTCCAGATTTAGAAATCCAGGTGCCAAACATTTTTCATAGCTTCAGACCCTTTCTGTTATTCATGGCGTTATTCTATCCTGAATCGCCCATCTCAGAAGACACCCTCAAACAAATGATTAATGTGAATACTATATTTCAATTTACAATAGCAAATAGAAGAAACCATAATACAAGTTCCCATGATCATAGGACAATCCAAGTAATTGGACCACCAAATCTTTTGATGATATGAAAACAAAAGGTTTTTTGCATATAAATTAGGGGAACAAGGAAGAAAACTAAACACAGAAAATGGAGATCGCCTGGAATTTACTTGCTGGGTAGGGTCCTTTCATGTCAGAGGCATTGTTTCTGCTGCTGAAACAGAGAAAATCGAGAGATGATACCAAACAACAACCACCGGGCCCCCCGGCATGGCCAGTCTTTGGTAACATCTTTGACCTCGGAGCCATTCCACACCAGACATTGTACAAGCTCAAAGAAAAGTATGGTCCTGTAATTTGGCTAAAACTTGGATACACAAACACCTTGGTGATACAGTCTGCCGAGACTGCTGCAGGATTATTCAAGAATCATGACCTTGCTTTCAGCGATCGCAAAGTCCTTCTTGTGTTTACCGCTCATAATTACCACCAAGGATCACAGGCACTAGGTTGGTATGGCCCAAACTGGCGCATGCTCCAGCGTCTCTGCTCAACAAAGCTCATGATAAATTGATAACCAAGCAAATCGATCAGACAGCTGTCCTCCGATAGAAGTGCATTGATGACATGATAAGGTATATTGACGAGGATGTTGCAGAAGCACAAGCACAGGGAGAGTCCGGGAAAATCAAGGTCGCCCACTACCTCTTCCTTATGACCTTCAATCTAATTGGCAATCTTGTGCTGTCACGGGATCTTCTGAACCCTCGGTCAAAAGATGGCCATGAATTCTATGATGCCATGAACAATGTCATGAAGTGGGCTGGGACACCAACTGTGGCAGAATTCTTAAATTTTTTGAAATGGCTGGATCCTCAGGGGATCATGAGGAACATGGTGCAGGACATGGGACAAACCATGAGGATAGTGGAGAAATTTGTGAAGGAGAGGACAGGGGAGTGGAAGCCAGGGAGAAAAAAAACAAACGACTTCCTAGATGCACTATTGGAGCATGTTGGTGGCGAAAAAGATGGGCCTGATGTGATCTCAGATCAAAATAGACTAATTATCATACTGGTAAACACGAGGCCTTAAATGCAGATTACACATATCAAACCAAAATTTTCATCGAGCTTCTGTGAAGTATATATCACAAACATTTGTTAACTACATTTAATTCAAAGTTCTTACTCAATGGTGCAGGAAATGTCTTTTGGGTGATCAGAAACTACAAGCACCGCGATGGAATGGGCCATGACAGAGCTATAGCGCAACCCTACGGTGATGGGATGAGCTACAGAAGAGCTTCATCAAGTTGTTGGACCCAAATGAAAGGTTGAGGAAAGCGACATAGATCAACTTCCATATTTGCAGCCAGTGGTTAAGGAAACACTAAGGTTACATCCAGTCGTTCCTTTGCTGCTTCCACAAAATACTTCAGAAGATACAAACTTCATGGGGCACCTAATAACCAAAGATACACAAGTTTTTGCGAATGCATAGGGTATTGGGAGAGACCCAGATTCTTGGGAGGATCCCATGTCTTTAAAGCCTGAGAGATTTCTAGGATCAAACATTGAGTACAGGGGACAGAATTTCGAGTCAATTCCATTTGGATCTGGGAGACGAATTTGTGTGGGCATGTTATTAGCTCATAGGGTAGTTCTCCTTGGTCTAGCCTCTCTGCTGCACTGTTTTGACTGGGAGCTTGGCAGCAATTATGCTCCAGAGACCATAGACATGAATGAGAGGATGGGACTAACAGTGCAAAAGCTCAAACCCTTAAAAGCTAAACCAAAGCAGATAGGGAGAATGATAAATGTCAAATGAGTTTCTGCAAGTTGGGTAACGAGGTCATTTGCATGTGGAATGCGTGTTTTGAATAAATGTCTTCAGCAATAATATCAATAAGAAACAGATGCGGGGATTATATGACAGCTAAGGAGTTTTCTCTCCTGACTGTTTTTAATTACTTGCTGCTGCTCATGTTCTCCATAACTAGTGTTCCTGCCAAAAAAAAAATTAGCATCCTAAATCTATAGCATTGGGAAGGACAAACTGGTCATCAAGATGACCACTTAATCTGTATCCAGCATCTGGCAAAAATTTTAGCACGTGTATTTTATTTCATACTATTCAGCACAGCAGTACGTGAATTGTTCCATTCTTGAACAATGTAATCTAATTTCAGCACTTGCTATAAATTTAAGTAGACTGCTGACAATCTTGCTAATCACATTTCAGGAACACAAATTTCTAATATCATAGACAGATTGAATACATAATTTCTTGCCCTACAGATGGGGCTGTTGATGGAGAAAGAATCGCTGGAGAGAAGGGGAAAAAAAAACTTCCTATACTTGATCTAAAAATCAAGATTTGGTAGAGCATGCAGACACTTTAGCCTCAAAGATAACTGACTATCTAACATACAGTATGGTCAAATTTCAGGCATTGCTGAAAGAGTGGTAACATTGCATTTCTCTACATTCTAGACATTCTCATGTTACAATATAGGTTATGCATACATCCAAAAATGAATGAATATGAAAACCCAGATGCGGGGAGTAGATCAACGTGCTTAGACACAAGAGCATTGATTGATTGATCAAAATGGTACCTTAACAATATGAGGATGCAGCATTAAAAAGTTGCTTGCTGGGAGTATCGTCTGGTAGCCCAATCCAAATCATTTCACGAACTTGGTCACCTCATCATTTGAGACCTATGAGAACCTGTTCAATCCTGTGCCATATAATATGCATGATCCCTTTTTGGCTCATAAAAGGAACTAGCTCTGCAGCCCGGAATCTCTGGCAAGGCTTTTTCATCATGTTCTCCGTGGCAGATGTAGTTCAGACCAACAAGAAGTTCTGTTATTGCAGCCTCAGTCTTTGCTTGATCCGCAAAATGGAGGGTCTGAAACAGGAGTACATTTGTGCTGGAAACCTCATGTGCCCTCTCAAAGTTTTGCTTGGACTGCCATCTTATCATGTTACGAGCCAGTGGAGACAGCCATTCCAATATCTGTGACAAAGCCAGGTTCCACTCTGCTGCAAGTGAAGCATCATATACAAATGGAGCTTGAGATTTGGCATGTGCCTTGAGCCTAGCCTTCAGAGCAGATCTTATAGTTGTGGGTAACATGCCATACAGGTCATCTCTTGTTTCAAAGTCAATCATATGAGTTGATGAAGCTACCTTATCAATTAATATGATCAAATTTGCATAATGGAGAGCTAAAGCAGCAGCACCAAGAGTGGATGAGGGGGCTTTCAACAACCCCTGCCTTGAATTGAATAGAGCTAATTTAGAATAAAATCGGTTGCTGCGTGAAAGAGATTCCATAGTTGATTTTTCCATTAGCTCAACTTTTTTCATATAGTCACTTGTGAGCCTCAAAGAACCACCAACAACAGAATTGCAGGTCAGCAAAATAGGAGAATCACTTCCACTCATCATGCATTCTTTAAAAGAACCAACATGAGACAATCTTTTTGTTTTCACGCGAGACTGCTTTCCATGTAGGCTGGATGACTGATGATGAGGTTGAAGCTGCTGCTGGCTTATTGTATACTTCCCAGCAGGCAGTCCTGAAGTCGAACCTGATGTTCCTGTAGGTACTGAAGAGAACCCATGTAGAATATCCTCTGAAGGAAGTATAGAAGATTGCATTAGAACAGAAAAGGAACGGGTCTGAGGAAGACAATCAGGATTCCTCTGTTTGCAATTGCTGTTTCCCTGAGCAGATGGTGGTTGATTGATCTCAAAAACATGCTTGATTCTCTCAAGAATAGTTAAAAGTGATCTTGCCAAAAGACGGACAACATAATCATAGTTTCTAATCCATGGTGACATCTCCCGCAGATTTCTAACTTCCTGTCGCTGCCACATTACTTTCTTCTGAAATTGGAGCAATTTCACACGATCTAGGTCAGAATTGGCCCGCAGTCTCCTAAGAGTTTGTTCAAGTTCTGCAAGAACTTCCAGCTCCTGAGACAATTGCATTGTAACTGCAACAAATTTCTCCATTTTTTTAACTTTCCTCTCCATCTTCTTTAATCTATATTGCCACCCAAACCACTCAAGATTATTCCCAACCGGGTCATTAACAAAACGTTCAAATAGGAGGAAAGGAGGGTCTTTGCACTTCCTCCCAAGCCGAGCCACAGATCTGGCAATTAGCCTGAAATTCTCCAGTATCTCATTTAGTGCAAGATCCATCAGGCAATCATGATCCTCAGCAACAAGCCTTTTAACTCCAACTGAGTTGACAATCTCTTCCCTCAACCTATGGATCTCTCTATCACTCAAATAGTTCCATAAATTAACGACCTTGGACATCAAGCCTGCAACTTCATATGCCAATACTCCAATTGCTTCCTTATCAGTCTCTGCAGAGACTTTTCGTGAATTCCACCTCCAATTAATAAACCACGAGTCAGCTACCATCGCCTGTCCCATCAAATAACATATGTTACAGACAAAATCTCAAAAACAAACTTCAGGGGGTCTACTGATCCCTGTATAACAAGTAGAAGCACATAAACCCGAGACTGATTAGACTACTAAAATCTGCAAGAACTCAACCATATGACAAAGTTTTGTTTCTCAAGAAACTAGTCGAAAGACCAAACCTTAAAAGTACAAGATGACTTAAAACTGAGCTATAAGAGAGTTCAGCATCACTAGAAATCAAACATTAAAATCGGCAGCATGTCCTACATAAACTCAGACTTCAAACAGGCAGACGATTAACTCTAGTACCCCACATAAAATATTGGAATTACCGTATCTTCAAAATAACAGAAAGCAAAAGAATATAACAGTAACCATAAGAGAGGAAGTATAGCAAAATTTTGAATCTTGAGTCTATTAATTGATCAGGGTCTCCAAAATAGAAAAAAAAAATCCATCATTAGAAAACTAATTACTTGGTTTAGTCAAAATAGTTAAGCAATTATTTTCAATAAATTCTAAAAATTATATACATTTTTAGAATTTAAAAGATTGAGTTTCTTTCACATTTCAGCAACCAAACACAAAAGTTGTATAATTGAAGTCAAAATCTCTTCCACCGACCATATCACATACTTTCATTAAATCATAGTAATTGTTTTAATTGTAACTTTCAATTTACAAACCACATGACCTCCTATAATAAAAGAGGGGGAGAGAGAGGAGGGGGGGAGGGGGGCGGAGGAAAACAGCCTGAGATCTCAAGCTTAAAAATCATCAAAATGAAGAAATGTAAAGAACCCAAAATCCGCCTGAGATCTCAAGCTTAAAAATCATCAAAATGAAGAAATGTAAAGAACCCAACATCCGAAATTACACAGAATCACCGAGCCATCTTGTCAAATTACAGCACCAAAGAACAAGCAAGCATACACTCACCAAAGCAATAATGCTAGGAAGTACCACAAAGGAAGAACAGGGTGAACAGTGAGGTGGGAGTTTAAAAAAGTAGAAAGCGTGATTAAACCGTACGCCACCCCACCATCATATATAGCAATAGCAAAAGCAGAGAGCCAGAAAAAAAAAGGGTAAACAAACGAAATTCGGTCAATCCGAGGTAGAATAAGAAAAGACGACCCGGTTTTGATATTTTGTTTTCAGGTTTATGCCTGCGGACTTCTAAGGATTCGCAGTTAGTATATATATTCTTTGTTTCTTTTCCGCCCACTGCCACCCTCAATAAATTCCTCTGCAACAATTTTAAATAATTTCAACATCAGTATATTTAGAAAATATTTTTTAAATAATAAATATTTAAAAGTGAGTTCCAACATATTTTTTTATTAAAATTTAGGAGTTGAGGTGTAGCTGTGTTTTATTAATCTTTTTTATATATATTATCTTGTTTTATTTATATTAGAAATATTTTTTTAAAATAAAATATATTATTTTAATAAAAAAATATTTTAAAAAATAACGAATATCCTACTCATAAGTCATCAAATTAGTTTAGATTTCGGGGGAATCCGTAAGGCATATGCACTTTAATTGTACTACTGTTCAACACACAATTACAATATTAAATTAAATAAATACAAATGTGGGAAACAAGATCCTGGATTCACTTGATATAATCTATGGACTCTCATTCCGCGAAATAAATCTGAAATCCTTTCACATTTTCATGCATGCGCACTAACAATATCATATTACAACTACAGTTACATTTTTACAAACTAAAACAAATTAGGGGGCATACATTTAGTGCGGACTAAAAATCTAAAATATATTGATAGAAGTAAAAAAAAATTTCATTTCAATAAGCCTAATAGCTATAATAAAATAAAATTCTTAATTTTCTTATATATAGTACTATATTACACTCTAATAAATATTAAAGATTAAAGATGTTTAATATAAAGATAAAAAAAATTAAAAAAATATGCAAAATAACTCTAAACTAAGTCATCATCGATGATCTTTTAATGAGAAGAACACATCCATAATCACATTTATTATGAAGTTCATAGCAGTTTCTTTTTCTATATAGACAATTAAATTGTTCACAAAAAAATAATCATTTATTCTACTATAAATCCTTGTTTTCACCAAGTTCTTTGCAAATAAAACTTGTTTTGTAGTTGTTGTAAATACAAAAAGAGTTAAGATTAATTGAATTTTTTATCCTTTAAAAGCTCTCATTGCTTTATACAACTCAGAAAGAGTAATTCATTTCTCAAACTTTGGATGTTTTAGTATATCTAGCTTATAATATTGCAATTAAAATCTCAAATGAAGTTTCTCTTGCTATAATATTTGGGATAAGATCTTTTTCAAATTGCATATATCATTCTAAGAATCTTTAAGGACATAATGTTGAACTTAAAATAAGAAACTTAATTGTTTGATCATAAAATTTGTTATTTAACTCTTATAATTGAAAATTAAATGCAACTACAAATTTATGAACTTTGAAATGATGTTCTAAAGTTGTAAGAACTTCACTTTGATGTAAATTCTCACAAATTAAACTCAATTTCTTTTTTTTTTCATTTTCACAAATTATATTGGCATGGCTTTATATATTGGAATTGATTTCATTGTCCATGCTCTTATTTATGTTGCATTACGAAATTCAATTGTAGAGTCAAGTAAAAAAACTAAAAGAACAAGAACTGAAACTCATAAAAAAAGAAGATTGTTTTATCATTTATACTATTCAAGGAGCTTGTCTTTCAACATTTTTATCTAATTTTTTTAGTTTACATTTCAGTTTTTGAAAGTTGAAAAAGAAAAGGTTTTCAACTAAACACGTTCCAATCACCAATCAATCAAATTTTGATGTCAATAGGTTTTTTTTTTTAAGAGATAAGTTCAACGAAATTGATTTAAATCTTTAATGATGTTGGAAAAAAGAGATAAGAACTTGGTAAAAAAATTATTTAATTTGATTTTGAGTTTTGTAGGCTGAATATAACATGTTTTGTTGTTGAGAATGAGATTTTAAAGTTTTTATTTCATATTTTTAAGTAAAAACATGTTGAAATTTAGGATTTTAAAATCCAAAAACTCAAATATTGATTTCTCAACCACCTTTAATGGTCACAACTATTATAACAAACGACAAGTCATTTAATGTCTTAAAAAAAAACAAGGCAAGTTTGGACTTCAAGGCCCAAGCATGCTTGACCTTTTTTTAAAAGTCCAAGCATGCGAGTATAGTTTAGAAGACCTAACTCCATTTGAGTTTTATTTTTGAAGGCTAGGCATTAGAACATGATCTTGCAAAGTAGACATGATGGTTTTATTATGTAAAATGTATTATGCTTCCTCTCATATTGAATTGTGAATAAAAAAATTTTGGTTTTTTTTTATTTTATTATTTTCATCATCGAAGTTTTGTTCTTTTAGATTGCATTCTTTGTAGTTAAATTAATGCCTATTTTCTTATAATTTGTTATAGAAAGATACACTTGAGAGAAAGATGATTAAAAGTGTAAAATACACAAACTTATATGACTATTATGAAACTTGCATGAAAAAGCTTATTTTGGTCCATGTCCTTTCCTCCTGTTATTTTTTAAAATTCTATTTTAGTCAAAAACTTTCTATTTCTTATTTTTCAAAACTTAGTTTGAGAGAGAAAAGAGAAATTTATCAAAAAAAATAAAAGAGAGAGAGAGAGAAAAACATTGATTGACCAAATTTTGGCTATAAAAAATATCCTTTTTAGTGTTAGCAGATTCCATTCGATGAAAGAAACTTATTAAGGTTTGTTTGCCCTTATTCTTGCTAGAAAAACAAGATCGAGGTTGGAAGATGCATTTTCCCTCTATTTTGATTTTGTATATATAGACAAGTTTTGGGGGTTTTTAAGTTGATTTGTTTATTTATTCTTTGCATAATATGTTTTTTCGAGGTGAGAAATACATGATATGTTTTTTCTTTGTTGTTATTCAATTTCTTCTCAATTCATATTTATTTTTATTATTATTTAATTAAATAAAAAATTGAATTCAAGAAATAAAGTTATTGAAAACAATCATATTCCTAACCTGTGTTTTAATATCAGATATTTTAATCTATATCTATATCTTAATTTTTTAATTTGATGTTTGATAAAATAAATGTTGCTTAATTTTTTCTTGGTTCTCAAATAATATTATAACATTTTCCCGCGTTATTTTTGTGCAACCTTGCAAAATCGAGTGCAATGATAAAAACAACACTGTATGTTACAAAGATAAATACTTCTACTGGATTATAATCCCCCACCTGCCATGCATATCCATAAATTCTGCAGATGTGGAAACTTAAACAGAGAATCTTTTCTTTTCTTGAAACTAATACATTGATGATTTCTAATTTGATACAATCGTTAGAACAAGAGTTCATAATCCTTAGCTGGACATATACATAATGTAAGAAAAGGAACAATGGTGAAATCAAAATTCATATCACACCGGGTACTGCAGAGTTGATTTTTTTGTTTTGACAGTTGAAACTTTGAGTCTTAATTAGGGCAAGAGTTCATAATCCTTAGCTGGACATATACATGTGTAACAGTACTTTTTTTGAAATTTTTTTGTGGAAACGATGGTATTCACCTCTCAAACTAGCTCTCTCTTCTCACTTTGAGTCTTCCTTTGCTCTATCTCCCCTCCTTTCTGTCGACTAGTCTGTTGTCTTGCCTCCTCCTTCCTCTGTAAAGCAGGCCTATTTCCTCTTTTACGTTTCCCTCCCGTGTTCTTTTCCTTTGCGTCTTCCCTACCTTTTTTTAAATCGTTCTCTCCTCCTGTTTCTTTCCTTTCTCCCCTGTCTCAATGCAGGCCCTTTTCTTCTTTTTCTCCCCTCCTTTTCCCCCTTTTCTTCTCGCTGCCTCCCGCCACTATTCATATGAGAGAATTTCATCTTAAATCTTCCTCCATCATGACTGTCAATCTTTTATGGTTGCAGTCCTTGGAGAGGATTTCATCTTGAAATATTTCTTCATAATGGCCGTTGATCTTTCATGATCTCAAGTCTTTGAAGAGTAGATGAATCTAGACTTAAAAATAGACTAAATGATGGCCACCACCCTCTCTTTGATGGATCTTCCCTCTTTCTTTTTTTTGCAAATTTAATTGATAGTTTATTTTTTTAATCTAGATATAGGAGTCTCATTATGTTGAGGAGACGTTTCAATGCATGTTTGATTTGTCAAAATATATTTAAATTTTGTTGATTTAAAAGCAATTATGGCTTTAAGAACCAAATTGGATTATGAAATAAATATAGGAAATTAAAGTTAACAGGTAGAGTAAAAGAGGCTTGTGCGTACAACGCGCACGATAGAGAGTGAGGGAGATCTAAACTTTCTAGCAATATGCGTGGTCTTTTCTGGTGATCAAACCAAGCCATTTGCGGTGGAGATGGATGCATCACGATGTTATCTTTCATACGGGGTGTACATGTAGGTTGATTCGCAATGGTCATGATATTATTTTTTATACGGGGTGGCACGTGAAGGTTGATTCACAATAATGGTTGTTGAAACCTTTTGATTCTTCTTTCTCTCTCTTTTCTCTCTTTTCCCTTTATAATTCACTAGACATTTGACCCGCGCGATGTCGCGAGTTATTTTTTTACATAAAAAATATTACAAAAAATAATAATTTAAAAATCTTGAATTTTTCTGTAAAGTTATACCCAAGAATCTTAGGTCTGGCTATAACGCCTGACCTAAAAGTAATATTTATAATATTAATAATAAAATTAAACTTGAATGGCCCAAGTTTAAGTGAGCTTGACTGCAACACCGGACCCAAGAATATTGGATGTGGGTCTGGCTATAAGATCGTGTCATAAAAATGTGATAATTAAATAGATTAATTAAAAACAAAACAAAGAAAAAAAATCAATAGGAAGGAAAAAACCAATGAAGAAAAAGAAAAAAAATTGAATTACTTGGGTTAATCCTTTAAACCAGGTTATCCCGTAAAACCTGAGATTTGCGTCATGAAAGTTTGATAACTAAATAGAAAAAAAATAACGGGTTTACTCAGAATTAACCAGGTTAACTAATTAAACCAAGTTAACCCGTCAAGCTCAAGATACGTGCCATAAAAGTATGGAAATTTGATAATTAAATAGAAAGAAAATTAACTTTAACAAACTAAACTAAATGAAAAAAAATAACACGTCAAATCAGGTTAACCCATCAAACATTAACAAACTAAATTAAATAAAAAAAATCATTATAAAAAATTAAAAAGCAACAAAAAAAAACAGTTATATAATATAATATAATATAATTATAATTATAATGAAAAAACATGGGGAAAATTTAAAAAAACGAAAAAAAAACGTGGGAAAAGCTAAAGCTAAAGCTAAATTCTCAACCAACTCAATATTGAAAAAATAAATTCGATAAAGATAATTTAAAAAAACAACATGTGGGGGAAACACTACAGCCAAACAAAAACTATGTAAGGAGAACACTGAAGTAATCCATAGTTTTTTTTTTTTTTTGAAAAAAGATACAAATCTAAGCTCTCAACCAGCTCAATATATAAAAAAAACCGACAAAGGCTATTAAAAAAAAAGAAGAAGAAGTCAATTTTGGGTAAAAGAAATGAAAAAAAACAACATGTAAAAAAAAGGAAACAAAAGCGAAAAAAAAACAACACGTGGGGAAAGCTATAGTGTTTTAAAGAAAAAAATACTATATAAAAAAAAGTCAATTTTGGGTAAAAGAAATGAAAAAAAAACATGTAAAAAAAAGGAAACAAAAGCGAAAAAAAAAAAACATGTGGGGAAAGCTATAGTGTGTTAAAGAAAAAAAATAAAAAAACTAAATTTTCAACCAGCTCAATAGTAAAAAAAATAAAATCAACAAAAATAATTCTGAAAAAAAAAAAGAAAATATGTAAAAAATGATAATTTAAAAAAAAACAAATAAAAAAATTAAAAAACATGTGGGAAAAGCTAAAGCTAGATTACCAGCTAGCTCAATATTGAAAAAATAAATTTGATAAAGATAATTTAAAAAAAAACATGGGAAATACTATTGCAATCCATATTTTTTTAAAAAAAAAAAACTACAAAGTTAAATTTTTAACCAACTTAATATATAAAAAAATAAAATCTACAAAGACCATTTTGAAAAAAAAATAAATAAAAAAATCATAAAAAGAAAAAAGAAAATAATGTATGAGAATATTATAGCAATCCATAATGTTTTAAATAAAAAAAACTAAATAGTTAAATTTTCAACCAGCTCAATATTAAAAAAAAATTAGTAAAGATAATTTTGAAACAAAAAAATTAAAAAAAAAAAAGAAACAAAAAAAAAAGAAGAAATAAATTTTGGGTTAAAAAAAAATAAGAAAAAAAACATGTAAAAAAAAAAAACTTGCTGCAAAAAAAAACATGGGTAAAAAAAAAAGAAAAAAACCTGCTGAAAAAAAAAACCTGCAACAAAAAAAAAAAACTACAATAGCTGCTACAGTGAAAACACCACACGTTTTAGAGTTCTTTAATGCTAGCCATTCTAAATTTTAAAGTTGGCCCCTTATTTTATTGTCATTTCAAATTCAGTCCCTATTTATTTGATTGCTAAATTTTTGCTTATTTGTTTAAATTTTAAAATTTAAAATGTCTTCTTATTTGTTTAAATTTCTAATTTGATCATCATTCATTTGATTGTCGATTTTTGTTCTAGGTTATTTTGTAAAATTGAATTTTTTTCCAATCTTATCCTTCAATATATGGTTGGTTAGGAATTGGGCTCCATGTTTTTTTTTCTCAATAGGGGGTGATCTCGATTTCATGACTCAAGTTGCAGGTTTAAAAACTTAACTCGAGTTAACATTGTTGTTTTTTTAGGGTTTATGTTTTTTAATTTGATTTTTTTTTTCAATTTCATCATTCCATGTTAATATTTTTTTTAAAAAAATAAGCTTTATGATTTTCTTCGATTTACATTCTATTCAATTATTCCAATCTCATCACCTAAATAATGAGTTTGGTGGGTTAGCTCAGGTTTACTCGAGTATTTTGTGGTCATTTTTTTAATTCATTTTGTTTTGTCCTTCAACACTAAGTTAATTTATAATTGAGTTTTGTAATTTTTCATGATCTGCCTTCTATTGGGTTATCTGATTCTCATGATCCATGTCAAGGGGTTTTGTAGGCTTACCCGGTTTGCTGGTGTTTCTTTTTTTGGGGGTCATTATTTGATTGATTTTTTTTATTTCGCCTTTCTAAATTGGATTTATTGCGAATTGAGCTTCAACATTTGTTTTTTGTTTGCTTTCTCTTGGTTTATCTCGGTCTAATGAACCGAGTTGCATATTTGTCATGTTTGCTCGGGTTGACTAAAGTTATATTTTTTTTAATTTTGTTCTTCCACATTGAATTAGCTTAGAATTTTGCTTTGTTGATTTATTCCTTTTCAATGGCCTTAAAACCCCTTTTCAATTATCTTTAAAACCCCTCCAAATAATTTATATTTTTTATTTGGTTGATTTTTTTTTTGGAGTGATTTTAAGGTGTTTTGGGTTGTTAAGTGGTTTATTGAGGTTTTTATAGTATTTTGAGATTCTTTTAGGTGAAAATGATTTGAAAAATAGATTTTTAGACCAAATCCTCCTAGTTTTCCGACAACCACGGTGATACACATATTCTAATAAATAGCCTATTTGGTGACATATCAGTTTTAATGGAAAGTAACCTATGAGGCCAAAATAAAAAGAATGCAAGTGTGGACCTTGGATTTTTCATTTAGACCATGCATGTGGACTTAGCCTATTAGCACTTGATCTTTTTTTTTATCCCTTATCATTAATTATTTTTATTGGATTAGCTTTGTTTTTTAAATTCAGAAATTATGTAACTGTAAGGTTTCTCTTATTCCAGAGTCGGCCAATAGATTCTTATAATACCACCTTTTGTTATAGAATTAAATATTATAATTTGAAGATATTAAACTGATATATACTGTAATTTTAGGTATTTTATTTTGGATTTGTAATCATGTTTTAAAAATTGTGCATATTAATATTTTACAATCTTTTTTAAATTTAGTGTATCAATATTGAATTTTACATTATTTAAGATAAGATCCTAAAGATGACTTTATTCTAAATTTTAATGTCCATTAACCACTTAACCATTTAATGAAGTATGTTATATAAAATTATGTGTAAATTATTTCAATTGACATTTCATAAAAATTAGATGTATGCTATCTTTGAGTTGTGTTGACGAGATAAAGGTCCAAGATGATTGAACTTTGACTATAGTATTGATTTATGATATAAAAGAAATTGACGATTACTTGGAACTATGTTGAAATTTTTGGTAGGGTACATGCAAAAAAAAAATCACCATTGGGTTTTTGCATTACTTAAAGATCATTGCTATAGAAAAATATATTTTAAAAGTTAGGGATGTTACACCATTAAATTTAAATTTAAAAAAGAAAAAATAAAAGGTCTCAAGGTTACACTATAGTCTATGAGGATATTCATTGTGGTTTCATAAAATATTTTCTTTTTTTTTGCCGTTTTATTTTTCTTCAATTACTTGTTTTTTTTTTTAACATGATTCTTTCACTTGTAATTTATCTGGAATTGAGCTTGATAGTTTGTTTTAGTTAACTTCATAATCTTTTCTCTCAATATTAAAAAAAGGTTCCAACATTAAATTAATACTTGATTTGACATAATTAAAACTCTAGGAATTAAAATAGATACTAAAACAAAATCTTAGCCTCTTTTTTTTTACCTTCTATAGTAACCAAGGCTTTTTTTTTTAACTTTTTTCCCTATGATTTTTATTTTTTTATTTTTAATCCTTGTTTTCTAACATATTTATATTTTGGTCTAAAAATTTATTTTGTTTATATTTTAGTTTCTAAAATAGAGAGATGATAGAGGGAATCACTAAGGAAAAAAAAAGTGAGAGAAAGTAATTGTTAACCATGTTTTAACCACCATAAAAATCATTTGTGGTGTCATGGGTTCCATTTCACAACAAGATTTTATTGATGTGTTTTTTTATATTTTTTGCTCATCATACCAAAAAAAATAGATTAGTTTATCAAGATTTTAAAGATATATTTTTGAATTAAAATAGGTTAAAAATAATTTTTTTAATTTGAAAATTCTAATACTTGATTTTTCAACCACCTCTCATATAGTCCAAGATCTAGGAATATAAATGACAAGCCATCTAACAAAGCAAAAGACTTAAAAAAAAAAAAAAATGGAGGATGACACGTTTTTATCCCTTTAACATAAAAAGAGAGAGGCCTGACTTCCTTTTTTACAGGTAAAGTATGCCGGCCCACCTTAGCACATACATGTTGCTTATTTTGTTCCTTTTTTTTTTTTTCCTATAGTTTTAATTTAAGTTCATTAAAATAAATTGATTAAGAATATATTTGAGATTTTTTTTTGTATATCATTCAATTTTGTACTTTTTTTTAACAAACATCATAATCTTTTTTATTATTATATTCACAAGTGTTTTTTTTGGCATTTCTTCATAATTTTTTTTTCTTTTTATTTTTTTATTTGATCACATTCCTCCTCCGTATACCTATTTTTTTTTGGAGCTCGAGTAAATTAACTATGAATTGTGATAATAATTTTTTGTTTCTTTACTTTAATTTTTTCTACACCGGCTTTTTTTTATTTCATCAAAAAAAAAAAGATTTTTTTAAAAATAAATATAATATATTTCGAAACAACTTAACTAAAATGTTGAGACATCCAAGTGGAATGATTATGAAGTATAGCTGAATTTGTTCAATAATAATTAAATGATAGCTGGATCCAATTATATGCCGATGCAATGAAACTGTGGATTCTTACATTTACGCCCCAAGTCAAAATAAAATTGATTAAAATAATAAAAAGTCTACACGAAACGCCCCATTGATCATCATGATCATCAAGAATACGGTGGGGCCACCCAGTGGCTACGGTTGAGCAGATCCTTTTATATGTCCTGCTGCGAGTTTCTCCACGTGGTATATATTGTTTACGTTTTAAATGATTTTTTATTTCCGATCCGGTATGTAGACTTTAACGGACGCGTTCCGTCGGCAGCTGCACTCAGAACTTTTTTTTTTTTGCACTGAAATAAAAAATGAGAAATCTTTTTAGTGGTTAGTAGATCATTCCTTCTTGTTTGATATTTAATCAAATTAAATAAAATGTCATAAATAAGTATTTAATATTTATATTTAATTAATTAATTTAATTTTAAAAAATATCTTTAAAAAAGAAAGATCTAATAAAAAACAACAAATAAAAAAAACCTCAAATAACCTGGGTCATTTTTAAAATCAGTGAAAAATCTTACATAAAGCAAATAAAAAAAATAATGGAACCTTAAAAAAAATCAAATAAATATTAAATGATGAAATTAAAAAACATGAGCTAACAAAATATCATGAAGTGAGTATCTCATGCTTATTTGTAATTAAATTATATATCCTTAAAAAAATCTAAATTTAAAAATGAACAATAAAAAAAAAATCCAATATAATTCGAGTCATTTTCCAAATTACTTAAAAAATCATACAAGAAACAAATAAAAAAATTAACAGAGCTCGATCTCCAATGGAATAAAAGCTAAAGTCTAAAAAATCAAATAAACCCGAGTGAATCTCTTAAACCTAAGTTAATCTCTAAAACTCAAAATTTATGAAATTCTAGATCCAGATTCAATCAAGAAATTTAATTCCCAACTAATTGAATATTGAAGGATGATATTGAAAAAAAAAACATCAATTTAAAATAATTGTCAAAATAAAAAGAGGTTTTTTTTTTTCTAGTACTTGAGATATTTTTTTATATTTTAAATTTTTTTTAATTTTATTTTATCCTTTGATGTTGTAATTTTTTCGGGATTAAACTTTGTGGTTTACTTTGTCTGCCTTGGCCAGAGGATTATGCCGTGTCAGAAAAAAAAATGTTGCTCAATTAATACTTGGTTCGTTGAAATTAAATTAAATTTTAATGATTTAAAATAATTAAAGTTAGGAGAACCAAATTTAAAAAAATATAAGTATTCAGCCCATTTTTATTGTCAAAATCAAAGACTAAAATACATGGGCAGGAAAAGTTCATCCCCTTCATTTTTATCCCTTAATTTAATTTTTTTTTTCAATACGATCCATTTAAATTGGCTTAATTTAGGATTTGTCTTAGTAGTTTTTTTAGTCACCTTTGTTACTAGGATCTTGTAATGTTGAGGGAAGTTTTTGATGCAAAAAATAAAATAAAAATTAGCCAATTCAAAACAATTAAATTTTAAAAGATCAAAATTAAAAATAAAATAAATATAGATACTAGAATAAACAGGTAGGAAAAATAGGTTGGTGCAGGCTAGCTTGTAGAAAACTTTCAATATCTTTAGATGATGCCGAAAACATCATACGACAACTAAAAAATTCCTTTAATCGTATCATTGGAACAATCACGACATCTTCTTCTTATTAATGTGGCACATGGCGGCGAATGTGGGACAATTTGTCACCAGCGGTGTTTTATTTCTTTTTTATTTATTTTCTCTATCCTCTATTGAAAACTCGTGCTAGCCATTCAAATCTCAAAGTTGCCTTTTTATTTATTGACATTTCAAACTCGATCCTTATTCTTTTTATTTCTAATTTTTATTCTTGATCTTTTTATAAAATTTTAGTTTATTTTTAATTTCAACCCTTAATCCAAGTTTGTGATATGCTATTTTTTTTTTAATTTGATCCTCATTTTTTTAATTTGGTTTTTTTGTTCTTAAGTTAAACTGATTTTTCTTTTTAATTTCACGTTTCAATAAAAAAAAAATAGTGTCCTCTAATTTATTTTTTTATTTCAATTTTAATTTTTATTCTTTTAATTGATTTTTTTTGGGGATCTTTTTGTATAATTGATTTTTTCAATTTATATTTAAAAAATTAACATGGATTGACATTTGTTTTTTTACTTCTTTTCTTTTTTGAAATTGGTTTTTTAAAGAAAAATTAGGCTTTGTAAAAATATAACATTTTATGAGTAATGTTTTGATACAATAAGAATTCCATAATTACAATAATTTTATAATTTTCTATACAAAGCATTGTTGTGACTTTATTTTTATTCTAAATTCATTAATTAAATATTTAATGTATATCCAAAAATAAATAAATTTTTATTAATAAATTTAAAATATTAAAATAAACAAAGACAATAACATATATAATCAACTAATCAGCAACATGACATATATACTACAATAAATAAGGTCAATACTCTTAAGCCGACACTAAACTAGCCCGCTATTTGGCGTGAAGAGGTAAAATCTTACCGGAGTAATTCTACCATGAAAGTTGATAGGAAAAAGTCAAGGACTTGAAAGCTTGTTTTGATAAATAATGACCTCTTCAATCGAGATAAAGATGGTGGTTTGTTGAAATATTTAGCCCCCGTGGGGTGTAAAAAGCGACGGCAGAAGTACATCAATCAGGATATCGACGAGTAATCAAATCAAAACCTATGATCTGTTCTGGACCAAAACAAGGAAAGATTGCATGGATGTGGCCTGGAGTGGTGTAGCGTGACAGAAGCATGGCCTAATTCCTTGACAAGAAAAACTTATCCTTAATGGTGGAAATTTCTTTGGATAAGGCCATTCGTCATTTTTCTAGTGACTCAACTTTGAAAGGAGGTCGTGAATTTGTTGATGGAAGAGTGGTTTTTCCTGCTCCTGTTGCTAAGCACGATCAGATCTTTTGATGCCTAAAGTGTCTGGTTCATCACCATCTTGTCACTACATCCATGAGGTTTGAAATAGCTTGCCTATTTCTCACAATAAGGCCTATAGATTTGTTGAGCAAAAAGAATTGCAAATCTAAACTCTAAATCTATAATTTATTATTTTGAAAAAATTTTAATGATAGATGCCCTGTAAAGATGTTTGCAGTGACTTTTATAGGTAAAAAAAAAGGAAATAATTTAAGATTTGAAATAACACAAAAAAATCCAGGAAAATCAAGGAATGTTGGCAAAATAATATCTTCTAATCTTAATTTTTTGTAATCTATGTAGTGGATGAACCTTAAAGGGAGTTTTTCATTGAACTAGGACTAGGGAATATTATATAAAATTTGATCTCGATTTAATTATTAGATTAAAAGTTATGGTATATTCTAGTCATTATATTATTTTGACGTAATCATCTTTTTTATATATATAATTTTATTTTATTGATCCATAAAAATATATATTAGATGAAGTCATTTATATAATTTATTCAGAATAAATTTTTATTTAGCTATTATAAATTTTCACCCGACTGCTCAAATCGTCAGTTTGTTAAAAGAATCTCCAAGTTATATGGATCTGTAAAGTCGTAGTTCTGGCTATTCAAAATTAAATAGAAATAAGATCATTTCTTGCATTTTCAAAGTCACCGTGAGAAATCTTGCTACTCAGGGCAGACGTGGAGGAGCTCACTGTTGATGTGCTCTTAATATGAGAATGAGCAGGCATCGTTAATGTCCTTGCAGCATCGATGTTCTTGATCTAGAAAAGATACAAGATTGATCAGGGCAAGAAGTGGTAAGAAAACATTTGTGACGATCTGGTTCCAATCATTGTACTTGGAGCTGGAAGTCTTGATATTTTTATCACTTTGTTTCTTTTTTTCAAGTGAGAGAATAGGACCCACAAATTTATGTTTTAATTCTTATTAATTTTTGTATTTTAAAAATATTTTTAAAAAAATTAATTTTTTTGTTTTTTTCTTTACTTTAAATTAATATTTTTTTATTTTGATGCTTTGATTTTTAAACTAATTCTAAAAAAATATATTATTTTAATACATTTCTAAATAAAAAATACTTTAAAAAACAATAATAACCACACTTATAAACAATTCTAGATATAAAGAATTTAAGATAAAAAAGAAATTGTCTGAATTAAGGGAGAAGAAATTTACTTTGGGATGTTTGGTTTCCTCTTTGTCTTTATCTTCATCCATGATATCAAATATTGGCGAGACAAAATTAAAGTGTTCAATATTTGTTAAAGTCTTAAATTGGATCCTCACTAAAAATTAATAAAATTTTATTTTATTTTTTAAAATCCAGCAACAAAAAATTTCCTTCATATTTTGAGGTCCTCATTCATAGATAGACAAAGCAACAGGCCAAGCTAAAACCCATATTATGGAAATATAAAAAGATTAAATTATAAAAAAATTGATGTATCAAAACATAAAATATTGAATGATAATAAATAAATAAAAATTACTGCTGTAATCAAAGTAGTCTCTCTCTTGGGATACATTAACTTCAAGAGGAGATTTAGGTTTTAATTTAATTTTAAGGCATGACCTTTAAAATAATATGAAAAACGTGACCTTTATATATATAGTTTAAAGACATGGCCTTTTATTATTTATTTAATAAAAAGGACCCACAATTACATGTCGGTTAATAATTGGGGGCGTATAAACCTTTTGGTGAGGGCGATTTCTATGTATCTTCTCATTTCCAACTGAAAGAAAGGATGCTCAGAAGGTAGAATAGAATGGATTTTGTTTTCAGACTGTATTTTCAGTAACTTGCCTGTCATTTTAATCTTAATTAATCCACTTGATCTCGTAAATAAATAAAATAAAATAAAAACACTTGCGTAACATGCAAATAGAAGATTCCAGCCAATACATAGATACAACCGGCAACCAAACATGCACACAAACATGACTTTAGATGGTACATTGACTATGAAGCATGCACATGGAAAGATTATACTATATGCGTGTTTCACTCTGCTTTAAAAAATAGAATATGACAAGTCACTATATGTGTGTTTTTTTGTTTTTTTTAATAATAGTTATCGGTGCTCGTCCTACATGGTATTATTTTTTCAATAAAATATTTCTGCATTATAAGCCCATCGTTGTGATGGTTTTTTCAATCATGTCGATATGAGGTAAGCATTTATAAATTTATAAGAGAGAAACAATCA
The DNA here is from genome assembly GCA_018804465.1 of Populus tomentosa. Taxonomy (NCBI): domain Eukaryota; kingdom Viridiplantae; phylum Streptophyta; class Magnoliopsida; order Malpighiales; family Salicaceae; genus Populus; species Populus tomentosa. The sequence goes on along the minus strand of CM031979.1, from coordinate 8,714,102 downwards.
GGATTTTCTTCCAGTTATAGATTAATTTGGAGATTTAAAACTTAAATTATCTTGATAATAATTCTGATGATTACGGAAGGAATAATGGTAATCTCCTTTTTCTCTCTTTCAAAATTAATTATTTCCTATTTTTTCTCTTTTAATTTGGTATTTTATGATAAAAATAGATATTTCTTAATCTAGAAATTATAATAGATGATTCCAATAATAAATAAAAAAAAAAGACCATAGAAAATCAACAACCGTTATGCATCGATGAGCCTCGCGATCTAGATACTCCATCCATTTCAATGCTGTATTTTCCTTGTGAGGAAAAATTGGGTGACTAAGAATGACGGATTGATTTATTTAGGCTTGTTTATTTTTGTATTTTTAAAATTTTTTAAAAGTTTTTATATTTTATTAATTTTAAATTAATATATTTTTAGTGTTTTTAAATTATTTTAATATACTGGTATTAAAAATAATTTTTAAAAAATAAAAAAAATATTTTTAGTATATATTTTAACACGAAAAATTATTTAAAAAACAACCACAATCACACTATCAAACAAGCATAATACTTATAATTACATTCGAATCTGTTTTTTGAAAATAAAATCAACGAACTTAATCTCAAAATGTTTCTTGGCTGTATCCCTGATTAATGAATTTATTCATGGTTTTTTTGTTGTCTTCCTCACTTTCCTTGTATCTAACCTGGAGGGCTGACCAGATGGGGCGACATTTTGCAAGAATCACTGCTGGAGGCTGCTAGCCGTTAGTTACTTCATTTTTCACCCTGTTCTGTGCTTGCTTTAAATAAGCGGTGTAATTGTGGTTGAGGGGGGAGGAGGACCATACCCTTTACAATGAGAAGTGATGAAAAGAATACAGAGGAGGGAAGTGATTTGAAAAAAAAACAAAAACAAAAACTGGGAAGAGAGAGAAATTCAGGGAGACCCTCTTATATAAACGGCATTATTCTGTTTCGTTTTTTCATGCTCTCTTCATTTATTTCTTCTCTCTGTTTCTAGATTTCTATTCGGGTTGTTTCTGCTTCTGTTTCCTGAAGCAGAAATAACTTTCCATTTTGCAAATTATTGTTTTTCCTTTTCTCTCTTCAGAGCATAAACCACACACACGACAAATTTGTCTTTTCATTGCTCTCTGCTTCTTCTTTCTTTTTTTTGGTGGATTGACAGCTCAAGAGGGTTTCTTCTTCTGGTTATCTTTTGTGGGTGTCTGTATAGTAGGGTTCTTTCAAGCAGTTACTGACATCCCAGCTCTGTGTGTCCGTTGTTTAATTGTTGCGTATACCAGAAGCAAAATCACAAAGCCAAAAAAGAAATATTCTCACGCTTTTGTCAAAGGAGGTCCTTCGAGACACATTCAGATCTAGCTAGCTAGTGGGTTTCCTGAATAAAAACTGTTTATTCTAGCTTCGCATTTGTTAATCATCCTCTGTTTTTGCTCTGTTTTGTGCCCTTGTTAAATACATAATCATATATAGCTCAAGAGAAGGCAACAAATGGAGAGGCTAACCTCAACACAAATTATTCCTGATGCATTTCAAGGCGCTAGAGATGACGTAACAATGCAATTTGCTATGATTTGGGGCCAGATCAAAGCGCCATTGATAGTTCCTCTACTAAGGCTCGCGGTTGCCATTTGTTTGATCATGTCTTTGATGTTGTTCATTGAAAGGGTTTACATGGGCATCGTTATCGTGTTAGTTAAGCTTTTTGGTCGTAAGCCAGACAGGCGATACAGATGGGAGCCCATGAAAGATGATGTTGAGGCGGGGAACTCAATTTATCCCATGGTTCTGGTTCAAATCCCAATGTACAACGAACGAGAGGTCCTTTTCCTTTTCCTCTTTCTTTATCAGCACTACAACCGCTAGATTTGCATTATTAAACTTGTGTTTTTCACATTTTTAATCCGTCTTGCAGGTTTATCAGCTTTCAATTGGAGCTGCATGTGGTCTCTCTTGGCCCTCAGACCGAATCATAATTCAAGTCCTCGATGATTCGACAGACCCAACAATCAAGGTAACAAACATGTAATATACTCATGTGACATTCATCTAGTGATCTTAAGAGGATTATTCTTTTTTAATCCCGTTTTCCAGCGTATATGTGCGCTCGAAATTAGAAAGGTGGAGGGTGAGAAATAAATTATGTCAAAATGCAGGACATGGTGGAGCTGGAGTGTCAGAGATGGGCGAGCAAAGGGATAAACATAAAGTATGAGGTTAGAGATAGCAGAAATGGTTATAAATCAGGGGCGTTGAAAGAAGGAATGAAACGAAGCTACGTGAAGAGTTGCGATTACGTTGCCATTTTTGACGCAGATTTCCAGCCTGAGCCTGATTTTTTACGGCGCACCATTCCGTTTCTAGTCCACAATCCAGAATTGGGTTTGGTCCAGACTCGTTGGAAATTCGGTAACCTCGCTTTAATCACTATTTTCTCCGACCTTAATTTGGCTGTCATTACTGTTAATTTTGGTTTCACTCTTCTCTAGAAATTGTCGGTGGGTCTTTTGTTTGGGTGCTCTGCTGTGCTGTGCTGCTGGGTCCTACCTCGTAGATCTAACACCATCTAATCCTTGATTGCCATCTGGATCCGACACGTGTTATGTGTGGCTGTGTGTATTTAGGTGGACCCACTTGCCAAACTGCCCCAACTGCGCTTTAAAAACATCTCAAAGCTTTATTGTATACTACCAGTATATATATATATATAAAAAGATGAAAATTGACGTAGGATGTGCTTTTTTCAGTTTTTAAATTGTTTTTATTTTAAAAAAATATTAAATTGATATTTAAAAAAAAATTATGATTTTAATATATCAATATTAAAAATTAATAAAATATTTAATATATTTTTTTAAAAAAACTATTTTAAAAGTATTTGTCACGTATTTTCAATTGTCTCTTTTCATTTTTGTGTTTTTTAAAAATAAAAAAATTTTATTTAATTAATATTTTTTTATTTATATTGATATCCGAGTCAATCTATATATATCTCAATTATAATTTATGATATTTAATTAATAATTATATAAACATTTAATATTCATTATATTAACAATAAAAACGAACCCTCCCAAGCTCTTCTTTTTATTTAATTAATTTTATTCGCTATGCAAAGTGCTACTCCCGGGAGGGACATTTAATATTTCTAAATCAAATTTAAATGGCAGGTGGCGACGAAATTTAGGTTGGAATTTATGACATTTAATTTCTTGTGTTATATTTTCCTCTCTTTAAATTTTGCTAGGTAGTGGTGCCCTTTAAAACACATCATATCATAAATTGAAAGCATCCAAAAAAGATAAATGGTCCTCGTCGATTAAATTTGTTCTTGACTCAACGTGTAAAGAAAGGCTATTAATTGGTTTTCTAAGCTTTCCTAATTTTTTTTATTTAAAATAAAAGAATTTATCTTTTCAAATAATTTTAACATAATTTTTTAAAAATTATATTTTAAAAAATAATTACTGCTACATTCATCCACACCCTTAAAACACATGCACGGTATGGCTGTTGGTCCACATAATATACGGCAATCTGAAAGGATTTTCAGCAGCGGGTGCTGCCTTTCAGCTTTTTGCTGCAAAAGCTGCCAACGTGTCTCGAACCAAGGATATGGTTCTTGGTCCTCATAATATATGGACCCTTGATAAGTCTAAAAGAGGAAGCGAGAGCATGGGCATGTTTGGCCGTTCCTGAATATCCCAAGGGGTATATCTGTCTGTCTAACATGCAAAACCAAAAACCCTCTTCTTAATATTCTTAACAGCTGCATGTGCGAACTTAATGGTGGACCTCATGCCCGTCACAATCTGTCTCTACTGACCGACACTCCACTTGATTTTGATGTTTTCTTGAGCAGTAAACATGATGAGTTGTAATTATCTGCAGAATCTATGACAGCTATATATGTTGGTGACATGGAAATGGTTTTCTGCGCTGTTTTGCAGTGAATGCTGATGAGTGCTTGATGACAAGAATGCAAGAAATGTCACTGGATTACCATTTTACAGTTGAACAAGAAGTGGGCTCCTCCACGTATGCCTTCTTTGGCTTCAATGGTAAATCATACCATTGAATTGAAGTTAAGCTGCATTTGCCATAAATTAGTTTGTTCTCATATGAAATATCCCGCGTTATGCTGCAGGAACAGCAGGTGTATGGAGAATTGCTGCGCTTAATGAAGCTGGGGGGTGGAAGGACAGGACGACGGTGGAGGACATGGACCTAGCCGTCCGAGCTAGTCTCAAAGGCTGGGAATTCCTGTACCTTAGCAGTGTCAAGGTACTCTGTAAATTATATATATATATATATATATATATATAAAAGGTTGTTTACATACATGAAGATTAATCCCTAGCTACCTATATATGCAAAGTGGTGCAAGTTATAGAAGTTTACATCTAATTAACTTATTAAAATGACCAGTGCCAGTTGTGTCTTGTTTGCCTTAAACAACAGTGGTGCAAGTTACTTGAATAGATTAACTTCTGAGTTCTGACACGCTCATGTGCTGAAAATTCTAACAAAAGTTTCATTTTCGAGGCACTTGTATGCATGTCTTGTTATAAAATTTGAAAGATGCTTAAATGATTGTTTCATCTTAAAATATCATTAATTTCAAGTATAATAGTAAGTAAATTTAGTGTTCATTAATTAATGCAATATTGACTACAGGTGAAAAATGAATTGCCCAGTACATTGAAAGCATATCGCTATCAACAGCACCGGTGGTCTTGTGGTCCTGCTAACCTTTTCAGAAAAATGTTCTTGGAAATTATAACAAACAAGGCAAGTTAGATTTTTTTTTGTTTTTTGGCTTCGATATTCTTTTGTAAGTAAGAGATTGTGGAGGAAACAACTAATTAAGAGAAGTGATTGGCTAATAATTCATTTTTCGTCCACGTACTGATCAATAATGCAGAAAGTGACATCGTGGAAGAAAGTGCACGTAATCTACAGCTTCTTCTTGGTTAGGAAGATCGTAGCTCACCTTGTTACATTTATCTTTTACTGTGTTGTGTTGCCGGCAACTGTTCTGGTGCCTGAAGTCGAGGTCCCTAAGTGGGGAGCTGTTTATATCCCTTCCATCATTACCATTCTAAATGCAGTTGGAACCCCGAGGTAGGTTATGTATTGCTTTTGTCTATCGACTTTTCAAGGAGCATAAAATTTCTCAAACTGCAGATGGATCGCTAAGAACTTCTCTATGATATTTAATACTCCATCATGTTTTTGTTGTTTTTCTTGCAGGTCACTCCACTTACTGGTTTTCTGGATCCTCTTTGAGAATGTCATGTCACTGCATCGCACTAAGGCTACCTTCATTGGCTTGCTAGAGGCTGGCAGAGTGAATGAGTGGATCGTCACTGAGAAACTGGGGGATGCTCTCAAGAGTAAAGCTAACAAAGCCGCCAAGAAACCCCGATTTAGATTTGGAGAAAGGTATGCATGTGTGTTAAATTTTCTTCTGTGAATATGTAGCTAGCAAAGCTAGAACTATTTATGCACTCATACATAATTACACTGAACGTTGACAGGCTCCATTTATTAGAGCTCGGGACTGGAGCTTACCTCTTCTTCTGCGGTTGCTATGACGTTGTCTTTGGGAAAAACCACTACTTCATATACCTTTATGCGCAAGCAATCGCCTTCTTCATCGTGGGGCTCGGCTGTGTCGGCACCTTTGTTCCCCGCTCTTAGTGTGTTCGTGAGGCTGGGCGCTAATATTCTTGGCCATCTGCCTGGACTACTTGTTCAAAGTGAATTTTCCTGCTATTTAGCTTTGTATAAAGAGACGGAAGAAGGTCATTCTTTTAGGTTTCAAGCATAAAAATTAATTAATCAGTCGAGTGGATATGATTCCATCCAAATTAAGATTTAGTTTCCTTTTCCTGTGAATATCCAGAAATCAATTACGGAAATTAAAACACATAAATGTTGTTTTACGTTGGCATAAGGAGCAACCGAAAGCCGGCTTCTGGAAAGTAGATACAAGTTTCTGTTCATTTTTAAACGGGTTGTAATTGTGAGATTTTGTAGCTCTTCCGTCCTCCTTAAATTGTTTTTCTTGTGTAAGTCGTCGTTGGCTTCGAGAGGGAATAAACTGATAGAAATGGTGTTTCACAGTTGAATTCTTCGATGCTTCTCACTCTCGATATCAATGCTTGCTTGCATAGATTACTTTCTTTTTCCTGCCGTCTGGTCAAACAAACTGTTGGAAACAACTAATTATGTAGGGTAGTGAAGATTTGCCCTAATAAAAAGTAAAGGAAAAATAGCCATCGTGGCTGACGTTTATCTTTGTTATAATTTGTCTCTCTAAATGTTCTAATAGGCGGGCTTGTAAACGAACCAAGCCGCGAATTTACAATTTGTCTCTCGATGTTCAAGAATAATGGAATTTTTTTTTAATATTAAATTTATTAAAGATTTGATTTTATAATTTATAATAATTTAATTTTTATGAGATTATCATCACATGAGTTATAGATTTAGCATGTTAAGCTAGCTATATTAACTTGTTATTTTAATTGATTTAGCTTTTAAAGTTTATCTTTAATATTGAATTAATTAAAAATTAAATTTTATAATTTATTTTAATTTATTTTTTATTAAATTATTTTAATTTTATAATTTATATGTAAATATAACAAATTAACTCAGTTGTTTTTATGAAAGATATAAACTACTCAAAACAGTTAAATATTTTAGAATGAGGAGATGAACTGGACTAAAATGTTAATGTTACCGTACACAAGAAATGATCTTTTCAGAAGACCAGAAGGAATATTAAAGTCGACAAACTAGTACATCAAATATGGCTTTGCTTTTTTATTTTCCTTTTCAAACCGTTTTATCTTTTTTATAAATATGTATATCTTTTATATTTTTGTATGTCTCTCTTCAATTTTTTTTCAGGCAAAACTTTATATACTTAATAAAGTTCTATAATCATCAATAAAATTTGATTATTATAAAAAAAAACTTAAATTGAACTAATAAATTATTATTTTAATATTAAAAAAAAATGTTGTCTTGGATTGTATTCATCCCTATAACTAGGTTTACTTGCAGTTTGATTGTTTTCCTTCGCAATTCATTTGTAGTTATTTTCAATCCTTACACAAGATTAGCATTATTCATGATTGAATTTTATTTTTATATGTAGATTTAATGTTGTTGAGCCACGTGGTTATAAGTTTCCCTCTCAATTATCCATAATTATAATTATATTGGATTTAAAGAAGCCTCTAAAAATATTTTGTATCGGATAATTATATATGTGAGCTTTATCTAAAATAACATCGGTCATAAAAGTAAAAGATCTGAATTTATGGACAACTGATGTGACGGCCTTTACCTTAAATAGCCCTTCAAACGCCATCAAACGATTAATAACGGCAGCAACCCGTAGAGAGATAAAACAAAACAAAACTTCCTCCCTTATGTGGTGGCGAGGCTTACCGCCAGGTTGAGAGGAGGAGGAGGGGAAGGCACTCGTGTTCCTGCCCAAAACGCAACACAACAGCAACTGCATATGTCCCCACACGATGGCATAAATAATGGCACATGGAGCCCACGCGCCTCCAATATTGCTAAATGCTACCATCTCCAACAGCTTTCAAAGATTTTTTTTCAAAATTATAACACATTTTATCACTTATTTTGATTAATTTTTAACATGTTATTGATTTTGATGCATATTGTGATAAAATATTGATTTTGATACATATTATAATGAAATATTTGGAATTATTGATGTTCACACCATTGTGTGGCAACTTTAGAAGCACAAAGTTGGGGTAGATTTATTTTATGAGATGTAATGAGAATAAAAATCTAAAATATAAGATGGGGTTAAGAGAATTAAGTTTGACTTTGGTTTATCCGAGGCTTAATAATTTAACCTTGATATTGAAATTTTATATATGAAAATGGGTTTATTTGTTGTGATATTTATGCCAAAATAAAGATTTTCGATCAATGTTATGAATTTTTTGTGTCTATTTTTTTTGTTGGGTTGTGTATAATTTATCATTTATTTCAAGAACTCAACCAATTATTAGATGACTTGTTATCAATTTCTATCATTGGATGTTGACTATTGGGTATTTCATTTATTTCAAGAATACAACTCATTATTAGATGACTTGTTATCAACTTCTATCCTTAAATGTTGCTAGATGTTGATTATTAGGTATTTAAATTGAAAAGCGCATGTTTTTATTATTTATTATTTGATTATTATATTTGTGTTTGTTATGATGTATAATCTGTCATTTATTTCAAGAACTCAATCTGAGATTCGACAATCTATTATTGGCTTATATTCTTAGATGTTGATTATCGGGTATTTGAATTGACAAATACATGTTTTTTCATTTATTATATGATTCTTGTGTTTTTATCATTTATTATGTGATTTTTATGTTTGTGTTTGTTGTGATTTATAAGCTATTATTTATTTTGAGGACTTAACCTAGGATTAGATGACCTGTTATCAAATTTTATCCTTGGATGTTGACTATTTGGTGTTCGAATTTGTGAATACACATTTTTATCGTTTAATATGTGATTCTTGTGTTTTTGTTTATTATGATATATAAGTTGTCATTTATTTTAAGAACTCAACCTAAGATCAGATGACTCATTCTCACCTTTTATCATTGGATGTTGACTATTGGGTATTTGAATAGGTTAATACATGTTTTTTTATCATTTTATGTTTGTGTGTTTGTTGTGATATATATGTTGTCATCTATTTTAAAAGATCAACTCAGGATCAAATTACTTATTTTAGGATTATATCCTTCAATGTTGGCTATTGAGTATTTGAATTGGTGAATATCTATTTTTTTCATTTTTATACTTGATGTTTATGTGATGTATAAGATGTTATCTATTTTGATAACTCAACCCTAAATTAAATAACATGTTCTTAACTTTTATTTTTAGATTTTGGCTATAATGTATTTGAATTGGTGAATATATATTTATAATCATGTTGATATGTGTTATTTATTTTAAAATTAAAATATCTTCTTTGATGTTATGAGTAAATTGAATTGGATCATCATTATCTCATATAGACCCTTTAAGAGTGAGTAATGGTCTTCGAGCCCATTCCAATCTATGTAATCCCCATGGATTTAATCCCCATCAATAACTTATCGTTCTAGTGGGTTCAACCCAACTATTGTTTAAGTGTGGATCAAATCATTCTTAAACCTAAATTCAAAATTACTCTTTTAGTTTAAACTTTAAAACAAAATATGTCAGTTTAAGCAATCTTGAGCACAATAAAATTCTTTCATTTTTATAACAAACAACAATGTAAATTATCTCAAGCATGATATTTAAGGTGATTGATATGTTTTCTATTACACAACTAACCTTTTATCTAGAACTTTATAAAATCAATTAGGATTTTTTGGTTACTATAAAACAAGGTAGCTATTTTTTTTTTTCTATTTTACCTCCTTTTTTTACCTATAAATCATTGAGATGTCCTTGCAACAACATGTATGCACCATTAAATGGTTTTTAGACTAGCTCATTATTTTCATATTTTCTAGGTACATTTATTTTTTCCTACACTTTTTTACTTATTTTGGACATTTTTTTGGGATGTTTTCATACTTTTTTTCAAGTGTTGGATCACCTTATAACATGATATCTTGTAGGTATGACTTGCCAAGAAACTTTTGAGGTGACATAAGGTTAGTGTTCAAACCTCCGCAATAAGGGTGGGTTTGTGGGTTTAATAAGTTAATTTGTCTTATGTTCATGTAGACTTGTTTGATTAGTGTTGTTGATGTAATCTTTTAGATTTTTTTTCATGATCTTTGTTTTCAAAATCACACTTAACAAATTTGAATCCATGAAAAATCATATGCATGATTTTTATATTGACTTTTAAACCATACTTTTTGTAAAACTCTTTTCAAAGTTGTTATCCATTTCAGATCTTATTTTAATATGAGCTTCAATTTCATTTGAGCTGATATTTCATTTTCTCTTGTGATTTTCATGATCATTTAAAGTTTTTCTTTTTTTAAGTTACGGAAAGTATATGTATATTTTGTTCTGAACATTAGTTACATATGAGTTGCATTGAAAGAATATGTGCTTACAATATGATTTGCCGTATGTGCGTGCGCAACATGGCGGGACATTGAGATCAAGTAGTCTACATCTATTTGTTTGGTTTAGGGTTACCAACAGATATGAGTGGACTAGTCTTATTATAAATTTCAAGATAAAAGACTAGTTATGGTTAGGGAAGGTATTAGCACCCCTAGCGTACTTTACCTAGGGTAAGTTGCATTGCATGATCTAGATGTAGTTTAAAGGTGTTGATGAATTCTTAGTTAGTGGTCCGTCTATGTCTCAAAACAAAGATTAATGCTCGTTAACAAAATTGACATTTCAAATTTATTACGGGCTAATATGCTCACATAAATCTATATAGAAAAAATCCATATAGGTGCCCTGACAGGATTCATCTATCCTGGAAGGTGAGAGTGTTTCCAACTACTCATATATTGTTGTGAAAAATACTCTCAATTAAAAATGATGGATATTAAAAAAAATTGAGAATTTCCTAGTCAACTCTTAATATTTAAATATTAGTCTAGTTGTAGGTCTAGTATTTATACCAGAACATTGACCATTAATATTCATAGAAAGAAAAAAAAAACTTGTGGTTATTGAAATATTGGCTAAATTCTTAATGAATTTTACAAACTTGTTGTAAATTTTACAAAAAAATACAAAGAAATTTCTAAAACAATGCTAAAATATTTTTTTGTGAGGTCAAAAGCGGATCACAAATGATAAATATGATCAGTGATAGTTCTATAACATGAAATTATAGGTATTGAACTATTCTAGTCAAATCAAAGTTTTTTTAAACATAAAAAAAAATTGCAACATGAAATTATTTGATATTATTATTAAACCTAGCCTATTAGGGAAACCTTAAAACTTCTCAACCTAATTTTCTGTATAGCCTAGGCTTCAAATTCGCTACTTAGGTCATAAACTATATTAGGTTTAATAACTTTGGTTTTTTTTTTTTCAAAATTATATTTTATTTAATTATACAATAAAAAGAAATACACACTTAAAAAATCAAGAACCAATCCAAAATCAAAACATTTGTTTAAACCCCCGATAACTTTATAGAAAGTAAGCTAAATAAATTATAAAGCCCAATTCTTAACTTTTTTAATTGAAAAATGAAAAGATGCTATTATGCTTTACAAAATAAATTTAAAATATATATGAACTGATAAATTTAAAAAAGTTGTTAATACTAATTAGATATTAATGTGAGAAGATAATCTTCATAATACAAATAAAAGATAAATGTACTTGCAAGTATTTTACATCAACTATCCTTTTTTTATTTTAAATTTTTATATGGCAAATCAAACTAATCTCTTCTTTGTATCATGCAACTAAATAAATGTATAAGAAAATCAATCACTATTTTTTCTTTAAAAAACAAACTAATCCAATAGAAACCATTAATTAAAGGGATAAAACAAAAAAAAAAGATATCAGGTGTTGATGGCCAAGCTCACTCCTATTATTTTTTTAAAAAAATTTTTGCCTCAAGAGTCCTTTTTTTTTTATTAAACAAGTTATAGGTTGCTTACATAGCTGCTACCCAAAACTCAGCCATAACAATGATGGCCGGAAAATCAAAAGGTTTGCCTAAAAATTCATTTTTTTACTTGTTTTTACTTGAAACTTTTCAAAAAAACATAAAACCTCCATAAATCACCTACAAACCCAAAATCACTAAAAAAAAATAAAAATCAACCGAATAAAAAAATATAAAGCGAACCTGATTTATTTTTCAAGCATGTTTATAGAAAAAAAATCATTGCCATCAAACTTTCCTTATAAAATGGAACTCATTAATACAAAAAGAATCGAGTTTCGTCATCAAATGGTGATTATTCATCAATTTTTTTTCTTTTTGTTGTTTTCAAGTGACTTTCTCTCACATCTCTCAAAACTCAATGACTCAAATGTTAAGAAAATAAAGTTTTAGATCAAAATTAAAATTAAAAAAACTATAAAAATTGGGAGTAAGAGAAAGTAAACAAGGTAAACTAAATAGAACTTTTGTTGAATTAAGGAAAGTAAGGGAAAGGAAAGTAGAATTTGAGATTACACTTTGGTTTTTTTTGTTGAATTTTCTCTTTTCTTAACAAATTTTAATAAATTGATTATTAATTTAGATATTGAAGGTTGTGATTAAAAAAATTGTAGATGAAAATAAAAAATAAATGAATTACTATAGTAATGTTTTACCTAAATGTTTTAGTATATATTGTAATTATAATTTGACCCTAGATGTTTTAGTATATATTATAATTAAGAAATATTCATATGAAATAGTACTCTAATGACTTTTAAAAATAAAACAATCTATTAAGTTAATAATCTAATAATTTGTTTTATATGGGTTTTTTTAACAATAATTAAATTGAATATGAATTCGTTAGAATATGAAGGAATTGCTTAATTTTTTTTTTAAAAAAAAGAAAAAAACATTAGACATGTAAGTTAGGCGTATATGAGTGTCGTTGATATTCGAAATAAAAATTTTAAAACAGTAGAGATGTGAAAGAAATTTTTTGGTTGAAGATTGATAGTTATGAAGTCAAGAGTGGAGAATACTACTTAATGTGGTCTATATAATTCTGATGTAGCTAATTTATAGTTTATTTGTCATTATATTAGTTATTGTTTTTAAAAGTATATTTTATTTAGAAATATAATAAAATATTATTATTTTATTATTTTTTAAAATTTATTTTTAATATCAACACTTCAAAATAATCTAAAAATATAAAAAAAATTAATTAAAAATAAAAAAAATTAAAAATACTTTTGCAATACAAAAACAATATTACCTTATAATCTGTTTATCTAATCTTTTTAATTTATTATTTGATATTGAGATTGAATATGTTTTTTGTTAAAATTTAAAATTTTATTTTTATTTAAAATTATTTTTTTTATTATTTTTAGATTATTTTGATGTACTGATATTAAAAAAATTAAAAAATATATTATTTTAAAATATTTTTAAATAAATAATACTTTAAAAAATAATATTTATTACAGTTCCCAACATTCCCTTAAACTAATAAGATTTTATGATAGCAATTATTCTAGAAGATTCCAGTTAGTGTTGAGCTCAAGCTTTTTTTATTTAGTCTTTGTAAATTATTCAAAGTTTTACCTTTTTAAGTTTATTTATTTATTGTCTGATGTGGGCATTAATATATAATTGTCGTAAATAGTATTTTTCCTAACTAGAAACTAACTCCCAAGTTGGTTTTATTTTCATACTTTTTTTTTTGGATTCAAGGAAATTTTATCTCTTGAAAAGTGTATTTTATAGATCGAGGTAAATGAATAAAATCCTAACTGTCCCAGACTCTTACAAAACAGGTGCGGAGCTAGGATTATTTAACAGGGAGGGCCAAAACTAATATAACAAGATATAATTTTTTACATGTAAACCATACTAATATATAAAGCAAAATTAACATATTTTAAAAAACTAATATATAAAAGCAAATCTAACATAAAAAGCAGAATTATTAGTTCCTAAAGAAAAAAACTTAAATTGAATTAAAACTGAGTATGTGCTCTTCAAAGAATTTAATTTGGCTAGAAAGATCGTGTCAAATTGTATATTGGACCTAGTGATAGTAAGGTACATGTGAAAAAAAATTGATAATTTTGACGACTTTACTAAAAACAAAATATAAAAAAATCAAAGTTTAATCGAAACAAACCCATAAAATATATCAAATTTATTAGAAAAAACAACATTCACTATAACAAGAAACAAAAAAATTAGTAAAATTAGTAGATCTAGAAAAAAAATAGCATATATGTATATATATATAAACCTCATCAAATTCTTAACAAATATATATAAAAAAAAAATAAGTCACTAATTATCTTATTTTTATAAACAATGAATTAATTGATAACTATATTTTAATCTTTTCGCATTGCTTTGTATTATTATATTTTTTTTTGTTAGGATTCTAGAAAATAAGATAAAAAAATTGATAAAAAATAGTACTTAAATTGAACAGGTTATATATATTCTTTTACAACTTAGACGAAGAGATAATTTTATATTCAAAGATAATTAATGAAATAATAATTTATTATTAGAAAACCATTATATATATAGATGTTTTGCAGGGGCCCCGGCCTCTATTTGCCATCCCTTGATTCCATCTCTGTTACAAGATATGCATTTTCTAACTCAAATTTAAAATCTACTATGCAAATTTTAAATTTTTTATCACCACGCTATATCCTGTACTTGTTTTTATATTTGTGCATCACATATAAATTTAGGCCTTAGAGTAGTATCTGTAGGAGCCTTGCTTCATATAATATCTTTGCGTTGCGTCAAATAATTCTCAATATGATTTTCTTCGAGTTTCACTGTAATTTATCTTTTGAAATTTACTTTTATGAATTTATCTTAATAGAATTATCGTATCCATAGACGGAATTATAGGAAAGCAAGCAGAACTCAAGCCTACAAAACATTTTGGATTTTTTTTATTATTTAGTATTTAAATATAGAATAGTATAATATTTTTTTATTTTAAATAAATAAGTGTTTTAATAATAAATTATATCTTGAATTTTGCTTTCCTATCAAATAATTTCAGCTCCGTCCTTGATCATACCATATCCAAAATAATTATTCAATATTATAAGTTTTTTTAATTTGAACAATGCAAATCATTTTTTTTTGAAAAATTAATTTTAGTTGATATTCCTTATCATTAAATAAAGAAATTAAATTTAAAAGAAACTGTCAACCTAAGCGCATGCGCAAAAAGGATGCATCATGCCATATAAAATTAATTAATAAACCCATATCAGAAGGGAGGGCGTAAAGGAAAATAAATTAAATAAATGGCCTGCAGTCGATCGCAGTCACCACTCACCAGATCTGATATGGATTAACAATTGAGAATTCTTTTTTTTAATTGCAAGAGCCAACCATTAAGCAAGCCATCACGCGAGAGGAAGATCATGACATCTATGCATTTGAAATATTAATAAAACAGCACGGTATGTATACGTCGTTAATGGGTTATGCTGAGAGGATGATCATGTTAAATTGATTTTTTTTTTATTTTACTGTTTAATTAAATATAAAATTTATTTTGTATTTTAATTTTTTTAATTATTATTTTTTAATTATTTTATATAATTATTTTTTTAAAAAAATTAATTATTCATTGAGAATTGAATTTTATAATTTTTTCAAATAGGATGTTAGTCCTAATGATTTTTAATCACATTTCTTTTTAAAATTGATTTATTTATTGTTTTTTTTAATTTTTTTATCTAATTGAAATAAATTTAATTATTTGATCTAGGTTATATAAATTTTTTTAATATAAAAAATACATTTGTCACAGTTCAACATTATTTTTTCAATCTTACTTTTAAAAGGCAAGAGAAATTGGAATCTACGAAGTCAAAAGGTCGAAATGTCCCTTGCAATTTCTTCAATCTTACTTTTATTTAAATTATTTTTCGCAGAAAGCAAGAGCCATCGTATTTCAGGCAGCGGAGGGAGCTCATCTCACCAAACTCTTTTTGACGGTTACCAAACCCCGCCAACAGACAAACAAGAGAAGGTCAGTTATACTTACCCTTCATGTTTTCTAATGATGCTCTGACAAATCTAAAATACAAGGTAGAAGGAAGTTATGGTAATTGGTCCCAAATTGGGTATCACGGGTCGGAATGATGGATTCGGATCTATCAGATTTTTCAATCATTAATTGATATCATTAAATTTATCAAATAATCAGGTGTTATATTTATTTTTAAATATTATCACTTTCAATTTTATAGATCTCAAATCATTAATTTCAGAGCACATGTAATTAATAAAAGTACCGGCAAGTTAACCCGAATATTTATATTAATAATAAAAAAAACAGTTATAATTATATATCACATTTCATTTTTTTTAAAAAAAACTAAAATACAACACCAGTAATTAAAAGAACTAAATAAAAAAATTATAATAAAAACTTACATTAAAGGTCAAAATTAATTTCAATTAGGGAGGAAGTGCAACAAGACTAAAAATAATTAATAAAAATACCTACTCTAAATATAGCTTAATTATCATTTATCGGCATGAAAAAAAAACTGTGATTTTTTTACCAAAAATAAAGTTTGAAATGGGTAAAATTCAAATTGGATTGAGACGTAATAAATTATAAATACAAGTATAATACTATTACTAACTCATTAATTTTTCATAAAATTACTTTGAGATTTAAAAAATGAATAAAAACTTATCATGTAATTGTTTGTAAAAGTGTCATTAATGTATAGAATAAATTTATTCAGCATTTAAAGTAAATAAATCATAAATCTAAACCTAGTGCTATTTTTTTTCTTATTTTTTATATTTGAATTGTTTGTATTTTATTAATATTATATTCATTATAAATAAAATTAATGTTATTTTTTGTTAGGATTATTATCAAACCGAATTAAGGTAAATCCATATTTGATTTATTTAATAAATAGATTAGCGGATCTAGATCATATAAGTTATAAATCAAATCCATTTAATTATATCGTATAATTCGAATCAAGATCTAGTCCATTCATAACCACAGTTGCGAATGGCAATAAAAGTTTCACACTTTCACCCATAAAAAAAAGGGGTAACCTAAATGGTTGTCACACGTTTTCAGGGGCTAATATTAACTCTATTTATTTTTATATTTTAAAAATATTTTTTAAAAATTAATATTTTTTTTTTATATTTTTAAATCATTTTAAAATGTTGGTGTCAAAAATAATTTTTAAAAAATTAAAAAAATATTATTTTAATATATTTCTGAATAAAAATGCATTTTAAAACTAAAATCTATGAACTTTGTTTGAAGCTGAGATCAACAATAATTGTTTTAAATAGTTTTTAATTGATTTCAGTAAACTTTTGGTGATACTATTTCTTTTCTTGCTTTTTTTTTTGTGTGTGTTTCCAAATATTATCCATCAGTAAAATATTTATTTTTTATAAAATATAATAGAGTAATTAAGATTTTAAGTTTTTATATAATTTTTATTGGAATTAATTAGAAAACAATATTTCTATAAAATGGAATTGTGCCAAAATAAGAATTATAGGAAAGATACTTATCAAATACAAATTATACTAACAAATTAAGGGACAATCTAGTCGATTAATAAAACTTGTATTAAATGTGAAGCAATATTAATAATTTATGGAGTGAAAATAACATCACTCAAGTATAATAACACCATGTAAGTGATAAAAAAAAATATCAAATCATAAAGACATCTATTTAGGGCGAGTCTATGATTTATTCATAGAAGCACTCATTATTAACTAAATAATTTTATAAAGTTTAAGAAATGACTAGAAATATTATATTAGTTAATTCATCGAGTTTATTTTTTTAAGAAAAATATAAATATATATATATAAAAAAAAGAGAAAACATGTGTGAAGATTTACTTATTGATTCTAATGAGTTATAGATTCATTTATTTTATTTTTTTATTTGTGTGTGTCTCTTTAAAATCTGAACAAGTTAACTATCACCTAATAGAAATGCACGAGTAAGAGTTGCTTTTTTTAATCGGCTGTTATAGGAGGTTATTGTAATATTTTATTAAAAAAAACAGTAATTTTTTTAGAGCAGGTGTATTTACTAATGAATGTTTTTACCTCAATTGATCTGCAACTATACTAATAAAATAAATTAAATCCTTGGCATTTGATATAACTAGGCAAGATTTAAAAAAAAATAAATTGTTGCGGTATTACTAACTTTTTTTCTAGAACTTAAAATTTAATATATATTAGATGCACCTTTTTTTAATAATGAAACGTTGAGACATTGGATTTTTTTTTTTAATACCAATACATGATATATTGGATTGACCCGTAACAACTTTAATTAATTTATAAAATTTATGATTAAGATTATGAAATTATGATAACATTATAAAAATAAAATCAAAATAAATTATAAAACTCGATTGTCAAAAAACTAAATGGTGAATGATAAAAAAAAACAATCATTTTTTTTAATATAAAAAAACTAATCAAGCTAACCTAGATAAAACTGTCAAACACGTAACTTGAGTCATGAGAATATGATAATTACATAAAAAACAAGTTAATAAATAAATAAATTATAAAGCCTAACTCTTAACCAAATCAATATTAAAGGATAAAATTAAAAAAATAAATCAATTAAAAAAATATGAACGGAGCGAACTCGGATTAACTTGACAAAACCTTCAATTCGAGTCATAAGATTAGAATCATCCCATAAAAAGTAAATAAAAAATTTACGAAGTACAATTTCCAACCAATTAAATGTCGAAAAGAGAAATTAAAGAAAAATATTATTTGAAAAAAGAAACTATAAAATGGGTCAAGTTAGTCTAAATTAATCTTCCAAACCTATTATTCAAATCATGAGAGCGAGATTACCATATAAAAAGTAAAAAAATTAGATATTAAGAATTCTAATATCTAGCTAACCCAATATTAATATATAAAATAAAAATATTAATTTAGTTAAAAAAATACAAGTTTGATAAAAAAAAAAAAAAAAAAAAACTGACATTTCACTTTGATATTTTGGAAAGGGTCATGTGCGGAAACTAAGGCGATGATAGAGGAAAAAAGAAGAAAAAAGAAAAAAAATATGGATCATGGGACGAACACCATTATAACATGCTGCCTCATAAAAAAGTTTCTTATCTAGATGATTTTAACAACATCAGAAATGATATTATTGCATCCTAGAAGAAACCAAATGTATCCCCAATGACAACCAATTCTGTACTTCGTTCCCTATATTGGCAAAAAGAGAGAGATGAACATTTATTTCAATTTCAAACTCAGTCCTTACAGATTTAATTGAAATAACATTTTTTTGCCATATTAGCATCAATTGAGGCTCAAAATTTTTTCGCAACATTGTGCAAATCCAAAATCAAGCCAAAGGAAATAGACCACAAGGTACAATCCCACATCAACAATATGAGAAATGATAAAAAAAAAAAAAATCAATGATAAAAAATAGCTGAGAAAGAGCTAAATAATTAGTTCCTAGTCTGGCCAAAACAAATGATTCAACATTTATTTTAAAATTGATACATAAAGTTTTAATTATTTTAAATAAATAAAATAAAATTTTATTTTGTGAATTCAAGCACTAACTAAGTTTTGATTTTTTTTTTCTTGAAATCTCGATAACCTAATACCGCCAAAATAAACCATTAAAGTTAATTTTATACTAATTCAATGTTAAAAAAATAAATAAAAAATTAAAATGATTGAAAAAAAACCCCATGGAGTACTGTTACGTTCCACAATGATTTATGTCTTATACTTTAGTAAAACCATGAGATATTTTAAATTTCTCTTAATAATAATAATTTTAAGTTTGAGATTCTCATTTGAAAAAAGAATTATTTTTAAAGTGTAATTTGTATGTATACTATAATATTTAGATTTTATTTAGTTCAAGATTTGAATTTTAGGTTTTAATTGAATTATCGAATTGTTCGGTCAATTTATTCTTTTAAAAATTAAAATAATATTATTTTAATTAAAAAATAAAAATTATCAAGTTATAATTAAGTTTGGCAAGGTTAGTTACGCCAAATCAGATTTTTTTTTCCTTATATTTTCTGTTATCTGGCCTGATTTTATCTCTGGATTGGCTGCGTCATGAATCAATTTGTCGGGTGAGGCCACATCTTAAAATTACAATGTAAACCAAATAATTAAAAAAGAAAAAGAAAAGGAAACGACGTGATTTCTTGTAGCAGAAAAGAAATAAAACAAAGCACGTGTGTGTTTGGTATTGAGGTGCAGTCTCGTGTGTGTGTACAAATACCTGTGTCTCTCCAGTGTCCGCTATCTCTTCTCAGTCTTTAGCAGCTAAACACTTTTCTCTTGCGCCTCTCCCTCAAATCTCTCTCTCCCTCTCTCTTTGTCCAGATCCAAAACCTTATTTAATCAAAGCTATGGCGATTACTATTGTCTCCGTCAAGGCAAGGCAGATCTTCGACAGCCGTGGCAATCCAACCGTCGAGGTATGTCTCTTGAATCAATAGATTAATCAGATCTCTGTGGTTTCAATGTTTTTCTGCGTGAATGAATTAATAGACGTTTCACTTCTATACTGCTAGATTCGTTTATTCCAGTTTAATTCAATTCAATTGAGTTCAAGGAGCTACGAGCCTTCTCTGTTTAGTCATCATCATCCATGTTTAGGCTAAAAACTGAACTAAACTAATTTGATTGCTGCTGTTGTTGTTGTGGGATTGGGTGTAGGCTGATGTGACAACATCCGATGGCGTTTTGTCAAGAGCTGCCGTTCCTAGCGGTGCATCCACTGGTATGTTGTGTTACTTTAGTACGGAGTATTTGATTTCTCTAATTCACTCACTAACAGTGGTCTTTTGCATCATTTATCGATTGTTATTCATTTTTGGGCTGTTGAATGATTTCAGGCGTTTACGAGGCCCTCGAACTTAGGGATGGAGGCTCAGATTATCTTGGAAAGGGTGTTTCCAAGGTTAAATTTGTTACTATTAATTTTCTCTTAATTATGTTTTACCATATTCCTCTCTCTAATCCCTGATCGGGTCTTATTTGTTTTTCTAACCTTCTGATTTCTTAGGCTGTTGGGAATGTCAATACAATTATTGGGCCTGCATTGATTGGCAAGGTTTGTTGCTCCCCCATATATATATATTCTTCTTTGTGCTTGTCTTAATAATTTCTCATGCTTTTATTTTATTTTTTCCCCTTTTACAGGACCCAACTGAGCAGGTCGCTATTGATAACTTGATGGTTCAACAACTTGATGGAACTGTAAATGAGTGGGGCTGGTGCAAACAAAAGGTAGCTTAATAGATTGCTGTTACTTCCTTCCCTGATGTTTTTAACAAGTTTGTTAACTGGTGCGGTGCGCCTTTTGTTATCTTTTTAGCTTGGAGCAAATGCCATCTTGGCAGTTTCTCTTGCTGTTTGCAAAGCTGGGGCCCATGCCAAGGGAATTCCCCTTTATAAGGTAAATTAAGTTTTTGGATTGTTTTATTTCTGTTCATATCTGTAATATGATCCGTGAGAGTACTAATTATCCAGGTTGCTAAAAGAAGTCCTGAATTATGTTCAGTCTCTGTTGTGTCTCATTTGATAGGATAGGTCTTAACTGTTAAACAATCCAAAGAAATAAAGAGAAATACAAAAATAAGAAAGGAGGAAGCTAAGGTTTTATTGATACTGCATAATGCAATTAAATAATCAAAAGGAATAAGTTTTACCTAAATACAAAGAGTATGTATAGGCTAAACAAAGGAAACTGAAAAGAAAATGAAAAGACTATTTTACCCTTAATAAACAATAAAACAAAATAACCATATATTTCTTAACATTAACATACACAAAAGTGAAATAGTGTAAGTCAGGCTAAGCCCTTGGAAACAATGGAGTCAGTCCTGCTCTTGATGGGATCTCACAGACTGCTCATGCAATGAAAAAAACTTGATATATTCTCATGTTTATTCCCTTATTTTGCTACTGGTTCCTGGAGATATTTTCAAAATATCACATCTTTTTGGTGCAGCACATTGCCAACCTTGCTGGTAACAAGAACTTGGTGCTGCCAGTTCCTGCTTTCAATGTCATCAACGGTGGATCACATGCTGGAAATAAACTTGCTATGCAGGCACACATTTTGATATTTCATCTAATTTACTTTTCAAGGATGCTGCTTGAATTCGAGTTTCTGACATTGTTTCATCTGCAGGAGTTCATGATTCTTCCAACGGGAGCTTCCTCTTTCAAAGAGGCCATGAAGATGGGAGCTGAAGTATACCATCATTTGAAGGTGATTCAGCCCCCCCACCCACCCACCCACACACACACACAAAAAAAAAAAGGGCAGTTACACTTCATTTCAAATGTAATATCTATTTTGTTGTTGCACCTTTTTGAGGGCTTAATGATGATAGCATAATTTCCCTGGGGGAGTCAGATTTAATAAATTTGTCATTGTTTTGTATAATAGCTTCAGGATTCTGTAGAGTAATGGTGCCTGTGTACCTTTTTTTATGTTTGACTTTCAACGGATCCGTGCATTATTCCTCTGCAATAGCTACATCATCTTAAAGCTTCCAGTTGGTTGTATAAGTGACACCAGTGACCATATTCCTTTTCATTTTCCAGTCCGTGATTAAGAAGAAGTACGGTCAGGATGCAACAAATGTTGGTGATGAAGGTGGTTTTGCTCCCAACATTCAGGTAACCTTTTATGAGCAAAATGTTATCTTATTAAAATTATTTGTTGCTAATTTGCTGTCCCATTTTCTGCCACTATGCTTATTGTATAAAACTTGGGCTGTGTTCAGGATAACCAGGAAGGACTTGAATTGCTCAAGACTGCCATTGCTAAAGCTGGCTACACAGGCAAAGTTAGTGTCTTCACTCTTTCTTAACTGCCAACTCATATGTAGTTTTTTGATATTTTGATATAACAAGGGATGCCAGGCTGAAAGTTTTCATCATTTTATTAGGTGGTTATTGGAATGGATGTTGCTGCCTCTGAATTTTATGGAGCAGATAAAACATATGACCTTAACTTCAAAGAAGAGGTGAGTGTTTTTCTAGCATGCTAATTTTTTTTATTGCATTATTTAAATTAACAAATACATTTACAGTTTTTATTTTTGTTTCTTCTTCCTCTTTTCCCCTTGCATTCGCAATGTCACCATGCTAAATATTGTTTTCAGCGTGGTAAAAATTATCACTGCCTGAGAGTGCATACGAGAAAGTAAATCCAGCTGGTTCTGGTCATTTTGTAGTTTTGCTGATGTGTATAGTTTGTCTGTAGTGGAGGATATGTGAAATTTCATGCATTAATCTTGTTTGTGCAGAACAATGATGGTTCAAAAAAGATCACAGGTGATGCTCTCAAGGACCTCTACAAGTCCTTCGTGTCCGAGTACCCCATTGTATCGATTGAAGATCCATTTGACCAAGATGACTGGGAACACTATGCAAAGTTAACTGCTGAAATCGGAGAGAAAGTACAAATTGTGGGAGATGATCTCTTGGTCACCAATCCCAAGGTCAGTATGAGGAAGTTTCTCTTGCCTTCTTGTACTGTTTTTCAAATTTTATTACCACTGATTGCATGGAGTCTTTTTGACTGATAAAACAAGAAAACCATTGATAGCCTTTCTGTCCTTCCTTTGACCTTGCTGCTGATCTTATTCTTGCTTGCAGAGGGTTGAGAAGGCTATCAAAGAGAAAGCTTGTAATGCCCTCCTCCTCAAGGTACTGCTAGTAATCTTCATATGGATTGTTGCCAGCTTTTCTGCCTTGTGTATGCTGGAGACAAATATGCATAATTTTCTGCGTCATATGGAAACAGGTTAATCAAATTGGATCTGTTACTGAGAGCATTGAAGCTGTAAAGATGTCCAAGCGAGCTGGATGGGGAGTGATGGCCAGCCACCGCAGTGGTGAAACAGAGGATACTTTCATTGCTGATTTGTCAGTGGGTTTGGCCACGGTAATTGAAATCGATTTCAGATCTGTGTTGGCAATATAAATTTATTTCAATTTGATTTTGGCCCTCACATAATTCTCTTGTGTTTTAAATATTCAGGGCCAAATAAAGACAGGAGCACCTTGCAGGTCCGAGCGGCTTGCTAAATATAACCAGGTTAATATCTATCTCTACCAGTAAAATTCGTTTTGCACTTCTGAATAAATATCTAGCTGATAGCTTGTCTAAGTCTCTCTTCACATCTGTGCATGCAGATCTTGCGAATTGAGGAAGAGCTTGGCGCAGAAGCGATCTATGCCGGAGCAAACTTCAGGAGACCTGTCGAACCCTATTAGAACCAGAGAAGTACTGATGATTCTGCTGCTGGATCTGAGCGTCTTTACTCCGTATGCAGTGAATAAGTTAATGGAGAACGGTTTACACCCTGAGACTTTTTAAAATAATTTTCTGAAGAGTTTTGTTCTGAGATTGGAACAGTGTTTTATCGAGAAGATTTTTCAAGTGGAATCACTCTTTACCATAACTAGCTTTGTTCGATTGGTTTCTGAGCGGGAAATGGCATGTTGATTGCTCTTTTATTATTTCCGAATTGATTTGATTCGCTCTGCATGTTCGACCTGACTTGCATTTTGCTGGTTGTGCAAAGCATGTAATTTAGGTTAGGTCATGTTTTGTTTTTTGAAAAATAGTTTTTGAAAAATTATTTTTCAAACTTTCCTGTTTTGTTTATCATTAGAAAAATTAGTAAACGAAAAATATTTTTCGGTCAACGAAAAACACTTTCCAGTCAAAGAAAAAATTGATGTGGTTTTCAGGAAAGTGTTTTCTCTTTAGCTATGTTTGTTTTCCTGAAAGTGGTTTCCGGTAAATTACTTTCCAAACTTTCTTGTTTGTTTGTCATTAGAAAAGTTGATCAATGAAAAACACTTTCTAGTAAAAGAAAAATTTAGCTTGGTTTTTTGAAAAATGTTTTCTTGAAAAATTTGGGGGGAAAACACTTTTCTGGAAGTTGTGAAAAATTTAGAAATATTATTATTTGTTGATTATATCAAATTTGATCCTCAAATTTTTTATTGCTATATATATTTTGTTTTGAATATTTATTTTTCAATTTCATCTCTTAAAATTTTATTTTTATATTAATTTTGGTTTTTATTTTTATAATTTCTATTTGTTTTTTTCTTATTATTTTTTTATTGAAATTTTTTATCTATTAAATTTGGTCCTCATTCTTTTTATTATTACGTATTTTATTTGAAATAATTTATAAAATGTTGATTATTATTATTTTAATTTCTTCATCTTTTATTTTTTTTTTAATTTTTTAGATTTGATTTTTATTATTTTGATTATTATTTATTTTGTTTGAGATAATTTATGAAATTATATATATTTTTTCAATTTCATTCTCATTGAACTTTTTAATTTGTAAGATTTGTTCCTTGTTATTTTAATAAACTTGAGAAAAATAAAATATTAATAAGTTATTTTCCAGCTCATTTTTCATGACATAACCAAACACTGGAAAATATTTTTCAATTTAATTTTCATTACACTACCAAACATTGAAAAATACTTTCTTGAAATTTAGTTTTTTTAAAAAAACTACTTTTCAGCAAACAAACGAAGATGAAAATCCCATCCCCTACCGCCTAAGACTTCGAACCATGCCTAGGGTCGGGTCGTCTCTTTAAGTTCCTTGACAGATTAGTTTGTTTTTTAATTTCATGATTTATGTTCCAACGACAAACTAAATTAATCATTAGCCAATAGTGCCAAACACTTGAATTCTTATGATAGTGAGTGCTAGCTACCGGACCCGGGACTGATAAATTTTATTTGAAAAAACCGAGTGTTAATTCTTCTAAGGGTATTTAATTTATTTTAAAGTTTATCTAAAATGTAAAAAGATTTATTTGTTTTTTATTAATATAATAATGATAAATAGACCTTATAAAAAAGCTATTTTACCCTCAATAAAGGTAAAATGATTGTTTTATTTGTTTCAATCCAATGTTGATTTTTTTAAGTTTTTTTTTAAATTAATTTTAATAATAACAACTAGGGCAACCAGAATATTAATGAAAATGTAGTAACGCCTGCTTAAGAAGCAAAAGGTCCCGAAAAATGAATTTAAATCAATAGCCTGCCGAGAGAAAGTGGCATAGAAAAGGGATGCATACGTCTTGTTTTGTTTTTGGTTTTTTTTCCCTGATGGTTTGGAAAGTTTGCTATATAGACTGAGCTGGTACTGAAGGAGAAGACAGGGATTGTTCTGAGCATGTTTTTTATAACTAAATAGGCCACAACCGAACAAAGGGAAACCAGGTAAAAGAAGCTGGAGATAAGGAACAATGCAGTGAAGTGCCATGGAAAAGAGCTTGTTTACTGAGCCACGATGAAGTAAGGTTATGTCGGAGAAAGTGTCGGACCCCAACGAAAATGCAAAGAATGCGCACAGGAAAACTAAAACAGAGACAAACATTTACAGAGATGGGGGGAAGCTCTGAATTAAAACCAAACCTATTTTGAAGAAAAAAACTGCAGAATGCAAGAACAAGAGGAAGAAGAACTGCTCAGCCACGTTCCAATGCAGCATACAACTTGGGTCAACAGGTTAGGTAAATCTATTTGAAATCATAAAAGACATGGCGAAGTTAATTCATTCCGCCTAACTTGAGCTTGCAGGCCAGACCTGTGGCATAAACGAAGCTGCAAGGTAATTGTTCTCGGAAAAGAGTTAGTAAGGTCACAAATAGTTCTTTTTTTATTCTCTAAGAAAACAAAATAAGAGAATGACAGGGAAACAGGGGGGGAACAGATGCAAAGGCACACTTGATGAGCTTAGGTGCCCAGGGGAACACCTCAACATCCTGAGAAACTGAACAATCGAATCTTGAGTAGTCGCTCTTAACGAATAGACATGTGTAATGGGTAGCAAGAAAAGAAGAAAGTCGCTATAAGTAATAGCTGTCTATTGGTTTAAATGCCTCTCCTGGTAAGAGTCATCTTTTTGATATATTGAAAGTGTCGAACATTAGGTTGAAAAACAGTCATTACATAACAAAATAAACAAGGTAGCACATATCAAGTCGTCGATTCTACTAACATCCCTTATAAATTAATGTTGGGTTATCTAGAAGTATCGATTTATCAATCATAAATTAATGGCGAGGATAAGAGAGATCCTGGGTGAAAACATCAGCAATTTGGTGTTCAATAAAAATATGTGGAAGAAATGAGGGCATGCCAACAACACATCGAGTATCCACACAACCAATTCAATGGACATCACTAAAGCCCATTAACTGTAAAGAATTCCCTGAAGGGAAGAACAAGCTGTGACTAGATGTTCTTTGTGAGATATCAAAGAAGACAACAAACAGATATGTCTAGGACGGAGCTTGTATAAACTGATTAAACTGATGAACAACAAATAAGATATCAGGTTAAATAATAGTCAAATAATTCAAATTGCCCATCAGTTGTCGATACATCAAAGGATCATATAAGGGATCATCATTCCTCTTACGCAACTTTAAATTTACCTATATATGAGTTAAAACTGAATTATTGTCTTGAAGGCTGACTAAAGAAATAAGTTCTTGGGTATACTTATGCTAATGTAAGAACGTGTCATTCGTACAATGTTGAACCTCTAGTCTAAGAAAATATTGTTAGGGACCAAGATCTTTCATATGAAAGGAAGATCTGAGTTGTTGTTAGGACTGGTTAATTAGTTGGAGATCAGATCTAGTAATCATAATATCATCGATATATAAAAAAAGCATAATGATCCCAAGAGCAAGCATGAGAAAAAATAAAATGAGTCATATTGACTCTGAGTAAATATAAAATCCAATAAAATGGTATGAAACTTCTCAAGCCATGCCCAGGGTGCCTGCTTCAAACCATAGAAAGATCTTCTCAAGTGACAAACGTTAACAGAAAAGGAAGGAAACAAGTCAGGAGGAGGAGGAGATATAAATGTTTATTTCTTTAGGTCATCATGTAAAAATGCATTTTTCACATCCATGAGATAAAGTGACCATCCTTTCAAAATAACAATGGCCATAACAGTGTGGCCAATAGTCATTTTAGCCATAAAGGCAAATATTTCCTCATCATCAAACCCATACTCTTGTTGATTTCCAAGTGCCACCAAACAAGGGTTATGTCATTCAATAAAGCCATCAAAAAGTAGCTTGATTGTATATATCTATTTACATCCAATGAGTTTAATTCTAGTAGGACAAGGGGTTATATTCTAAGTATAAGTGTCTTGAAGAGCCTTAAGTCTTCTTATATAGCCTGACGCCAACATTCATGAGCAAAAGTCTAGGAATAAGACTTAGGCATAGAAGTATTATCAAGACTAACCTGAAGAGAGGAAAAAGAACAACCATAACAGTTTAGGGGTTGGGAAACCTTAGTAGATCAATGAAATGCATGCATGACATGATTATGTGGCGGTTTAGAGGAAAAAAAAGACAATAGATGGCATCGTTAATACACAATACCTAGATTAAAACAAGAAAAAGTATTATACACATCATTAAAAGAAGAAAACAAAATAGAGGAAGACACATAATTAGGATGAGATGGAAAGAAATATTCATTTTTAAAGAAAAATCACATTGCAAGAAATACGAAGCTTATTAGCATCCATCTTAACACATAAACCCTTTATGAGAGTTATTATAAATAAGAAAAGCACACTGAATAGATTGAGTAGTAAGCTTGTGATGTTCAATAGGAGGTAAGTTAATAAAATAAACTTAACCAAAAACATTAAGAGAATTATAATCACGAGAAATACTAAACAAATGAGAATATGGAGAATAAACATGCAAAGTAGGAGAAGACAAATTACCAATCAAATATATGATCATATATAAGGCTTCTATCTATAATCTAAAAGGAATAAAAGACTCAAACATCAATGTATGAATAATATTGAAAAGAAGACGATTCTTATGTTTAGAGATACCATTCTATTGAGGGGAGTAAAGACATGAATGCTAAGAGAGAATACCTTTCTATTGGGGAAAAGATTGAAAAGCATTAAACATGTATTCTCCCTTAGAATCGGAGCATAAGACCTTATTACAAGTAAAAATTTGGTTTTCTATATAGGCAACAAAAGTTTAGAAGGTTGAGAACACCTCAATTTTAGAACAAAGAAAATGGAACCATGTGAAATGATTGTAATCGTCAATAAATATCACAAAATACTTGTATTAGGCATAAGAAAAAACACGACTCAAACCCTGAATATCAGAATGATTAATTTTAAAACATGTAAAAGCACAACTAAGCTCCAAAGAAAAAGGTAAGAATTTGCGTTTTCCAAGTTTATAAGGAGTACAATTAAATGACAACGAAGAAAACTCATTTGTACTATTCAAATAGCCATGTTTCATAAGATTTTCCAGAATTACAAAGTTGGAATGACCCAATTTCTTATGCCAAAACCAATTATTATTATTAGCAATGGGAGAAAAACCATTAGAAATTGAATGAGGAAAGAAAAAGGACCGAAAAGGAAAAAAACATCCCACTTTATGCCTTATTGCTATTTCTTGTCCTGACACTTGATCCTGCACATAACAATTATAATGATTAAAATGAAAAAAAGAACAATTTTCTTCTACTAATTGTCCAATAAAAATGAGATTGACAAATAAATCAGGAGATGCAAACACAGTAGTAAATGAAGACCTTAAATTGTCAATCATTATAATGTGACGAGTACTACCATCGATGATTTGAATACGTTGTTTACCATTATATTTACAAACATTAAGTAAAGCAATCGGGCTTCTAGTCATATGATTGGAAGTAGTACAGTCAATTAATCAAGGAAAAGTAAGAAGATGTTTTTTACCTAAGAGATCAAGAGTAGAAAGGGCATAAATAATCATATATTACTCGAGAGTAATGTTGGAAGAAAAACTCAGAATAACGAGTTATGAAGAAGATGTAGGTAGAAAAATAGATTAAACAACAATATAAAGAGCATAAGTGGATCAATTCTGAGAGCGGACAAGACAATTCTTAATAATATGATCTAGATTCTCGTAATAGCTACAAAATTTCTTGCAATATTTTGCAAAGTGCCTAATTTACATGCAACTATAACATTGTAGTGGAGATTTAGATCATTCTTTACCCTAAGCAACATATGCTATACTAATCATCTCAGAACCACCAACATCTTGAGCAAGGCCAGGCTATGAGGCGAGATGTTGTTCTTCATGTAAGAGTTCACCCAAGCAAACCTCTAAAGATGGGATGAATTGGCAATTGATCAACCCACCTCATGCATTTTCAAACTCGTATCAAAACTTCATCAAGAATTAATCCTTTTAGCTCTCATAATAAACCACTTATAATACCTGCTAAAGTTTATTTGAGAATATGAAAATTCACTACCCTAGAATAATCATTTTATAAATTGATAAGTCTAGAATAAAACTACTTAATAAAGAAATTTCTTTGGTGATTATTTTTTATTTCTAATTCCAATTAAAACTTTCAGGAAAATTATCTTGATAATAAATTCATTGAAAGTAATTTTACATTGTCTTAGAAGTAGTGAACCCACGAAGATAGAGCTAAGAAGCAGGGAATCAATTTTGGCATCTCTACTTTCCTAAAGGAAGCAATTTTGGCATTTTCATAAACTAAGTTTTTTGGGATTAACAGAAGTCATAAAAAACTCATTCAAATGACCCTATAAGTCTTTTTGGTTTTTCATAAATATTCAAAACTAGAATTTTTGTCTACCATAATTCTTGTCACTAAAGCGTTTAAAATGATTTTTTTAACATGAGCTTGATGAACATTTTCATGCTTTAACAGTTTAACTCATACAGCATATAGAGAAAAATGCAGGCCGTGGGGTTCGAACCCACGCGTGCTTATATATAAAAGATCTTAAACCGTCCCTCTTCGACTCTCGGGCAAACTTACTAAGGTGGTCACGTGATCATCTGTTTTATATATATATTTTTGTATTGTCTAAATACACAATATAAGTGATCTTTGATTATCGAAACACGCAATTTTTGGTATTTAGCACAGCTGCACAAGCACGGGGAAAGGGGGGAAAAAAACCCTAGACTTGAATCGTAAAGAAATAGAGAGAGAATGGCGGAGCACTTAGCATCCATATTCGGGACAGAGAAAGACAGGGTGAACTGTCCTTTTTACTTCAAGATCGGAGCCTGCAGACATGGTGATCGATGCTCAAGACTCCACACAAAGCCGACAATCAGCCCAACCCTGTTGCTCTCCAACATGTACCAGAGACCTGACATGCTCACTCCTGGAGTGGATCCTCAGGCTCAATCCCAGTCCCTCGATCCCCGGAAGATCCAAGACCACTTTGAGGATTTTTATGAGGATTTGTTTGAAGAACTCAGCAAGTATGGTGACATTGAGAGCTTAAATATCTGTGATAATCTTGCTGACCACATGGTACTTTCTTCTTCTTTTTTTTCTCTTCTTTTTCTTAATTAAACAAAGTAAAATCCAAGAATTAATTTAATGGGTTTGCTGTTTTTTTTTTTGGACTTGTTGTGTAAGCAGGTGGGTAATGTGTATGTCCAGTTTAGAGAAGAAGAGCACGCTGCTAATGCCCTTCGCAATCTTAACGGAAGGTTTTATGCAGGTTATTACCATTCATAATCCCTCCCTTTTTTTCTTGTGAGTTTTTTTTTATTGTTATTCTTATATTAAACGTATAGCTATCATTTTAATTGTAATGGTTGTAAACAATTCCTTGTTAGTCATTCAACTTTCAATTATCTTTTGTGTATTGGATTTTCCTATTGTAATTGTTTTCCCAGGTTTGTTTTGGTTCTGCTTCTGCTCTAAGTATTTGTAGGAAATAGCTTACCTGTATGATATTTCGGTTGTGTTTTAAGAAGAGTTTAATATGGAGGCACATTTTGATATTTTCATGAACCCTCAACATGCCAGGGCGACCCATCATTGTTGACTTTTCTCCTGTCACGGATTTCCGCGAAGCTACATGTAGGCAATATGAGGAAAATGTTTGCAATCGAGGTGGCTACTGCAACTTCATGCATCTTAAGAAGATTAGCAGGTGGCTTTCTCAGCGTAATTGTTTATCCAGCAGATATCCCAATAACTCGGGGACTTGGTGGTCTAACCAATTTTTTCATTGTCGGTTTTAGGGAATTGAGGAGGCAGTTATTTGGGAGGAACAGGCGAAGACGTAGCCGCAGTAGAAGCCATAGTCCTGAAAGGCACCGTGGTCATGAGGAGCGTCCGCATGGTGGCCGTGGTTTGAATAGGAGAGAGGATGACAGGGAGCATCACAATGAAAGGGGCAGGAGGCCTAGAAGCCGTAGTCCTGCACGCAGGGGAGGACGAAGTAGCCCTGGGGGGAGGAGAAACAGGAGTCCTGTCAGAGAGAGTAGTGCTGAAAGAAGGGCTAAGATTGAAAAGTGGAACAGGGAAAAGGAACAGACAGAATCTGGTGGTAGAGGTGATAGCAGAAACCCTGAAAATGACAGGGATAACAGTGACTTCGCAGAGAATGGTGGCCATTATGATGATGCCCAGCACTAGTAGGAGCTTGATGGATACTAGGGACCTACCTGGAAACGTCTGGTTTGTCCCTTTGCTTCCCTCTGCTTCATGTTTGTTTAATACAAAACTCATTATCTTGGACAAAGAAATGCTGCAACTTTATTTTTATGAGACAGCCCATTCAGAAAATATACCTCACTACCATTTCCACTGTGCAGGTGGAGTACAGGTTCAGTGTCTTGTGTTATGAAAGTAAATTCAATTTCTTGCCCCTATCACCATCTTAGATTGAAAGGATATGAAACGGAATGAACTAAAAAGAAACAACAAAGGCATAAAATATATTTAGATCCTTCTAAGATCTCTCCTTTTAAACTGGAGCTGATTCTATATGCATGTTGGTGCAAGTTATTTCCACTGTTCAAAGTTTTTTTATCAAGTATGATACCTGATTTTTGATGTAGATTTTAAGCTGATGTACCCGCCTTGTGAGTGTTGTATCATAGTGGAACTGTTTCTGGAGTAAATTCCAAAACCTCAAAGGTTGATAGGTACATTGATAGTTCAATCTCTTTTATACAAGAGGTTTATTTTAAAAAATAATTAAAATTGTTTTTCTCGCTTTAGCAAAACCTTCCAAACAAAATACCTGTTTTAATTGACTGCTCTCACTAAAACCACGGAGTATTGTTTGCTCAGAGATGTTTTGAAGCTCTATACAACTAATCCTTGTTAAAAAAAAAAAACCAAGGAGGAGGCTTTATCTGATCAAATTAACTCATATCACCTTATAGTCAGGAGTGGTGATCAAATCTTACAGCAATTTGGAATTTGTCTTTTTCCCTTGCATGATTAATTCATTTTCTTCTAAAAACCCTCAACTTACCTACTTTACTAGTTTTGCAGGTTCAGGCTTTCCTGCTTCCCAGGATCGGCCTCAATCTCTTTTGGCAGCTTACAATGATATTTGTATACAGGTTGGGCTGTTGTTTACCTGCAGAGCGTTTTAGTGGAGTTCCATTTTAATGTTGTTGAAGCATCAAGAAAGCTCCTGGATCTTTGTACGATGAGGAAAACTGACACTTCCATACAAGGTGAAATGGCTCTGAATCATTTGTCATATGTAGATTCTACAAATGGAATACAGATTGAGTTCTTTGGGATATTGGTAATCGTGTTTTTGTTTTTATCATGCACTACTGTCAAGTTCGTGGATTGTTGTTTTGCCACTTCGTGTGGAGATTGTGTTGTGAGCTTATGATCAAAATATTTATTTTATGCTTGTTGTTCAGTGTTTACTCTTTCACCGGTCTGGAACCCGTTACCTCATCAATTATCATTTAAAAGTCAGATGTTAAGAGGGTAGAAGGTGCCGCTACTGGCCGTCAAGATCTAGTCGTAGAAGTGAATTTGGGAGCAATGGCATCCTGAATAAACGTGGGTTTTAAATCGAGTCCTTCAGTTAGGTCTGATTAGTTCCCTTTCCAATATTTGACAGAGGCAATACATGTGGTTTTCACATGTTTTATAAAAGAAATCTATTTGTATTCATCCTCTCACTCACGAGTGGCGTTTGTTTTGCATAAAATATTGTTCTAATTTTCCCCTGTACTTGTCTAAAACATTTTAGGAAAATTGTAAAATATTTTATGGTTAACCCATACTGTTTAGTTTATTTTGTTGAAAAATATTTTTAGTTCATGGTATATTTTACCACAATCACACGACCCTGCCACAAAATTTGTTACCGCCGCCATTATTGTTAAAACACCACCTTTTCATCTTTTGCCACCGTCTGTGTATTTTGTGCAAAACAAATGCCCGAAGTCTCGTATGCCTATCCTTCTACAAATAGAAAACAAAGTCCCGTTAATATAGCCTTACAGATACTGTCATACATGCAGTCGAGTTTGCACATCCTTCTACCCGGAGAACAAAATCGGGCAAAGGAATCATCCTCTTCCCTGTCCACATCTTCCCTAGTGTCATGATAATCATTTATGCTATCTTTGCCTCTCATCTTTATCTCCTTCAACCTTTTCAAATCATCTCTCCACTGCGCTTCTTTTGGAGTTTCACCTGATACTCGTACTCAAAAAAAAAATACTTTCCCTTTCTCTCGGCTAAGCTTCTAAACATGAGATTTCCTCAAAGGTTTGAATGGTGGGAGCTGGTCCTATCCATCCTCATCTTCTCCATCTGAATCAAAGAGATCAGCTAAGTCCATGTCTGAATCACTGTATTTGAAAACCCGACACTCAAAAACCTGTAGCAAATATCAATTACTTGAAAGATCTAATGCTGCATCAAATTCCCAATTCATTCCGATCTACAAAAACCTAATCAAATCTTTTGCTACTGTGATACCAATGAATCTTTTCACCACTAGTCTAAAACAGAAACCAAACCATTCAATCACCATCAAACATGAGCGACACCAGCAGGAGCAGCGGCAGAGGAGGCATCGCCACCGAGGAAAGACAAGAAACCAGCGTTAGCAGGCTCTTGGTCATCAAGAAACAAATCATCAGGAACCCTAAACGCACCATGAGCATAAAGAAGAGCAAACCCAACCATTAAAGCGGAGATCAAGAGCGATCCTGTTCTTGTCAAGAAAAATAACAACAATCGTCAAAACAACAAGAATCCCTAACATTTCACAGTCCGAGGATGTACGACCAACAATAACCAAAGGCTGATCTGATGGTCGAAAGGGATAGAGGGGGTTGGGGTTGGGGTCGGGGATTGGGATTGCAGGGGGGGAGAAATGATGTCATTTGGTCTCTCATTGTTATATATGGGGTCCTGTGGTTATTTTATTATATTTGAATTATTATTTTTATATAAGTTGTAAACTGTAATTTTTTAAAATTTACTAGATAAATATAATTTAACTAAACTATAAGATAGTAATTTTTTATTTATTTAAGGCTAGCACTTTGGTGCATTGATGCCAATAAATTCTATTGATCGTAGGCGCAACATCACTAAGACTGTTGGGAAGAAGATTTTCAGATTGATTGAGAAGAGGAGAGTAAGACAATTGCATATGTTGCCGGCTGCTGGTAAAAAATGGAATTGTTCAAAACTTGTTCAAATAAAATATAAACAATATAAGCAGAATTTATATGTATATAGAAAAGTAACAAGTTATATTAATTGCCTACAATATTTACAGAATATACTAAAACGGTTAGAATTTTTATTATAGCAAGTTATATTAATTTCAAGTGGTTAGAAATCTTGTTCTACAATCTCAATTTTTACTTCCGAGGCCACTCCACGAAAATAACTGCATTCAATAGAAAATATTAAATGATATCATGTCTATAATATATATCATTATACATGTTACTTTATGCTCTTTCAATTATATACTAGCTATCATATTGGACACAAATTATTATCACTAGCTTTGACTAACATGAAACATCCTCTTATAAATCTTAAAGTCAATGAGTTTCCTCTCCAACTTTGCCAAGAGCTATAAACTCTAATTTTATCTTGGATCTTATGATGCACATTTACTTAATTGTAATTTTAAGATACAATTGCTCTACTAAGCATAAAAATATATCCACCGATAGGTTCCGAATACTTTATTTATAGATTTTTAATAATTTATTTGGAAATTTTACTTTATAATTTATTTCAATTTGTTTTCTATAAGGTTAGTTTCATAATCTAGGTAGCGGGTTAACACGGGGTAACTTAGATCATTTTTTTATCCTTTTGTATTTGTATTTGAATTTATTTTCAATTTCATTCTTCAACATTAGATTAATTAAAAATTAAGCTTTATTTATTTCAATTTGATTTATATGAGGTTATCACAATTTTATTATTTGGATTGTACATTTAAAAAGTTAACTCAAATCGATCTAATATGTTGTCGTCTCAATATTTTTTAAAAATATGATTAAAAATTTTTTGTATCAAACTACGTTTTTACCTCTGGTCTAAATTTTTTTAGACTCACCAAGTCAACCAAGTAATATTAGGTCAACCTCATATAATTTATTGTTTTTTCTATTAGAAAATATGTTAATAATATCTTAATGTTTTTCTTACATTAAAAAAAAATGATCCAACTCTAACATAGCATGAGCCAAAGATCTAGCATACTAAACAGTCTTTTTACTATATACTATAGTAGTTGTTTTCTAACACAAACCAGTAGCCTTTATTCAGAACATGTAGCAAAATGTGAGGCTATAATATGTGTTTAGTAATGCAATACTTGCTTTTATAAAAATACTTTTTAATTAAAAATGTTTTGAAAATATTATTTTTTTCATAATACTTTGAAAATTTAGAGAGATAGACATGAAAACCGAGAAGAAAAAAAAAAGGAAAAGAAAGGGTTGTCAGCACTTAGCCAAACATCCATCGAAAACACACATCGGCCATAAAAGGAGGGGACGCCGAGAAAAATAAGAGATCACCCTGTAAGTTGTTGCGCCCAAAGATGACAATTAATATTCACATACTGACACGTACATGTTAAGGGCATTTTTTGTACAAAATAAGGCAAGGGGTATTTTATTTTACTGAAACACCCAAATTTGTCCCTACAGGCAAGGTTTTTAAGGGCATTTTTGTACTTTCACTGCTCTAAAATACCTAAAAACCAAACCTCTACCCAATCATCCAGGCCAAATATCTTTGGTTATAGTAATATTTGCACTGTTTTGACTCCCTATCCCTTTTAGCTTATTTTGTTATTGTTATATCAGGTATGAAATATAACTGGCAAAGAGAGGAGATGCTAAGCACTTTGAAGAACAAATGTTCTGATGCAAAGGCTGGCTGGAGAAGAACGGCCACCACCCAAAATTCCAATTTTAAGATTACCGCCCGTAGAGTTGCAAAATTTTGCAGCGCTCGTTTAGCAAGCTTTTCATTGATTTCAAACCACGCAAACAAGTTAGAACCTGCTCCACTAAACTACCATGAGCAGGCTCGAAGGTGTGAGATGGATTTCGCTAGCATTGAAAGCGCCATAATTACGGGCTTCACTTACTGTGGTCCTTGACAGATTCTATAAATAAATCATCTAATTTCAGTTTCGGCTTCCGCAACTAATATATTGACATTGATTCTTAACCAGATCGTTCAAGTTATCGTCCACCAAACATGGCGAATAAAAACCGCTTAACCAAACATAATCAACGACTACCACCTTTCACATTTCTACTAAACCTAACTCAGTCTCATAAGCAACACCCGAAAACATCAAGCTGAACGAGCAAATTAAAAAACCATCCTATGCAGCACTGTGCTTAGCCTTTGAATGCGATTGTAATGCGTTTTCTGAGCCAAACGACCTGCAAAAATTTCAATGTAAGACTCTGAAGAAGATTAATCTCAGAAGCAGACCATGTAATATACCTGTTGCAAGAGCTGCAAGAAAAGGATTTTTGGGCCTGCTCCTTCCTCTGACTGTTAGCAGGTGTTTTTGCAGCTTGTTTAGAAGGGTGAGGAGTTGCTATATGGACACCTGTTTTCTTCAAATCTGCACAATCAGTCAGCCAGTCATCTATAATTTGAAAATAATAACCCCGTGGCAAGGGCATCAAGCTATAAATCATGCACATTTAAGTAGGCAAAATTGGTCAAAACAAGATAGCATCCAACAAAAAGAACAGATGAAACGAACTGATGTATAAACACATGAAATAAGATCCCAAACCAATCCCCCATCTAAGGCATCAATATTTACATCTGAGACGACAATTAAATGCTATCCAAAGGTAATCCATGTGAAAAAACTGAAAAATGAATAAGAAAACACACTATCCTTATCCCTTGAGTAGGAAGGAAAGGCAATGAGACAGAAAATCACCAGTTTTTTGAGGAGTTACAAATTTAGCCTTCTTATCAGGTACAGGGTTTTTTGAAGCAGATTCTGCGGATCTCTTCTTGCCCACTTCAGCCTGCAATAGTAAAAATCACAGACAGCCCCAATCAGTATAACCTCAGGAAAAACTCAGGAATATTGTTTTAAGTCAAACATATTGACATGCAAGGATACAAGCACTCCCACCTTCTTTGGAGTCTTCACGTCCCCATCATCACTGTCATCATCTTCTTCATCACTTTCATCATCCTCGTCCTCACTACTCTCATCCTCATCATTGGCCATCATCATTGCCTGAAAGAATTACCATGAAAGTTAGCAAAATCAAAAGATGTCACAACTCCAATCTATAACAAGCAACTAAATGCAGTGAATGGTTAGCCATGAATTCAACTCAACAAAGAAAAACAAAAACTCCAAATGGCAAAACAAACCATTCTAACTAAGCAACTCTAATAAACAAACATTGCTCTGGAAAATTAATCTTGAAAAGATATGCTTGATTACCAATACAGCAACCAAACATGACCATGAATCAGTTAAGATGAGCTAAAACAAATACACTTCCATATAGGTAACTAATTAATAGTCATTGCACCAACCAAAATTAGTTCTCTAATGGAACTGGTTAGATAACTGATAATTTGATTGATTTCACACTCAGCAAAGCACCATATTTTGTATCCATGGGACAAGTCCTCACTCAAAGATTGAGCAATAAATGCAATTGGATGGATCACTCGCAGTGAACGTAGATGGGTATCAGAGATCCTTAAGCAGCTGGCACATAGTTTTCACTCTTCTGCAGGTCATTTGCAATTTTCTCCACAATTAAGCAAAGCCTACTTTAACTGGTGTGTTCATGTCAATGTTTCAGCTACTGTAGCCTTAAGAGGTCAGAGATGTGCAAGCAGAAAACCAAACTCAAATAACAGCCTACAGACAAAAATCAGTACCTGATCATCGCTCGACTCGCCATCATCAGATGAATCATCCTCTTCATCACTGCTATCATCATTCTCTGGTTTGGGTTTCCCATCTTTGTTCGGTTCCACAATCTTCACCTTCTGCTTAGAATCAGGTTTTGCAGCATTTTCGTTTTCAGGATTTGGTTGCTTTGCCTCTTTTTTCCCTACAAATTAATAAAGATCATCACATCAAGTCAGGTGGAAACGAGTACAAGACAATGCACAAAGCAAACATTAACACTACCGTTATCAACAGGGACTGGGAGATCCTCTTCACCATCAGAATTAAACTCTGAAAGGTAAAAAAAAAAAAAAAAAAAGGTGCTGATTCAAGGATTATTGAAAAAACCCAAATTCAGAATTGAAAAAAAAATGGAAATGCATCAAAATGACTCACCGTCGCTATCACTCGTAACGAAATGACAAGAAGGCAGTCAAGGAGACAACAAGAAGAGAAAACAGAAAACCAGTACCATGAGAATTATAAAAACTGAAAAAAGGCATTATGAAACATTAATCTGTGTAAAAGGATATTCGGGTTGAGCAACTTTGTATCCGCTGAAGAAAACACTCCCATTTTTCAAGTTATGAGAGAGCTCGAAGTCTTTCTCGAAGACAAGATCAAATGGTATTTGAGGGATTTTCTCATGAGACAGTGTTCCAAGAACAAGCTTCTGGTCATCAAAATTCACAAATAGGCAGACAGATTCATTCCCTTTGTCCTTCTTGGCCTCGCCAAGGCAAGCCTGTCAAGAAAAAAAAAAGAGAGCAACTAAATATGTAAAAATGCCAAACAAAGTTCACCGGAAATCCCGTTCAGAACCTGCGAAAGATGGAGGATGAAGCCATCACCACTTTCAACCCTAAGGGGTTCTCCACCTTTGACCTCAACACCTGAGCATAACAAACGACAAAATGGCGAAAACATCAATTAAAAGTCAAGATTTCTGTTGTTTTCAAGATGAAAAATTCGAGAACCAAAATCACAGAAGTAGAAAATGGATCCATTGATCGAAATGCTAGCAAGTTTGAGATAAAAAAAAAAATTGTTTTACCCCAGAACTCCATCGTTTGGCGACGAGAGAGAGATTGCTCAGACACAGTTAGGGTTTTTCCTTTTCCCTTTTCTCTTCTAAAGGAGCCTAGAAAGAAAAGGTGGATGGTATCTTATTATTTCTATTTGCTGAGAGAGAGAGTTTCTTAAATTAATTTTTTTATATTTTTAAATTATTTTAATACGTTAATTTTAAAAATAAATTTTTAAAAAATATATTATTTTAATATATTTATAAACAAAAAATAATCATTATAATTACAAAAACACCCCTAAAAAATTATGTTGCTGTACCAATACTATATTTATAGCATTGGACACACCTCGCTAAGCATGCATTTCAACTTTTCGTTATATCACATCTCATATGATAAAAAAAATTATAAATTTGGAATTCAATATATATAATTTCTTAGAATAAGTTGTTCATTTAAAATCAAAAAATATTATTTTTTATCCTAATTTTAATATTATCACAATTAAAGATAATAACTTGAAGATCCTTTAAAGCCCATTTTCTTATTTGATTTTGCTGCCTAAGTTATAATAGTATTGTATTTGTTTATCTTTGTATTGTGAGAGACTTTTTTATATGACTCTTAGCTTTAATCTTTTTAAGAATTAAATGAACTTCAATTACAACAAGTACATTCTTAGTCATGACTAATTCTTTTATTAATCAAATCATATTGGCTTTATGATACTAGAATTATATTTTAGTCTATACAATAAAAGCTTATATTTTAGCTTGAAGATGGAATGGTAATACATAATTAACTTTAGGAAACAACTTCTTCATTATCCTTAAGTATAAAAGGTAGAATTTCTGGTCCTTTACCACTATAAAAAAA
The DNA here is from genome assembly GCA_018804465.1 of Populus tomentosa. Classification (NCBI taxonomy): domain Eukaryota; kingdom Viridiplantae; phylum Streptophyta; class Magnoliopsida; order Malpighiales; family Salicaceae; genus Populus; species Populus tomentosa. The sequence goes on along the minus strand of CM031979.1, from coordinate 8,673,113 downwards.
AAAAAAAAAAAGACAGATTTTACCTTTTTAAAATCTTTGAAGAACAACAAATGTTGGTGTTATTATTTGTTGATTGATATAAAGTGAATCAATAATTTATACAATTTCTTCTCTTAAAACATTATCCATAAGGTTACTTTACATGAATGCTTTATACCATAGATATAGTAAGACTTCTTCACTTGTATCTTTATAAAATAAGGGGATTATTATAATATTTTGGACAATTATTTTAGTGTCTTCACCTTTTATATCCTCTTTTCAATCACTTCTTTCACTTGTTTTAGACCATCAAATGTCACCTTGTTTGTATGAATTTTTTTATATATATAAAGTAGTGAATTAGGAATGGTATGCATTAAATGAATCTTGATTATATAACTATGAAGTAGGGGTTATATGGCTTGTAAGAATAATAGTTGTTTTTTTGGTATGGTAATAGATCTATTATTAGTTCAAAGTGACGATCATTATAAGTTTAGATATCGCATTAAACCATAGTGTTCTCTTTTTTTTTAATGTTTGGCTTTTGATGCTGAAGAAGTAATATCAATTGAGGTCCTATCTTTATTGATGCAAGAGATGTTATAGCCATCTCACTCTTATTTACGAGGCTTAAAAGAATTTTTACATATTTTTTGAAAAAACAAAAGTCATAGAATGAGGATTTTAGTAGAATCTTCCTTAAAAAATAAAGTTTAGGTTAATAAATGAACCAACATTGATAAATCTTATAAAAACGACAAGTGTGCATACCTGAATCCACTATAAAACTTCAAGAATGTTTCTCTTTATTAGGTGATTATCATCTATTTCCTAGCATTTTTCTAATGTCTTATAAATATGGCTCAATATGAAAGGTCTTAAAGCAACTACCCTACCCTCAACTAATGCTACTATCATTTTTAAGTATGTTTTGGTTGGCCTTTTAAACCTAGAATATAGTTATTTACATATCCAATATAGTAACAATGTCACATATTCCTTATAAAAGGATAAGTTTGTTTTTTATTTCCCTCTCTTTATTAGTGAAATGTATTTAAGTGCACCCAATAATAAGTCTTTAAAAAGACCTGTTAAATTTTGCGTGGAAGAACAAATATTTTCACCTACTAGATATATGTCTTATATTAAGTCGTGAAAAAATTATAATTTGTATTCCATGCATGAAATGAAAACATTATTGGATTTCAAGCAAAACAAGGAGAAGGTGGCACTGGTTTCTTATTAGGCTTGGTGTTGATTTTAGATAACTGAATAAGATTGAAGATTTTTTACATTTTTATTGTTTACTAAAGCTTTATTGCATCCCATCCAACCATATAATATAATTTATGAGAGCAATACTAGGCCATATAAGGATCAGTTTTTTTCTCCATGTTTTTAAATTTATGTGGTCGTCTTGCAAAGGAAAAAAAATCTCTTTAAATTCAAAGCAAAGTGGTGATCTTTTTTCTTTTTGAAGTGCTTTTTTGTAAAATAGATCAAGTCATTCTCTATTTGTATTTATTGAAGAAACACTAATTGTGGATTAATTAACATGAGATAAAAAATATGCACAATTCTGAAAGTGAGTCATGAGTTCGATTTTAATGAAGCAGAGCTCAAGGTTGCCATTTTATTTATTATATGAAGAAGAAGGAGGAGGAGGAGGCGGCTTGATGTTCTTGATTCTTTTTCTAATTTTGAAAAGAATCATTGAGTCTTAGAAAGAATAGTTGTAGGGTTTTTATATGAAATATGAAGAATCAATACTGAAATAATAAAATAGTAAGTTGATTTCTAAAGGTAGTGCCTAAAATAGTTACAACACGCTTGTTTGAAATGATTTAATTGCTTGATATGTTGGAAAAACATGAAGGAGTATGGTCAATATTTTTAGGTAAATAATGTATATTCATGTCATGAATGGTTAATTTGTTTAATCAATTCTAACATTAGCACTATAACAAATATTTTTTTATGTGGTCTAAAAATAAAAGAATATAAGAGACATTGTATACATAAAAACTAAAATACTTATTTGTCGATCATATAAGAGAATTAATTGTTCATAGCCAAATAAAAAAAGGAAGGTTAAAACCAATCATTAATAATAAAATGAACAATGCTTAAAAAGTCCTGATTAATAAAAAGAGTTAGGACGGAGTAGATAATAATTCATCATCGACTAAGAAAAAATAATTGATTATAAGAGTTTGAGTTCATGTAAGTAATTAAAGGTTCAATCATATTTGGAACAAGAGTTCATAACAAAATGAGTTTATCAAATTTATATATTAGCTAGAATTCACATGGTTATCAAAAAAAGAAAAAGAAAAGGAAAAAAACATGATATTAGGATTCAATGTGTATGTTTCTTTTTTTATATAGACAATATGTAAATGACTTGGATTAGATATTTATATAAAATTCAAACACTATAATAATATAAATAGATCATTTAGTTATCGGGAAAGATAGCAAGCCCTAAATATACAACTTTTTTTTTTGCAATTTATCATCCTTATGTAATTTTTTTTTTGTATCACTTTATTTACAAGCTTTCTTTAAATTATAGTTTATTTACTTTCTTTTTACCTTTATGCTTTTTTACTTGACAAATATTTGGAACAATTCGTTTGATTAATGAGGTGGATATCTTTATTCATCTTGGATTAAGTTTGCAGTTGTGGTTTCTCATTATTAGATATTTATATAGACAATATGTAAATGACTTGAATTAGTTATTTATATATAATTCAAACACTATAATAATATAAATAGATTATCTAGTTATCGGGAAGGATAGCGAGCTCTAAATATACAACTTTCTTTCTGCAATTTATCATCCTTATGTAATTTATTATTGTTTTTTTTTTGTATCACTTTATTTACAAGCTTTCTTTAAATTCTAGTTTATTTACTTTCTTTTTACCTTTATGCTTTTTTACTTAACAAATATTTGGAACAATTCGTTTGTTTGATTCATGAGGTGGATACACCTTGGATTAAGTTTGTAGTTGTAGTTTCTTATTATTATAAAGAAAAAATAAAGCACGAGTAACATAATTGACTTATAAAATATCTAACTAATCAACAATGTCCATTTGATTCTATTAAAGGTTTTTGTGCTTGTAATTTTGTATTTAAATATTCATTTATTCTTTTTCACACAAATGTCATTTGGTACATATTTTTTCATTAAAATTAATGAGTAATTAGATAAATATTGTTAACTCTATAAATTTATGACATTTAAAATTAATAAAAATAAAAAAATGAACATAAATATGATGAAACTAAAAGTGATGGGGAAAAATAGTATTTTCTTTTTATTATTAGTTAAATCTTTGTAAAGTAATACTCTTAGAACCATGAAAATTTATTACTTATTCAACATATTATTTAATCAATAAATCAATAATTTTATTAATTTATACATTAATTAATAAAAATTAATTTATTAAGGTATTTGTTTTTCAAAACATTGACCTTAACACATTTATTATGTATTCTGTTTATACAAATATTATCTAATTATTGAATTATGAGTTATCATTGTTCTATATACCAAAATAAGTTCATGAATGTATTTGGTTTTATTAAATAGAAGTCATGTGTCTATCATTATCTACAACAAACTACAATTATATTCGATATATACTTAATTAATATACTTCATGAATATTAAGTCAAACAAATACTTGTATAAAACACATATCTTATCATAAACAATAAAATTAAACACAATGGCTTCTCATCTTAAATATATAAAGAAACAAACAATATTAGATGAAATTTTTGTAGCTTCGTGTGAGCACAACATAAAAGATTCAACTTGAACCTAAAAGTAATTGCAACAATGGATGTTAGAAATGTTTAACTTGCCAAACAACAATATCAAATACAATCAAAAGGTCATCAAAGTATGTATTAGTTAATGTTAAAAAATGTGATGCCAAACAACATAAAATTGTAAAATCCCTAGAGTCATGGAAGGTTTTCTATGAGTGTTTTTTTTCAATGCCAAAAACATGTAATATGACTAAATAATTAATCACGAAGATGAAAAGTAAACTTATGAAAAATATGTATATTATAAATACACCAAAATTTTATTTTTCTTAGAGATAGCTCAAGGGCTTCAATTCAAGACATGACATTAAGTGTATTGTCATTTTAGAGAAAGTGGATCGATTTATATAAAGTTTATGGAGAGCAATTTTCAATCTATAATAAAGTAACTAGATCAATTTCTCATAAAAGATGTTTTTAATATAGATTTATAGGCTACAACCATATCATTCTCTTATAACAAAGCAACTTGAAGTTAAGAAACAACACAAGAAAAGACTTACAATTATTATTTTCTATAATGATGGTGGTTATGAGAAAATTCCTTGATGGTTCATTATCAAGTATGTCAAGACATAATGTTCCAAAAATATGAACTTAAATGGTATAAACTGTGAGTATTATACCAACAAACAAGCATGGATGATCGAGACTTTATTTAAAGAATATGTTCAACAACTTGATGGAAAAATGGATGATAGAAAATTTATTTTGCTTGTTGGTAATTGTCTCACTCATCCAAAAATTGCTAAAGATTTGAAATTTTGAATTGTTTTTTCTTGCCACCTAACACAACATCAATGATTTATTCTTATGATGTGGGGGATCATATGAGCTTTCAAAATACATTATCATCATCAACTTTATTAAAATCATTTTAAGGGATATGAAATTGGGATCTCAAATCTAAAAAAGATAAATATTTTAGATTCAATGAATCTTGCAATATCGGTTTGACAATAGATGTTCAAGGAAGTATAATTACAAATTATTTTCGACATTGTAAAATTAGGTTCATGGATAACTTGATTTTAGAGAATTTGGATCAACACTCATATGATAAAAGTATTCAACAGTTGCATATTTTAATAAAAAAAAGTTAAAGTATCATGATATAATGGATGTTGAGTACCTTTTGAATTACTAATAAGAAAATAAGACATATTTAAAGTTATTAAGTGACAAGAAAAATAATAATAACATCATAAGAAATAACAAATAAGATGAAGTTGAAGATAATAATTATATACCAGAGTCTATCTTGTGTAAATATACATTTAAAACAACTATTACATTACATATTTTTCTCTTGTAATACAAGAACACCATACTAGGTTTTTTTTAATACATTATAAAAAAAATTAGAGATGAGATCCAAAAAGATATAAATTTCAAAAGGAAACATATAATATTGAACTAATGTTTTATAAAGGTCTTTTAATTGAGTTATGAGTGTATATATAATTTTGACTTGTAAAGAGATTATTAATTTATATATAAAGTTGGACTTGTGTGTTTTTTAAAATGAATTATCTATAAATTTAATGAATTAGTATTTATCAAATCAATTTCAAATTATGATTAATGAAAAAATTATTTAATCAAAGTTATTAATTTTTTAAATTTATAATATAGTATACTTGAATAAAAAAAGGAAGAAAGATATGATTTTTTCTCTACCTTTAGGTACTATAATTTTTTTTTTTTTTTTTTTTTGCGTGTTTGTGAGCAAAAGACGAAGTTTTACTAACTTTATAGTTTTATTCTTTAAAATGTAATTTTCTATCATTTTTTTTTAAAGGGATCAGATTTATTGAATAAAAAATACTTGAAAAGACATTGCTCATCAAATAAAAAATAATATAAAAAAAAACTTTTGTAAAGCAGATTCGACAAAAACAAAGACTCCCGAATCTTCAATTCAACTTGACTCAAACCGGGATCAGAGCATAGGCAACAGGCCATAACACAGCAAATTGAAAGACAACGAACACGTCAGCAACCAGCCTCCAGCAGGCATGGCACGTGTTCCAATCTTTTTTATTTTTTTTTTGAGCGGCCCCACTCCCACTTCCACTAGCAGTGAGCGAGGGTCTGGGAGTAAGCAAGAGCAAAGTGGAAAAAAGCTGCCCTAGACAGAGAGACCCATTTCCAAATGGATCTGGACTATCTTCTTGTAATTCCCTCTTGGAAATCTGTAAGTAAACTGGTTCTTTTCCTTATCATTATGTCATGGAATCTTGTTCCGGCTTTAATAAAATGGATTTGATTTGATGTATAGGTTGGTATACTTGTAACATTCTTCACTTACCTCGCTATTGCTGGATCTGTACTCCCTGCCAAACTGGTTCCCGGTGTCACTTTACAAGACGGCTCTCGTCTCCATTATCGTTGCAATGGTCGTTTCTTGTCCACACTTTTTTTCATTAGCTCTATATTCCTTCTTCGTCGAAATGGGCTCATTGTTTGTCTTTTCTTCTACAGGGCTGTTCTCAATGCTGTTGCTGGTTCTGCTTCTTGGTGTTGGTGCTAAGATGGGACTTTTATCACTTACTGTGCGTTTTTTTTAGCTCTATTTTCTATTTCTTTTCGTAACTTTGCCATTTGTTTTCAAATGTACACTCACATTTTCTTGCTCTATTTTGACTCCACTTATTAGTTAGTTAATGTTCAAATAATGTGTGCAGGTGATATCAGAGAGAGGACTCGAGCTCCTATCGGCAACATTCATTTTCAGTTTTCTTGTAAGTTATATTTTAATTAGATTTCTAGTTTTCAAGCTTTCAGGGTATAAACGAATATCCATTTTAATATTCTCGAGTGCAAGAGAGCTTTTCTACCTTTTTTCATATGAAAGGGTTTCGCAGGTCAACATATACCATGAATTAGACATGTTTAAGCATTGCTGAACTTGTCTCCTACTTTTCAACTTTGGTCTCAATTCTCAAATTGTCGAGCTTCATGCGGCACTGCCTCGGCCATGCATAGATAATGACCATGATCTATTTCTCAAATGCAAACAGTGGTCAATGTTTGATACCAGAATGATGTGATGTGATGTGATGTGGGCAATTCTCTACACCTATCGATTTCTAAAGAAGCCCTTTCAGGAAAAAAAAAAAAAGAGATTTAGATTCATAAAAGCAGGTGGTTAGGAGGGTAGTGCCATCTTTTGGCTTATTGAGTTCAACCCCATGAGACTAGATCTTATGTTATCATTAAAGGCAGACATACATTAATTATTCAATCATTATGCTGAAACAGAAAATCTTTATCCATATGAAATGCTTTGGTTATGCACTGTCATTGTTGTCCATTACTAATTGTAATACTCCTTGGCCTTTTTATCTTCAAGCCTCCAAATTTTCCTTAATATATTTTCCACCAGACTAAAAAAATGCACTCTCTGTTGTCCAATCAAACTAAAAGAAGTGCACGTGCCAACTCAAGCTCAATGTGTTCTAGTGATTAGTTTTTGGATGCTTCAGCATGAACCATACCTTGCTATTGACAGAATTATAGTTGCTGCTCATTACCTTTTCTTTATTTTCGAAGTAACAATTTTTGCTGCTTTCTAATTGTTCCTCTAACTCTCTGTTTTCATTTTAGGTGACGTTAGCACTCTATGCTGCTGGTTGCAAATCACGAAATCAGAGTTCTTCCCTTAAGCCTTGTGTTACAGGAAACCTAATACATGACTGGTACTCCAGAAGATTAGCTCGATCCAAGAGATTCCAATTTGAGTAGCAGGATTTGATCAAATTTATTATATGAATGACTTCAGGGTCCTTTTTTTTTCGCGTTTTGTTTCCTACCTGTAGTTTACAGAAGATCTTCATTTTTTGTTAGTTTACTGCACATAATTGTGAATATGAATTAGGAAGAGTAAACTTTGAAGAGGCAGGCTTAGTCCTAATATTACTATCTTACACAGCAACAGAATCCAAGCTATATGTGTAATCCATGATTAGATAATCTCACTGCTGCCTGGTTCTGTCATCCAATGCAACACAAAATGTGGCTGCTAAAGGGGGTTTTGATTTTTATAATAACATCAAATTCAATTCTGGCTTTTATATGTCAACCTTTGCTCAACAAGTTAAGATTAATGGGACTGCTCAATTTACCACCATTGTTTCTACCTAACCTATTTGTTTATACTGAGCACAAGGAATTGATTCTCGAGCATAAAATTTCTTGTTCCCTCAACCAACCTTTGCATCATTGAATTTTGTCTTCATTGTGGCAGCTCCTGCTGTGCCTACTTAATTAACTTCCGATGATATCTTCAATACATTTTCAGCATATTGTCTGTGAAAATAAAAGGTTCATCTCCTGTGTATCTGTTAGCTTCCCTGATGGAATACTTTTTTGATCTATCATGTTAACGTTATTGCCCTTTTTGTCATTCAATAGGTGGTTTGGAATACAGCTCAATCCATCTTTTTTGGGCATTGACCTCAAGTATGTGATCCTGTCTTAAATTGTAGGCCTTTTCTTCTGTGGAACCTGATAAGAATCTTAATCAATGCTCATGCAATTCAGCAATCTTATGATGATAGTCTCATGGATTTTAATCTTGATATCAAACTTTATGTTGCTTTATCTGTTACTGTACTTGGTGCTTTTCTTTGTTTTACTGTCTCATTTAATGCAGTAATAGCGTGGATGTTCTTTGTTCCTGTTAGGTCTGTAGGTTTTGTTTGCAGCTGTTAACAACATAGATAAGATGGTTTAACATATGTGCAAATCATTGTTTGCGTCTTGAAATTTTGATGTTATTAGTAAAGAGATGACATAATTATGGACTAACAATGGTGGTTCTCTTCTGTAGATTCTTCTTTGTTAGATCTGGAATGATGGGATGGTTATTTATCAATCTATCAGTTCTAGCAAAAGCTATTCAGGGCGCCACCTTGAGCCATTCGATGATCCTCTACCAAATATTCTGTCTGGTAATTTAGCAATTCTTGGGAGTGCATGATTTTATTCTCATCTCTCTTCCACATCAAATTGGATGCTGAATGTCATTTCTGTCTACATCCTGCTTTCAGATATACATCCTGGACTACTTCTTTTATGAGGAGTACATGACCTCCACGTAAGTACATGACCTGTGCCTCTGTTGCAGAAATTGTTTCAAATACTCTTCTTTTCTCTTTGTACTTGTAAACCAGCAGAAAACTGGTAAATAGGAATGACAAAACTTGATTGTGGTTTCCAGTTCGAGTTTTGTGCTCAGATTGGAAGACTTCAGTTCAAGCTTGTTTATCAACAGGAGAGAGGATAAAAGGGCAAGGGAAGAAGAGAAAACAGGACTTTTAGTGCAAGGGGGCCATAACATTATTACTCAATATTAACCTAGTTGTTCTGCTATACAAACTCAACTTATATGAAATCTGAAAGGCATATGTAAAAGTAGAACAATAGGGAGCTCTAGTTGATGTATCAAAACAAAGAAACAGAGAAAATGATTTGGAAATCTAGTTGATTGACTCGAGCACTGAGCAGTAAGCTCTCCAACCAGGCCTAAGCCAAAGTCCCTTGTAGGAATTTCTAAAATATGGCTAACTTTAGTCCCCCTTAAATGTTAAAATGAATCCTAGTTGCGAATATTGGTATGTGAAGATAGCTATCATACAGACCCTGACATAAAAATTTTCATTGATAAGAAAGTTCCGATCAATTAATGCTACTTCTGTTTTTATGAATATCAGTTCGTGAGTATTATATGCAGATACTGTTATGTAATCCGGGATGAGTTTTAGGCAAAGGTTAGGTAAATTCCAAGAAGCCATACTTATGTCCCAACTGATATTTGAGTTCTATCTCATACTTCTTAAATTATCTGTTGGATTAAAACTTCAAAGTTTCCAAAGTGAAAGCTAAAACTCAGGGAAAGTTTGTGAAGAACTGCTAGATTTATGTCTTTCAAGAATATGTGGTTGGTAGAACAGACTTTCTAAAAAGCTGCACCTGACTAATATCACCTTGTAGTGTAACCTGAAGGTTATGAATTCTTTCTTGGTCGTTTTTAATTTCTAGGAAGATACGCAAGTGTTTGGCCTCTAATAGTATTTGTGTTGGCGAATAGTCTTCTCAACTATAATACTGAATTTGGAGAAATGATGAAGTTGATCTGATTGTCCTCTTCTTTAAACCATGCAATTTGTGATGCTTCGATTTTTTTCAGTACAAAATCTATTGCTTTATCATCTTCATTGAATTCATCAACTTGTCTTACAATGCCTGCCAGTTGTTCCTGCTCCTCTGCATGTAGTGTTGCTAAATCTGAAATTTACTTGTTGCTTTGCTTCATGCTGCTCTTCACCAGATTCTTGACTTAATTCCTTTCAAATGCTAGCACAGGGTTCATTGCTTTGACTAAGATTTCTTTTCACTGTTTCCAATACTTTTTGCACCTTGTAATTTGCTCTAAAATTCTCTTCTTGTCTAAAATTCTTTGTAATATTCAATGGAACTTGATTGCATGCATACTGTGACAATCAGACTTTGGGTCAGCAGCCACACTTAATGCACTTGTTTCCTAACAAACACCACACATTTGTTCTTTCAAATCATTAGAGATTCATGATCTCATCATATGAGAACATAGCATATGCAAGTCTAGTTGGGTCATCACCATCTGAATGGTAATCCTACAAATGGGAGCGTAAGAAATTTTTACCCAGAAATTTACATCACTAATTCCTGACACTTGACAGAAATGAGGATTTTAGGGACTATTCATGTGAATTATACAATGAAATAAAGCAAAGATGTATCCATAAACTTGCCCTTTCTTATTGAAGCACTAAAAGTTACAGAACCCAAAAGTTTCCTTGTTATTAAATTCAATTTTAGGTTATAATTTAAAGGTTCTTTAATTGGCGCTCACATACTAACCTATTTTGTTTTACAGGTGGGACATAATTGCTGAGAGATTGGGCTTCATGTTGGTGTTTGGAGACCTGGTCTGGATTCCTTTTACTTTCAGCATCCAGGCAAGTGACTGTGAGCTTGACATTTATGTGAAAGAACTTTGTTTGTTTCTTGTTGTACTGCAATCACTGTTTTTTGGACAAATCCTTAAGCTAATAATGAAATGTAATATTTCCATTTTCATGGATGACTAACAAACCCATCATAGTCAAGAGTCTCTGTAGTGTCAATCAATAGATGGTTATTGCATATTGACCAGGTTCTGGCAAAAGATAATGCTATGTTTTTTGCAAAATAAATTGAATGTTTTATAAAAAGGGAAGTCATATGCCCAACCCACACTCGGCTGTGGGATTGAAAATTGAAAGGTGCATCCTACACTTTTAGTAAACATGCTTCATAATTTATTAGATGTAAAGAATTCGACAAGTGCATTATGGGTTTTATTTAACTAAGTCATTTGTTTTGCTTAAAGTTCTTCATTGATATTTGTATTAAATTCCCATTTTTAGTATGATTTCTTATTGTAGAGAGCTTTCTAGTTTAATGCGGGTTCTGTGTAATATGATACATGGTTGGGTTTTGCTTCTATAAAGAGAGGCCTGTAGATTCTTGTATGAGGTTGGTTTTGGCCCACGAGTAAAAGACTTTTGTTATGGGAAGATTTTTTAAAAAGCTTTGAGGTGTTGCGTTTTAAAGCACCTTTCTGAAGTTTTGCAAGTAATAGAGGTATTCTTTTTGTAATAGAAGCAGTTGCTTGTTCTCTTTTTAGAAGTAGTTTGGCCCTTTTTGGCATGATGGTATGCATTTTAGTTGTTTTGTAGGAGCTCCAAAATGTGGGACTTTTTGGAGATAGTTGTAGTGATAAATATTACACTGGTGTGATCGAATTTGGATAGTGGGTGCGAGTGCTTGATCAGTGACTATAATCCCGTTTTTGATAGTGAGTTAATTTAAGTAGTAAGTGTAGTGGAACCACGCTAAATTCATATATGATTGTTTTATTGCTTAAATTCTTATATGATTGTTTTATTGCTTTGTAGTAACTTGCATGACAACTAGTATTAGAGCGTGTAGTTTATATGGAACATGAAATTAAAGATAACGGAGATTGTAGCCTTAAGAAGACATGATTGCTAATGATCATTATACTGAGAAGTTTTCAAAAGAGTAAATTTTATTTGTATTTTTTTTATGGCTTGTATGTTGATGATCATGAAATTTGAAGATGCAAGAAATTCAACTTGAAGATGATGTGATGCATGATGGAATTTGATCCAAGATGGGGTTTGTATTGAATTCCTATTCTAAACAATATTTTAGTTTTCCTATTTATTAAAAGATTATTTTGTTGTGGATGGATTTCTTATTTAATGTAAGATTTCTTATACAACAAGAAATAGTTTTGTGTTGCCTCTAAAAATTGAGATAGTAGTAAAAGATTGTTGGCTTTGACCCAGAGTAGAAGACTCTTGTTATGAAAAGGATTAAATTTGGCCCAAGAGAAGATGAAGTCTCATATTTTGAGAAGTTTTCTGTTGGTGACTTCAAGCATCTTTGAGAAGTTTTGCAGGTCATGAAGGCATCCTTTTTGTCATAGAAGCAATAGGGGTGCTTGGTCTCCTAGCAATAGTTGATTGATAAATTTTGTGCGTAGAGGTATATTGTTTGGTAGTTTTGAGGAGCTCCAAATTGTTGGATTTTCTAAGTGAGGGGGATGGCTGGGTGTATTGGATTTGGGAGCGGGTGTGCGAGGTCTTTGTTTGTGCATGTAAGATCAGTGGCTGTGATCTCTTTTTCATAGTGAAAATTAATTTGGTAGGGGTAACTGAACGACATTAAATTCATGTGTGCTCATTTTATTGTTTTCATAGAGAGGCACAAACAACACTTTTAGCCATATGGCCCATCTTTTTTGTTTCGCCTTTCCACTTGATGCATGTTTAACACCTGCAAGATTCAGTGTTACTTTTTATTATTGTGAGGTATTGTCTTCAATAACTAAATTGCACTTACTAAGCCTGCTACTACCACTTACAAGGTATGGCAAAGCCTATACGAGACTTCAAGGACACCATTCAATTTGTGTATTGTCAATGTTTATAGGGTTGGTGGCTTTTGGCTAACAAAGTGGAGTTGACAACTGCTGCTGTTATAGCAAATTGCTTTGTTTTCCTGCTTGGGTAAATTTCTGGCAATGCATAGTTCACTCTTTTTGTGACTTCCTTTTGACTTCTTTCAAATCATTAACTAAAGTTACAGTTGTTTGGCATAAAACTGGGCAGATATCTGGTATTTAGAGGAGCTAACAAGCAAAAGCATGTCTTCAAGAAGAATCCCAAAGCACTTATATGGGGTAAGCTGCCAAAGGTTGTTGGGGGGAAGCTGCTTGCTTCTGGTTATTGGTAAGATTTCAATTTAATCGTTGATATCTTCTTCATTATCTCGTATTGCCAGCATAACTGTTCCCTTTTTCTTTTTCTTTTTATACTTTGGGGGAGAGGAGATTTGAACTTATAATGTTCTCTTCAGAGGAGAGGTGTAGTTACCAATTAGGCTATGCATCAACTCCTGTACTGATGGATTATTATTACAACTGCATTGTTGCTGTTGTTGAGGGATCTGGGTGTGGGGTGGGCATGAAGCATCACATTTTCCAAGGGTTCTGGCAACAACATCCATGACGGTTCATCTCATGCATCTTCTTGACGTTATGTTTTTTGTGTTCAAGGGGAGTCGCAAGGCATTGTAATTACCTGGGTGACCTGTTGTTGGCACTATCCTTTAGTCTGCCTTGTGGAATAAGGTAATTTTCCAATTTCTTTAAATGAATTTCTATAGAATTAGATGATTCAGATGTAAACAGCTTCCAACAAAAAATGCTCACCTTTTTGCAGTTCTCCAGTCCCATACTTTTACCCGATTTATCTTCTTATCCTTCTTATATGGAGAGAAAGGAGAGACGAAGCTCGCTGTGCAGAGAAGTACAAAGAAGTATGGGTGGAATACTGTAGACTTGTTCCATGGAGAATACTGCCCTACTTTTACTGAGACAAAGCTTCTGCAGTGGTGCTGGATCAAGTGTACGAGCAACCCTGTGGTTGGTGTTTGTATGTCATGTTCTTTGTAGGATTTATAACAAGCAATTTGGCGATCATTTTGCCTTGTCAACTTGAAACGATCAACACAATTTTGTGTTTGTTCTGAAGATGAAGGGAGAAACATTTCCATGATTTGATTTAGTCCCCCGGTTTTTATGCTGGAAACTAAGAATTCAAGAAAAATGAATCTTGGCCTACAGCCAAGCGAGTTTATATCCTCCATTATTTTTTATCAGATAAAAGGAAGAAAAGAGTGTTGGGTATTGCTAGAATTCTGCAATAATGTAGTATACTGATGTCCTATTTACTTTTTCACCAAATTCTGCAATAAAAAATGTTTGATGCCTGTATTTTACTGTTGTACTGTTCTCTAAAAACAGATAAAAGTTAACTGCCATAAATTAATTGTAGATATTTAACATGCATAAAACTCTTTTCAATTAAAAAAAAAAAAGAATTTAATTTAATTTTTTAAAATTAAATATGAATATTAATGAATAATAAAACTAGAAACAGAAAATAGAAAACATATATTTTCTGCAGCCAGGTATTGTTACTGCACATGACTTGGATTTTCAAAATTCCTTTAAAGTAAATATAAAATGAAAAACAAATATTGAATGAACGTTTCAAGGTACTTCTCACTATTACTGGACCAAAAACAAAACAAAAGAATCATCAATATCTTATGAATTATTTGTACAGGACATCATTACCCCCCTTTCTTTTTATTCAGTACATTCACTGTGTCTTTACTTTATTTCCTATTATATAATTAAATAAAACAAGTATAATAAAAGTAGTCAAGTCTATAAATTAAATTATGTATTTTTTTTCTTTAAAATGTTTAAATATATTTTTTATGTTAAAACAAATTTGATTTAGATATATAATAATGTTTGTTTTTAAGAATTCTAATCCACTTACAATATATATATATATATTCACAGTATTTTCCAAAAACAAATTCAAAGACTTTCGCTCAATTTTAATTTTTATATTATGCATAATGTGGCATGCATATTTATTGATATCGCTGCAATTTAAGCCCAACAAGTTGCCCAACTGAAGAAAAGAAGAGGGCAAAACAAGGTGTGAAAAACGAACAACAAGAAAGGGGAAGAGGGGAAGGTCTAGCCGAGCCCAACATTAGCAAAATCAAACAACAACATAAAGGTCCAACCGAATAAAACCATGAGAGATCCATGAAGCCCAACTGGACAACAACAATAGAGAATATAAGGAGGTCCAATAGTAGCAAAACCAAACAACAAAGCACGGAGAAAAGAGCTTTTCCAGGTCCATAACTGAACAACATGGTGAGAAAAGAAAAGGAGGTCCAACCGAGCCAAAAAATTCCTCAGACCTGAGCTGCAAAAGGAGAAAAATGACCCAACCGAGGAAGAGGGAAAAGAAAGCAGAAAAAAAGGCCTAAGCTAGGAGGTAAAAAAGCCCAACTAAGAAGGAAAAAAGAGTAAAGAAAAGAGTAAAGAAAAGATCAAAGAAAAGAAGAGGACCCAAAGGAAAGCCCAATCAAAGAGAAAATGAAAGCCCAGCCAAAGAGAAGAAAGAGGCACAACTGAGAAGAAGAAAAGAACGAAGAAAAAAGGCCTAAATCGAGGAGGTGAAAAACAAGGCCCAACCTAGCCCAAAAAGGAAGCCCGGTCAAAGAGAAAAGGAAAAGCCAACCAAAGAGAAAAGGGAGGTCAACTGAGAAGAAGAAAATAACAAATAAAAAAAAAGGGTAAAAAAAATGCTCAAACTGAGGAGGTAAAAAAGAAGGCGCAACCTAGCCCAATCCATAAAGAGAATAGAATGGTAGCTGAGCCAAGCTCAATAACGCCAAAACCCGTCAATCCTTTTCATTTTTCCTCTGAAATGATTCCTTTTGAGCAAACATGGCACATCAAACAGTGTTTATAAATGTTCAAGCCACCATAATTGTCTTGCAGGTTATTAGCGTGGCTTATTTAAATGTCTTATTTTATAAATTAACAATGTTGACATCATCCTGAATAATTCATCTTACAGGCTAGTTATATGGTTGTTCATGATAAAACAATTATTCTTCATTTTCTTTTTATTATTATTAATATAGATGTTCAGGTCAACTTACATGTATCTCGATTAATACCATGGATCCCAAAATTAACCATCATGTAAGTCTCTAATGACCATTATATTAGCAACTAATTCTTTTTTATTGTTAGTTATATGAGCAAGATGCATAATAAGAATACAACTTTATTTCTCATGTTGTGAATTCATAAAATCTAAAGGTATATAATTATCTAAGAAAATCACCGGGTATGGAACACAACACACATAATAATCAAATGAACATTCTTTTTTATTTTCTTTCTTTATATTATAATTTTTTTTGTACTTAACTAACTTAAATATCAGGGGTATTCGATTTTATACAATGAATTTATTTTTAAGAAGTCAATAAATCATGATCAAGCCCAACTTCAAAAAAAAAAATTAAAACCTATCAAATAGTTGTAGAATGGCTCGTAATCATTTGAAGTTTTTTTTATGTATATATTTGATATCGTGATAACTTTTATAGTTGTGGTTTTAAAAAAATTATTTTATAAAAAATATTTTTTGTTGAGGTTAGTTTAGTATTTATACGTGTGAGGTTAAGAATATTTGTCAAATTAAGATTATAAAATAACTAAAAAAAGATATATATTAATATTAATGGTTTTTTTTATAATCTACTTCAAATATATAAATAACTACAGAAATAAACACTCTCAACACCATATTTGAATTTATGAGAAATTAGAATAAAACCTTGTTCCTTTTTCTTCTTCCTAAATTTCTTCTATATATAGATGACAATAAAGACATAAAAGAGGACCTCCCCACCACAAGTACATCAACTCCTCCAGAACTTCACTAAATAGCCCTTATGCTATGAAAATGCTAGTTAAGGTTGTTCTAGCCACACAAAAATATCTCACAGCCTTGCAACTTCCCCATTACATTGTACAACCACTAGCTGTATCACCTATGCCACCAATCACACATGTACAACTTTAGTTTCTTAAGAAAACATAGCAAAATGGCATGCATGAAATCAGGCAAAGATGAACATTCTCAAATTAGGTCTTTCAAGTGTGATCTTCAAAAGTCTAAAAGTAAAGCGTCAAATAGCCATAAAAATATACCCATCACCAGATTATATGTATTTTCGAGGATGAATATAATCTTACCATGTGGGGAGACTTTTATTTTTATTTTTTATTAACATGGGTGTTCGGGTCAGTTTATGCACATCTCGATACTAATCTCACGGGCCCTGAAGTTAACGATCATATAAATCTTTAATGGCCTTAAGATTTGTGGAACTCAAACTAATGATTTTTAAAAAGCAAACTCACAACTTGACCAATTAAATTGCATCCTTCAAGATTGAAGAAGACTTTTTTTAATGCAAATAGAAGATAGATACGTGCCTCTTTAATTAGGGTTTTCATCTCTATAAAAATAACATACTCATTGATACGAGAAAACATGTAAAATCTTATCCTAACCATGTTTTATATAGATCTACCCAGGTGGTATCATTAACTTGGAGACTGATTCTACAAAGCTCATTGCCCATTTCAGCACGATGAAATCCAAAAATTTGTTACTTAATTGCCTATCATAACAGGGAACTTTGAAAACCATGATTGAAATTGCATCATCGCAAGACAATACAAAAGCCATTAATTTCTTACAAATAATTAATTTGCTGGTTGCATAGTTATCCAAAAAAAAAAAAAGTCAACACAAGTCATTTTAAAAAAATATCCATCGAATTATAGCTTAAACGATGGAGTCAAGTTTAGTAAGAGTGGCGGGATATTCACTAAAGTATTTACGAGCACAAATTCAAAGTACAAAGTTCACATTGCCATGTAATGAGTATTCACCACCCTTAAAATCACCACTAACGGTGTCACTGATTGTCCTGTCAAGACTCGAGACCTGTGACTTGACAAAAGAAGATAAACACTGTGGCCATCTGGGTATCATTGCCAGCCCTAACGGCATGCTGACGGAATCTAAACTGAAAACTTAACAGTCATTGTTTTTCGCGGTCTCACGCTCTACAAGTCAAGTTATTGTAACCACGCAAGTGTTTTTTCAATTTCAGTTTGCTCATGTGTTTCGGTCCTTTCCTTGACGTTTGACACGCCGGGTCATATGCCTTTTCTTATACAAAAGTTCATTCTTGCCCTTGATAATTTCATCCATGTTTCATTTCTATCCTTGTAATTTATAATTTCACATTTTGCTTCTATAGTTTTCAAAAAGTTTAAATATTGCCTTTTTTCCTACAAGAAACTTGCAAAAGTTTCAATTTTTTATTATTTTCTTTTCTGATTTCCCCCCTCTAATCCCATGAATATTAAATCATATAATACAAAAAGCTTAAAAAACCAAATTAAGA
Organism: Populus tomentosa; assembly: GCA_018804465.1. NCBI lineage: Eukaryota > Viridiplantae > Streptophyta > Magnoliopsida > Malpighiales > Salicaceae > Populus > Populus tomentosa. The sequence goes on along the minus strand of CM031979.1, from coordinate 8,654,783 downwards.
ATATGGATGGTGACTCCACTCTATGAGTATATTATACTATATAAAAAAGAATTGGGGTTTCCCCCCAAGTGCTTTACTCCCACGTGCTTCGTTGTTTACACCTTATGTTTGTTTTATATTTTCAAGACTTCTTTATTGCAATTGAGTCCTTCAATAGAATTAGGCTTGAGACTATGAAAAAAAAAACTAAATTCAAAGATAGAGGATTAAAATGTAAAAACAAAAAAATAATATGCCTAATTCTACCATCTCGATAATTTTTATTTTAATTTAAAAGTTTATTTTTTAGGTTTTGTGTGAGCACGAATATGAAGAGGAAGAAAATAAAAAAATATAAAAAAAAGGAAAAAAAATAAAAATAAAAGGGGGAAATGAAGCATATGAGAAAACCTGATATATAAAAAAAATCTTTAATGACATGGAGGCAAAAAAAAAGGAGTGCATGGAGCTATATTGCAATTCAAAGAGCAAACAAAAAAACAACAAATAAATTACCATGCGACGTGGCCTCCTGACTTTGTTATTACATTAAATATTTTCAATCTCAATTTTTATTTATTTATTTATGCATGTATTTTTATTTTTCAAGTATTGATCTGTATAGAATTCACAAAATATATTTTATAAGGAGAAATTCCATAAATAAAATAAGAATAGCAGGGCAAACATATCCTTAACCTATTATTATTAGTTTAATATATAAACAATTGACGGTGGTCTCTTAACTAAAAAAACACATAGAAAGATATAAATTTGAAATAAAAATAGTTTTCTTATACATGAAATCCATAAAAATTGGTATAAAAGTAGAATATCGAAACGCATCAGCAATTGATAGAAAAAATATATATCTCTCTTATAATATAGGCAAAAAATTCCCCATTACACACGCACGCGAGTTAGCCACAACATCGGGACTCGGAAAAAAAATAAGGCGGTTAACCGTGACATTAGAGCTTTTGGAGAAATCATGAGGGCATTATTGAGAAACTTGAACTGTAGGGGTAGGGGAGTGAGCACTCACGAATCTACAAGGGCAAAAAGCTGAAGTTCAGTCATCTTTTAATTGGTCGCTTTGGTCCCCTCCACTCTGGGTGTGTGCATGTTTCGTGTACCCGACAAATACACACGTATCTTTTTTCTGCTACTTCTTAAACCTTGCAAGCTGCCAACGATATATCCATTTATAGCACTAGAAAATAAATTTAACAGCAAAAGCACAAAAGACAGAGGTGATTATAATAATAATTAAAAATAAAATTAAGGCTGGAATGTTTACCGGGAAAAGAAGTTATCAGTTAAAAGAGCCCTACCTGTGTACGTGTCTATAAAAAGCTCTGGTTTTGATGCTAGGTTTCTTTTTTACCTATCCTTTCTCTCTCTGTCGCCTGCTTACTAACTTATTATTTTCTTGGCATACAAGTGACCAGAACAGATCTCCGGCATTGACTCAGTCCACAGGTATCTTTGACTACTAATGGGATTCCTTTTTTTATACATATATTTTTCTTTTCCTGACATATTAGTCTATAGCAACAGAAGAGAGTAAAGTGGCATTATCTGTGGAGAAATGGTTTTTCTTGTATTTATTTATTTTTCTGATCTTGAATGCTATTGATTTCTTTAAATTCTTTCCGGGAATATCCATTCGGGTATATATAAGATAAGATACATTTTTTAGACTGAAAGTGTCCCACTTTATTGTTTACAATTTTTGGTGAAGCAGCAGAGCCGCTCCCAGCCCCAGGTCTGTTAGAGAGATCTGCTGTTTCTTAGAAGTGAATTGGAGTGTTTTAAGGAATTGGGAAACTGGGTAGCATTGCCACTCGTGTTTTTAAGTTTAATCTGTTGAAATTTGTTGCTGTTTGTCTTCTGCCTTTTATCTTCATTTTTTTTTTTTTCCTGTCTACCTAGCTCCAGAAAAATGGGGGCAAAAGGAGAGCGATATTATCCACAATTCACCTTGAAGGGAGTTCCGACCGAAGCCTGCTGAGCAAATTGAAGACAATCTTGTCTCAAAAGGAAATGAGCACTGGAAGAGATTGAAGTTTCTGAAAATCAGCAATGGATGTCAGCAGGCAGAACCAAAAGGAGTCATGGATTCCACAACGTCATTTTAGGCATATCATACCTCGTGTGATCTACACAGACAGGCAGGGAAACCAGCTAGACCAAGCAAGTAGTTCAGAAATAAAGGGGTTATCTGGATTGGGTGAGTGTTGTCCTCCCTCCAGTTCCAATTGGGAGGCGGCTGCTAGAGGTGCAGAAAAGGGCAGCGCCGGTAATGACTATGTCGAAACATCCAGAGAGTGCTCCACTGGTAATACAGCTACATGGAACCCTATGTCTTTGGACGACCCTCTGTTGGCTCTTGCAGATGCAGCTTCCAGGGAACATTTAAATCCATGGATTATTGGCAACTACACCCAGGAACCCAAGTGTAAGCATAACCGAGTTGGCTTTAGAAAAAACTCATTTCTGTACCCTTGGCTTTTATTTCACCAAGGCAGTTCCCTCATGTGCATTCATTTAGCTGCCAAGTACCTGCAGGGTGTAGCAATAGAGATAGAGAAAATGATTATAACAACAAATGGAATTCATTCAGACATCAATGATATAATCAATCAATAGTAAAACACACAATGGACAGAGACTCTGCGTGTCATTTTGTCCAGAAAAAGGAGAGAGAAAAAAGTCCTTTTGGATGTAGGAACAAGTTTCCAGTATCATTCCCAAGAGAAGCTTTAGTAATTTTAGTTTCTTCATCGATCTGGAAATAATTTGTCTCCATGAAATTTCTATTTTTTACTGAAACTGCTTATGGTGATAATTTCTTCCAGGGCGGGAGGCAAACGCATTCCCTGCCGAGACCACCTCCCAGTTTGCTCCTGTAACGCCAGACAAGGGCATGAAAGTGGAGTCCAAAAAGATCATAGAAATGCAAAATTTATGCACACATTCAGGAAATCAAGAATTTAGTGATGATAGAATTGTTTCCAGGGGAGCTGATGCCAGTGGCCTCCAAACTGATGAAGAACTCCTACAGCGAGCAACAAATTCATCGTTTGCTGTTGGGTCCCCTGTGTTAAAGGAGAATCACAACCCTGACAGGAGAGACGGCGATGTTATTGACCTGAACAGAACACCACAGCAGAAACTAAGGAGGAAAAAGCACAGGCCCAAGGTCATCAACGAAGGCAAACCCAAAGGGCTACAAAAATCAACGACCCCCAAGTCTGCTGCTTCTACTGAAAAGCCAACTGGTAAGAGAAAGTATGTTCGAAAGAAGGCGCTCGGTAAAGCACCAGCAAGTTCCCCAGCAGAAGCAAATGGACAGCCTGCTGATCCAAGGATAATTGAACCGGCCAAGAAGTCTTGCAGAAGGGCCTTAAATTTTGATATAGAAAGGCAGCCGAGAGACAAAAGCTCTAAATGCAGTCCACCTTTTGACTTAGATTCTAAACCAGAGGCACAAACAAGCGCAGCAATAAATCAATCAAAATCAACTGTGTTTCTTGGTCGTGGAATTGAAGTGATGGTGGAAACGACACAAGCAGGCATTGCCTATGACCTTACCCGTTCTATAAATCAAATGCTTAAAAATTACGTATCATTGCCGGACAAAGAAGCACCAAGCACGTTGTTTCCTGCCCAGACGAGTCAACAACAGGGCAAACAGGATGGAAATTTACAAGAGAAAGGGGTAGATCAAGGGATTGCTCATAATGTACAGGAAGACACAGCACAAATCACTCCAATAAGTCCTAATGGCTCCAATTGCAGCACCAGCACAACTTCGACTTTGGAAGGACAGGCTAGCAGATCAAAGAGGAAGCATTCTGAACAACCAGACACCTGCAGCACAAATCTAACTGGGATTCACTATAATTCTTTGAATGCTTACCAAACCATGCCTTCACTACTATTTCGAAAGAAAAAGAGGTCAGAAAAGGGACAAACTCCAGCCACATCAAGCACATCATCCTCAGTGACTGCTGCAAAGGACATTGCGATAGTAGAAACAACATGCCCACAGAAGGATCCTGAAAGAGATCCTTTCACACCCAATATCAACTGTTGGATTTCTGCTGCTCCTCGTAATGGACTTCCAGGCAAGCATGTAGAAGAAAGAATAGATCTTCTCAATGACCTGCAAACTTTTGGCTATAGCATAAACCAGACAGCAAGATCAACCAAAAAAAGGTCCAGATGTCCTACTAAAATTCGGGATCTGGCTTCAGCGACCACAATTCCAGGGTGTGCGTTGCACCCAACTAACCGATACAGACTTGTACCAGTGGATTGTAATGGGCAGCAAGTAGGAAACTCACAGAGACCTCACGTGAGTGTAGAAGCCCTGCTGGCAGAGATGAATGGGACATGGACAACCAAAAAGAGGACCAAGAAGAGAGCTTCTCTGGTTAATTCAGGTTCCTACAGTATAAATGCAGTGCCATATCATGGAAAAATCGTTGTATATAATCAGCACAAATTCTCAGCCAAGGCATTAGGTACTTTATGTAAGAGCTTCAAATTTAGACCAGGCTCGTATAAGAATTTTTGAAATCTGAGGAACCTAGCAAATCCGCAAAGTGCCTTTTTAACTTTTACAGCTATTTAATGCAGGTGCTCATCCAGAAGAAATGTGGAAACAAATGTTTTCTGTTGATTCAATAGTCGAGCAATTAAAGCATCTCGACATCAAGAGGGAAAGCAATGACATTGCATTTGAAGAGCAGAATGCAATTATCCATTATAATATTGGAGATGATATGCGGAACGCACTGGTCCTTTACAAAAGAGATGGCACCGTTGTACCCTACGATGGTTCTTTTGAATCCATCAGGAAGCGACGCCCACGCCCAAAGGTTGACCTAGATCAAGAAACTAGTAGAGTTTGGAAGCTTCTAATGGGAAACATCAATAGTGAAGGCATTGACGGAACAGACGATGAGAAGGCAAAATGGTGGGAAGAAGAAAGGGCAGTGTTCTGTGGACGGGCAAACTCATTTATAGCACGGATGCATCTTGTACAAGGTACAGATACAATTTTCTTAAATTTTCTCATCAGGCTTCTCAGTGGAAAGTAGCCAATCACTGATTCAGTAACTTTATAAAATAGAAAGTTCTTAGTTCCTGCTGTCAACTAATGCTTAACAGTAGTACAAGACCAAGCATAGAGCTGTTAGGATTTCTTGTACTATAAAAGTCTCATTGCCAAGGTTGATAATTCTATCCTCAAATGAGATTTTTCTACCATCAAATTCAAACCAGTCCATCTAGCATAAACTGAGTCGTCTAGAAAATCAGAAGATTATTGAAGGTCAGAATTTAATGAGGAAGAGAAAAGAGCCAAGGTCATAAGCATGGAGCATTTTATATATCTTGATAAATGAAATCTAAGATGTGCAATTAGCAATTTCACGACCAGCATGATATAGTGACACAAGTCCGCAGCAAAAATAAGATAAGACAATCCACTATCAAGAAGGAGATATTATTGAAATTAAGAAAGCGTAGAAACAGGTAGGAGATAAAACATCTGCATATTTGAAATTCCAAACAAATTAACCTTGAAACCTCATAAGCAATTCAGTTTTTATCCTGAACTTTTCCTCGAAATTTTGGACTCAAATTACTCTTGAACTCATGCTATATCAGTACAATATCAATTACACAGGGGACAGACGCTTCTCTCCGTGGAAGGGATCAGTTGTGGACTCGGTGATTGGAGTATTTCTTACCCAGAATGTCTCAGATCATCTCTCTAGGTAAAGTTGAGTTTCCCATATAATTTTGATACAGTGCATAATTAGAGAAAAGGCAAAAGGAAAACCTCTTATACCATTTATTCATTTTCCTGCAGTTCTGCATTTATGTCACTTGCCGCACGGTTTCCCCTCAAGTCAAAGAACAAGCCATACTATGATGAGAGGACTAGCTTAGTGATTGAAAAACCAATAGAATTCATACCAGATTCGGAAGAGGGTATAAGATGGAATGAGGTGTCAAATCAATCAATCTGTGGCCAGAGTTCGTTGACTGTCCATGACATTGAGCCTGATGAAGAGCAAGAGGTAGTCAAAAGCAGTGAATCCTCTGAAAGTAGTACCGGCATTGTCACCTCTGAAACTGAACCACATGCATTCAGTCAATTAATGGCGAGCAGATCAACCGTTGAGACCTCCATGACCAGAAGGGTAAGTTACATGGTAGAAGAAGGGACACAAGTAATTGATGGAATCTCAAGTCAAAATTCAGTGATTTCTGGTCAAAACTCTGTGAATTCTCCAATTGGCCAAGCTTCTGAGAAAAAAGAATCATGCTCAGAGAACATCTCAGAAGGAGAATATCTCACTGATGGATCAAAGCTCTACAATTATAACGATTGCAGATCTTTCATGGAGCTTCTGCGAAAGGTTGGATCTCCCTTGATGCAAGATGCTTACAGCCAAGGAAATGGCAAGATGGACTGTTTGAAAGATCATAAAAGCCCCATAGGAGTGTCCATGGTCACATCCAGTAATTGTTATTGGCACCTTACTTCTAACTCTGGAGCTGTGAAGGTTGACTGCTTTGATATGATCCCTAAAGAAACACAATATGGTGATAAAGCCAAAAACAAGAAAGAAGACAGTGCAAAAGATCACAATGCCCTTGCAGTGGAAATGGCCAGTCAAATTACTGATCAAAATAAGCTGACCTTGATCAGTCAAGAAGCATCAATATCTTCCATGTCAAATTATCAGTCATGCATTGACATTCAAAAAGACAAGCATACGAGCGTCCAGTCTACAGCCATGCCTGTTGAAGACCCCAAAGTCACTGACAATTCATTGATTCAGATGCAAAATAACTACCTGCAGAAAAATCAATGCTTACAAAACCTTTCAGGAGAAACCACGCATATAACTGGAAGTACCAGTGCATTTGATAGGCAGCAAAAGAATCCACAAAAAACAACAGCGTCTGAAATGATTGAGCTCGGTTATTCACAAAGTAAGGAGCTCAATGAGATGAAAGCTGCCACCAGAAAAGCAAAAAGCAGAAGAGTTGGAAATGAAATAAGAGATGACATTGACTGGGATGCCTTGAGAAAAGAGGCGGAAGCAAATGGAAAGAGAGAGGGAACAGAAAACACAATGGACTCACTGGACTGGGAAGCTGTAAGATGTGCAGATGTTAATGAGATTGCCAACACAATCAAAGAGCGTGGGATGAACAACATACTTGCAGAACGGATAAAGGTATACATGTCACAATCAATAACAAAGATTTCTAAAGCATGGTTACCCACCAAAGCTAGAGCCTATCTTAGTTGATACTGACTGAAAAATCCATGCAGAACTTGCTTAATCGACTGGTTAAAGAACATGGAAGCATTGATCTGGAATGGTTGAGAGATATTCCACCTGACAAAGCAAAGTAAGCCGAAAGGATTAACCATATAGCCTGCATCAGTTGAATGCATTAAAATACTACTTCTGCTGTTATCATATAAGCATGGCATTACTCCGTTGCTAAGCATATGATATAGTGATTGTATTTTTTTTATTAGAAATATTAAATGCAGTTGCTTGGTTTATAAAACAAGACAAAAAAATATATACTTAATTACAGCTTACTACTGCAGAGAGTATCTGCTAAGCATTAGAGGATTGGGGCTGAAGAGCGTGGAGTGCATACGGCTTCTGACACTTCACCAGCTAGCATTCCCAGTAAGCTTTAATCAGTTGGACATACTTCATAAACAAAACAACATACGGATCTCAACTTTTGGCTATTAGAGATCTCAGCCCTAATATTGCATAACAGGTTGACACAAATGTTGGACGCATAGCTGTACGACTGGGATGGGTCCCCCTTCAGCCACTGCCTGAATCACTTCAGCTGCATCTTCTAGAGCTGTTAGTATTATTAACTGAAAGGCTACTGATGCTAACTAAATGCTTATGACACAAGTACTAATGTGCTGATGTGCAGGTACCCTGTGCTGGAATCAATTCAAAAATACCTCTGGCCTCGATTGTGCAAGCTTGACCAAAGAACACTGTAGAGAAATATTCCATTTGACATTACCTCGACTCGTGAATACACTTAATGTGCAAATAGAATTAATTATGAATCCATTTTACTAATCCATTGTTAATGCATAAACAGGTATGAGCTTCATTATCAGATGATCACATTTGGAAAGGTGTGTTTCATATACTTTAAACTTGAAGTGATATGCTCTTCTTTGTGGTTATGAAAAGCTCAAGCTAAGAAAGCACTATTTGAGATCATGCAGGTATTCTGTACAAAAAGCAAACCAAATTGTAATGCATGTCCAATGAGAGGAGAATGCAGACATTTTGCAAGTGCATTTGCAAGGTTTGCATATAATTTGTTCCATTTCTTACAATGGCACCGCCGTGTGGCTGGCATGGTAGCAAACAAATGCAGGAATTAGTTCCATAAACCTACCACCATCTAGAACCCTCTTTAGTTTTCATAAAAACTGGAGGTTAATTTTTTTTTAATTGGATCAACCAACCAAAGCTTCAAATGGTTATGGATTATTCAGTTATTAAGTAAAAATGACGATTTTAAGGAAAAAACCAGCTACAACTTCATAGTTTGATTATACCATGGACAACCGTTTCCATGAAGAAAATATTGCAGTTAAATTAGCATTTACAAATCCCAATTAAGAAACATACCCTGAACAACATTTTCCTTAACATGCATGAAAAGCAATATTTGTTAACTTATCATTAAACTTATTGGATGTAGTGCAAGGCTTGCCCTTCCAGGACCAGAAGAAAAAAGTATAGTGAGTGCAACCGAGAACATATCTGGCCAAAACCCTGCTGTGGATGCTGCTCAACTGCCCCTGCCCCTGCCCCTGCCCCTGCCCCCAACAGCTAAACAATCCGAAGGAAGTCAACAGCCAGAAGCAAGCAGGCTCGCAGAAAGCAAATCCAGAATCACTGACTATGAACCTATCATTGAAGAACCATCATCACCAGAACCAGTGTCTACACAAGTAACAGAAAATGATATGGAGGATACATTCTGCGAGGATCCTGATGAAATTCCCATCATCAAACTTAACATTGAAGAATTCACTCAGAATTTACAGAACTATATGCAAGAGAATATGGAACTTCAAGAAGCTGATATGTCTAAGGCCTTAGTTGCTTTAACTGCAGAAGCTGCCTCCATTCCCGTTCCCAAGCTTAAGAATGTTAGTCGGTTACGAACAGAGCACCAGGTGTAAGTAGCAACCTCCTTACTAAAACTGTTTTCTTATTGAAACAGTAGTGGGCAAAATTTAGCTTATGAAGTAAATGTCACCAGCCCCATACAAAACTTGTAAGTTTTTCTAAGGGAATCAAAATTAGAACATGATAAAATCTCACCATTCAGCATTGAAGCCAAATGCTTTTCAACACATTTCATGTTGGCCATGATAAAAATAGGCAAAAATCTTTTGCCAGAACTAAAAGGTAAAATCTTCTCATACGTTCTAATTTTCTCTCTTTCACCATCATGCAGATACGAACTTCCAGATTCTCATCCTCTTCTGCGAAGGGTTAGTTAATTCTGCGTCTACTTCATCAGCAATGTTACATGAAATGTGCCCACATAGCCAAACTTCTTTCCTAATTATGTGTTTTGCTTTTGAATCAGTTGGATAGGCGAGAACCTGATGATCCATGTTCATACCTTCTTGCCATATGGACACCAGGTAGGTAAATAACAAAGAGAAACTGCTATGACACATTTCTTTCTGCATAGTGGCAAATTAGCTGAGTTGCTGATGAACTATTCAGGTACTCTATGCCCAATATTAGCTGGGGTAAACTCAGAAATCAAGCAAGCCATGTCAAAACCCTGTGAGATGCTTTTAGGAAAAGGATCTGAGTCCAAGCTTTGCAGGACTAAAAGCTCAGAAGCATGGGTTGCTTCTTAATACCAAGTTATGATTAAAATACTCACATATAGGCTTGGATCCTCGAATCCTTGGATGTGGGATTCATTAGTTAAGAACGAAAACAATGGTCAACAGAAAGAACAGAAAATCTACAAACAAGCAATCCATTCAGTCAATGATATTGTCCCTCAACAATGATAGTCAAGTCCAGCATCAAAAAGGAATGACTTATTTAAATCAGTCTAATGACCATCTCACTTTTAAGAGAAATGTGGAATTTGTAAATTCCTGCATCAAAAAGAAGTAAAAGATGAGGGATTCCGGAGCTGCACCCAGTGTGTCCCAATCTGTGTCTTAGACTTTCCATCTAAGGCAAGCAGGCCTGTTTGGATGACCATTAATCTTTCTTCCTCCCCTCTTCTTTTACAAATTTTCATAAAGACCAAAGGTAACAGGTTAGGGTGCATGTGCTTTGCTGCTGACGATGTGGCAGGCTCAAGCTTGACTCGCTTGTCACTGAATAGACTACTAGTAAGCTAAGTATGATCTCGCAAGTCAGGGCTTGTGCCAAGATCAAGAAAATCTCTTTCAATTGTGGGATTGGAATAACCTGAACAGTCCAACAAACTCAACTCAGCTCAATTGAACACCCTATGCATTTCCCATTATAGCATGAGCAATCACAAATCACAGGTTTGCAAAATACATGTGATGTTCAATAACAAGTTAATACAGGCAAAGTTAAGATATGTCTAGGCTATAGTTCTGTAGGTATCTGATCAATTGTGCAAAATCACCCACATTAGGCGAAACAGCAAACTCCATTCAACCACTGGAAAGAAGTTGCAGCTTACATGAATGTGGCGAATTGTGTGATGAGAAAACATGTTTCTCATGCAACAACATACGGGAAGAAAACTCTCAAATTGTTCGAGGGACTCTCTTGGTGAGAATATGCATGCCACTATTGCCAATATAATTGTACTCTTGAAAAAACTTCTTAGCGAAGGTTGGAATCCGTATAAATTAAATATTGACCAATTGTTCTAACATGTCAAAAACAGATACCATGTCGAACAGCAATGAGGGGAAGCTTTCCCCTCAATGGCACATATTTTCAAGTTAACGAGGTAATAAGCTAGGAGGACACCTTCAGGTGATATAAAGCATCTTTTGAGTTTTGCAGTTGAGATAATGCTAATGACATGTTCTCTATGTAGGTATTTGCTGACCATGATTCTAGTCTGAATCCAATTGATGTTCCTAGAGCATGGATATGGAACCTGCCCAGACGAACTGTGTACTTTGGAACCTCCATACCAACAATATTCAAAGGTATATATATATAGTAATGCTGTTATGACAAATGATATGAAATCAATAAATGGCACTCACACTCTAAGTTTGGTCTATCAGGTTTGACAACAGAAGGTATTCAGCATTGTTTCTGGAGAGGTAAGTGATAGTGTAGATTCTTCCTTTCTCTATAGCTACCTACTGGCTACTTTAGTTTCGAAACTAGCCATTAGTTCTGCAATTGTTGCTTTAGTTACCCTTGCATTCTTTTATTGGAAAAGTTATGGCAAACATGGTGACATGAATATGCATTATTTCATCTCAATGCTTCTTCTCTTTAAACATTAGATTAATGCACAGAATCCTGAAATGATAGAGAATCCTAACATTCTGGATTCCCAGGGCAGCCTTGTGCTGAACGCTAACCAGCAATAGGTTTTGAGAATATCTCCTCCAAAAACCGATAAGTTTCTCATGTCGCTTTTCTAGTTAGTAAATGAAACCGTTAGATTAAGACTTTGTGATGTTTTGATTTCCGCGATAGAGATCTGACAATTTAAAAATGTTTGAGGTGGCACATGGACTTCACCTGTAATGCAATATCAAGCTTTAGGAATTCTCAGTCATGTTGAACTCTGTAATTCAAAAAAGGCAATTAGTTCCCTGAGATGATCATGTAAGATGAATGCACACGGAAAATGGAGAGACAATTGTACTAACAATAGAATGAAGAATTTACATGCAGCTCTGATGAACAGCATCTAACAATGGTACCCTTAACCCTAGCACGCAGACATGCAAATAAGCCTTATCTTTCTTTCTGCAAGAAGTACACGTTATGATAGATTTCCCTTAAGACTAGACAAAATACAAATGTTCCAAATATTCATTTTTGATTTATTGCAATTCCCCTTTTTTGGGGAACTCGCTTTAAGATTGCTCATTCTCTATTTGTTTTTTTTATATATAAAAAAAAAAAATGAGAATTGCAGGATATGTCTGCGTTAGGGGATTTGACCAGAAGACACGAGCACCCCGACCACTGATGGCCAGATTGCATTTTCCAGCTAGCAAATTAACCCAGACAAAAAAGAGTGATATTAGTGGTCGGTAGATAACACTCATAATTATCTGCACCACAAGCATAGTGTGGCAGGTGACCATGTTTGAGCAACAATAACCAGCGGCAACAAATTCACTCGATTCATAAAACGAGGTGAAAATTTTCAGCTTATGTTGTATGATACCATAACGTAATGTGCATTTGTTATTGACATGGCAATTTCTTAGTGATATGCTTGCATTCAAGCATTCTTCACTGGGTATCACCGACATGTGTAAAATAATGCTAACATAACATAGTAGCTATGCTAGCCTTTACAGGGACAAGCTTGTGAGGAAGCCGGCAAAATTGATATAACCAGAACTAGAACAACAGATTTAGAAATATTACAAGCCCTGAAACATCTTCAAAGCATTTCCACAAGGGATAAATAGCAAGATTTGGGCATGGCTTACTGATCATGTTTTGCACAGAGCTGTCCAGACATCCATCGCAAAAGTCATGTTCCAATTTGGGATAGATTATAGCTGAGATTGCCTTGCTCCTTACTGATCATGTTTTGCACGTAGCCGTCCAGACATCCATCGCAAAAGGGTTTCCGATTTGGGATAGATTGTAGCTGAGAATGCCTTGCACGTTAAACAGATATTTTGTTAACAAAAATCTATCATTTGCGTAACAAAAATTTATATATAAAACAAAAAAATCTACAACACCCACCAGAGATAAGAAATGTGAAGATGATGGAGAAAAACAAGATCAGATCCCAGATATTGGTTCAAGGATCGGACTAGTTGACACGGTTAGGTTTCGAGAAACAAGAGAGCAGAGGATGATAATGCAACCTTAGCCGCCTTACCGCCCTGGCCTTTTCAACTTCTCCTTCCCTCCTAAACCTATCTTTCCTTTTTAAAAATGTTTGTTTCCTTGAGTCCTGACGAGTTTGACAATAAGATGAAGAGTATTATTTTTAAATAATTTTTTAAAAATATATATATATTTTAATATATATATATATATATATTAAAATATTTTTTTATTTTTAATATTAGTATATTAAAATCATCAAAAGCATTAAAAATAATTAATTTGATATTAAAACGGAGCGTATTTTTAAAATAATTTTTTATTTTAAAATATATTAAAATATTTTTCGTTTTGGTATATTAAAATCATCAAAAGCATTAAAAACAATCAATTTGAGATTAGAATGATACTTTTTAAAATACTTTTTTGTTTTAAAATATACTTAGATATTTTTTTATTTTTAATTATACATTACAAATAATTAATTTCATGTTCCAAAAATATTTTTTAAAACACCTAAAAACAAGAGCAAAATTTGTGTCGTACACCTTTCTTTTACATGAATTATTAACTATTTGAGAATGCAGTAAAAACAGTATTCCCTCAAATTTCAATTTATTTTGTTTTTGTTAAAAATTATATGTTTTTATGTTTTCAGATAATTTTAATATAATAATCTTAAAAATAATTTTTAAAAAATAAAAAAAATCATTTTAATGCATATTCTTAATTGATGCAATATATTACTATTTGTGTTTTGTCTTTATTATATATTTTTGATTAGTAAACCAGCATAATAATTTTACATAAATTCATTGAAAATTCTTTTTTAAAATATTAATTAAGTGAAAAACTATAACTTATAATTTCTCTTAAATTACTTTTTTAATCTATAAACATAAAACCGAACATAATGCCAAATAATAGGTTTCCTATAGAGGTAGCCTGCGTTGGACCATGGTCCAGGTTAAAATCTTTTAACATAAAAAGGGATGTCCGAGTTATGATAGTGTTTTTAAATAAACAAAAAAAAATGTTGAATTCAGTTCATTGAATCCAATGCGTTCAATAAGTTTGTTTGTTTAATAATATGATTATATATATAAAAAAAAAGTTAGTGACAATAAAAAAATTAAAAAAATAAATAATGATTAATTAAAAAAATAAACATATGTCAATATTATAAAAATATACCTTCTAAATATTATTAAAATGCCTCAACAATATTATCTGATAACATAGCAAGAATTAAATGAAAATAGGTTAATCTCATAAAGAGGAAATTTTAAAAAATAAAGCTAGATTACCATTAAAAAAATATAAAAATTAAATTGAATACATAAATTAAATAAAATAAAATATTAAAAGACAAAATTGAAGAAAAAAATCAACTTAAAAAAGCATTAAACCAAACACAAATAGCAATAAAAAGAACGATACCCGAAAATGATACAAATACAAAGTAATAGGACACATTTGATTTTTGGAATAGCTGACATAAATTTCAAAGCGAGAAGATAAAATAAAAAAAGAAATAAAAAGAAGTCTAATGGAGCCTACTTGGAACCCCCATGTGCACACATGTTTGACCAGCAGAAAAAAGATAGCATGACACTAGAGCTGGTTTAGAAACACGATCGAACCCGTGTTTTTTTTTTAAAAAAAATTTGTTTTGCTTAAAATTAAAGTATTTCAGTGTTTTTGAATCATTTTTAATACATTAATATCAAAAATAAATTTTTTTATAAAAAAATATCATCTTAATATATTTTTAAATTAAAAACATTTTAAACTACAAATACTGCTACAATCCCAAAGTGTTTTACTATTTAAAGGCGTTGTACATACCGCTTAAATAATGTAAACGCCTCCCACTTGTCGGTGTTATTGTTAAATACATTTATAGTTGTTAAAAAACTAAATTACCCCTCATTTAAATTAATTATATAAAAAAAAACATCAAAAAAAAAATATAAAATCACCCTTTGATGTATGTTTAATTCTTTAATTTTTTGCTTTTATAAAAACAATTTAATTTTTTATTGTACAATCAATCAAAGTGTAAAAAACCTAAAATTTCCTGGATTTTGGTTTTATTTTTTATATTTTCTTCGAGTGTATCTAAGTTATTGCATTTTACATATAAAAAAAAAGATCAATATATCCATGATTAATATAATAATAACAAATAAAGTACATAAAAAACTTCATTTTGCCCCATAACTAGTTTATTGTTTTTTATTATAGCGGGTAAAATAATTATTTTATAATTGTAATTATCTCACAATACACGGTGCACATTTATAGGTTTTTTTTAATATCTATTTTCTTAAAATTACCTTTTCATATATTCAGAGAGGATTTAGAAATGAGGACCAACTTGTATTTTTTAAAAAATTATTTTTTTATTAGAAATTAATTTTTTATATATTTTGAATTATTTTGATGTGCTAATCTCAAAAATAATTTTTAAAAAATAAAAAATATATTATTTTAATATATTTCAACATAAAATATATTTTAAAAAATAACTTCAACCATCTAGGTGGTAGTCCAGTGGTAAAAGCTTGGGACCAAGAGATTTGTTTTCTCTGTGGTCTCAGGTTCGAGCCCTAAGTTGCTCATATGATGACCACTGGAGGCTTACATGGTCGTTAACTTCAGGACTCGTGGAATTAGTCTAGGTACATGTAAACTGCCCGTACACCCATATTAAACTAAAAAAATAATAATAATAATTTTGGCAGCCTGGTACAGAACCCATTTATTAATACGGGCATGGCCATGAACCTTTGGTTGGTAATATCAGCTACGGTTGCATTAGTTGTGGTTGTTGTAAAAGTGCATGTATTGTCTGAAATAATTTGATGCTATTATGATATTTAAAATTCAATAATTTTATTTTTTGAAGTTTAATTTTTTATGGCTTTTAAGGCGTCTCCGACGGGAGAGCCGGAAAACCATAAGCACTAGCTGCTAAAATGGCTGCTCTTCAATTGTTTTTGAGGTCTCCGACGGGATAGCCAAAAGGGACACTGAAATCCCTTTTGTGTATGTTTTCTTTCCAGGAAAGCTATACAATTGAAGGAAAATTTTATCTGTTTTTCCTCTTTAAACTTTAACTCTTTTCTTATTTTATGAAAAATACAAACTAGCTTGTTAAAATACTAGAGTACCACATGAGAGAGAAAAAATAATTAAATTACACTATTTAATATGTTATATTGATAATTTAGCTGTTTTAAATGGAAATATATTAAAAAATATTTTTTTTTAATATTAACATATCAATTATAAAAAAAATAAAAAATATTAATTTGATATATTTTAAAACAAAAAATAATTTAAAAAAATTTGAAAAGCAAATTGAACTGTTTATGTTTAATGTATTGAATTTATACTCAATATTTTTTTCATTGTACAAAACCCATGAATTATTCTGAATTTAATGTCAGAATTTTAAATAATTTATTTTTCAACAAGGATACAAATTAATAGCAGTTTCGTAGTTGCTCGGAAGTATTTATTAAATTGTCGACTCTTGCAATTTTAAATGTTCTTGATTGATTTATTTTTGTGGTTTTTTGTTGGTTTATAAAATTCATTTAATAATTTTTATTTGCAAGTTGCTAGTATCATTAATATTTTATTTTATTTTATTTTATTTTATTTTTTATGGATGTTTACATGTGCGTGTGATTTTTTTAAGGAGCGCAAAGTTGTTATTTTATTTTATATATCCTAGAAAAAAATAATTATTTTAGAGGGGTGATTGTCCTCTGGTTCATCATTGCATGCTGAAGTGCACGCGAGAAGGTAGAATTTTATAATAAAAAATTACAAAAAAAAAATCAGTTTTTCAAAAGAGTTGCCAGTAGCACTACAAGATTGGATTTTGCGGGCAGTACTCAGTAGTTTGGCCCGGGCTTGTGGAGTTGCGGTGAATCTGTATTTTTACTAAAAATAATTTTTTTTAAAAATAAATTTTTAAAAAATAAATTATTTTTTGATATTTGATAGTGTAATGAAAAATAAGTTGGAAAATACTTTTTAGTGTTTGGTTATATCATAGAAAATGAGCTGGAAAATAATTTATTAATGTTTTATTTTTATTAAGTTTATTAAAATAATAAAGAAAAAATCTTATAAATTAAAAAGTTGAATGAGAATGAAATTGAAAAAATATATAATTTTATAAATTATCTCAAATAAAATAAATAATAAAAAAAAATAATAGAGATCAAATCTAAAAAATAAAAGATGAAGAAATTAAAATAATAATAATTAATATTTCATAAATTATTTCAAATAAAATAAGTAACAATCAAAAGAATGAGGATCAAATTTGATAGATAAAAATTTCAATAAAAAATGATAAGGAAAAAACTAATGAAAATTATAAAAATAAGAACCAAAGTTAATATAAAAATTAAATTTTAAGAGATGAAATTGAAAAATAAATATTCAAAACAAAATATACATAGCAATTAAAAGTTTGAGGACCAAATTTGATATAATCAACAAATAATATGATATTTTTAAATTTTTTACAATTTTAGAAAGTGTTTTCTGTCCAAATTTTTCTTTGACCGGAAAGTGTTTTCCGTTGACCAACTTTTCTAATAGCAAACAAACACATGAAAGTTTGAAAAGTAGTTTTCCATAAACCACTTTCCGGAAAACAAACATAGCCGAAAGGTGAGTTGTGGTATTGAAAGTTGAAAAAAAAATGTTTTTTTTAGTTTTATGTAAATTTTTAATTGAAAATTAAAAAATATATATAAATTAATAAATTATAAAAAAATTATTAATGCTAACTAAAAAATATTAAAATAGATATTTGCACGAAAAAAAATAATTTAAATTTTGGAGAAGATGTATTTTTCAATCTAAATGTTTTTTTTATTCATGTTTTATTTTTTGAAACATATTTTTTTTAATAGACAACATGGTTTATTGAATAAAAACCAAATATAATTAAAATAAATATTCAAAAAAGTTCTGATAGTTTGAAACATGAAGGAAAAAATGTATCTCTTTAATCAAAATTCCCTTTCTTTACTCACGTGTCTCTCTTTTTATAAAAAAAAATATATCTTTTTATTCAAATATTTTTTTAAAATAAAAACTTATCATAAATTTAAAATAAAAAAATCATGAATTAATAATTTTTATTTATGTTGAATATAATTTTTTAAATAATAATAAAATAAATATCAAGGTATGTATTTTTATACGCAGTGAATATTCATGGGCATGCTTCTTAAAAACAAATGCACATTGAATTTATATATAATTATTCAAAAAATAATTACTAATATTATAATAAAAAGCAATACTGTTATTCAATGACATGATCAAATAATTATTTAAATGATACTCCAATAATTTATTTAAAGGGAATCTTGTTATCGAAACAACAAAAAAATAAAAATTAAGAGCTATTTTTTTATTTTTTTAAAAAGGGCTAGGCGTGCCTAAGCGTGGGAGATTGGTTCAAGCATGCTTTGGCCTTGATGAGGCCTGAGAGCTTTCATTTTAATTGTCCACCCTGTTTTTTTAATGGAATGTACAAAATATTGTCCGTCTACAGTAATTTTCAATCACTGGAGGGTGCTCCATGAGTGAAAATTAGGGTTTAGGTTTTTTTTTTAATCTTTAATAACCAAATTTCAACATTTTTTAAAACTAAAAACAGCAAGAAAAAAAAAAGCATCACGTGGGCCTCAGAAACCATATTTTTAACTGCAATATACATTTAAAAAAAACTAAAAATATAGAATCATATCAAACAAAAAAAATTATCAAGTCTCGATCTATCTTTTTTCAAGCATTATTAAGGATGAGAACCATCTTTGTTGAGTTATCTTTTTTAAAAAATAAATTTATAAACACCAAGATCATTATTATTGTTGATTGAAATCTAACTATCAAAATTTTTCTCTTTTCTTTTTATTTTTCAGTGACTCTCTTTCTCTTTTCAAGTTTCATGATAATTAGGGATTGAAATGCAGAATAAATAAAGCGTTATGGTTAAAATGTAGAAGTTAAAAGGAACATGGACCAAAAACATAAAATATAGATTTTGAGGAACCAAATTGAACTATTCCTTGTTGCTTGAATAGTGTAAGTGAAAAAAAAATTTGTTTTTTCATGTGCTAATATTTATCCTTGGTCTTTTAATTTTGTTAACAATCACCTAAAATTCTACCATGTAAAATTAAATTAGAATTTATGAGAGCGTGCAAATCAAAACAAATCCCTGTACATAAAATCATGCTAAAATAACTTGGAATAATGAAATAAAATTCAACGAGTGTAAAAAAAATAAAATCAAGGGACATCAAAGGAAAAAATCCAGGGACCTCTAAAAAAAATTCAAAGGTTTATCTTATATGAATTAAAAATTCACAGTAAAAACGAAATAAAGTGAAGGTAATGAGTTAACTTAGATTTTTTATCCTTAATGCACCGTGGGTTATATCATCTTTTTTATAACTTTTAAAAAATGATAGAAAGACTATAAAGTATATTCTTTATATTAGATGAAATACTTTTAAAATATCAAGTTTGCGAGGTATTGGGTGATATATTGTTTTTCAAAAAAAATATATTATTGAAACAACTTCATATTGGCTCAATCTGAATAAATCATGATTAACCTATAATTTAAGGCATGGTAACCTTATGGAACTTAAATCAAAATAGGTTAGGAAATTCAATTCCAATTAACCAAATATTAAAAGCTGAAAATAAAAATAATATTTAAATAAAACAAAAAAGGAAAAGTTATATCTAAGCAAGTGAAAATACAATGAAGTAAGTATACTATACTTACATTTAAGCAATTGATTTAATCTAATTTAATACAAAAACTTCTTTTTTAAAAAACTAAATTTAATAAAGGATAACAAATAAAAAAGATCAAAGATAATCAAAATTATTTTAAAAACAGTGAAAAATGTTATATAAAATAATAATAAAAAATAACAGAGTCCAATATTTAATTAAAAGCTCTTGCCAAACGATAAAATTAAAAAAAAACATGAGATTAAAAAAAAAAAAAAGAAAAAGAAAAAACAAATGACTCAGGTGAATATCCTAAATTTGAGCTCGTTTTTCAAATTCACAACCTATTAAATCGTAGACCAAAGCTCAATTAAGAAATTTAATTTAATGTTGAACGATGAAATCATAAATAAATTAATTTAAAAAAAATTCTATCGTAAAAAAATAGAAATAAAAAATAAGAGATGATGAAATTGTAAAAAAATAATTTTTAAAATGATCTCAAATAAAATAAACATTAATAAAAATAAAGAGGAGCAAATATGATTTTTTTAAAATAAAAAAAAATAAAATTGAAAATAAATTTAATTATGTAAAATAATTCAAATAAAAAATCAATTGAAAGAACATAAATCAAATCAGAGAAAAAAAATTTATCCCCACACCATGTGATAATTTTAAAACCACGTGATAATAAAAAAACTAAAATAAAATAACTTAGTTGGCCATAATCAGTTGTAAAATGAACAATAAATCCCCTAAAAAATCCAATTATTCCCATCTAACATTTATTTCTGAAAAAAAAAACAATAATTTAAAAAAAGAAAATTGAACTGGCCAAAATCAATTTCTAAAACGAACAATAAATCCCGTAAAAAACAATCATTCCCCACTAACATTTTTGTTTTAGAAAAACAAGAAAACAATTTTACTGTTTTAATCCATAATAAATCGATGCATTTCTCTGTGAATTTCCTACACCACGGGCCTTAGGTTATGCTAATTAACGTTGCAGCAGTGACTAGAGCGTGACGCGTGCAATCAGGTTATCTACCCTTTCACGGAGGACACCAAAAAGGAAAAACAGGAAAATCCCAATCAACATTCCGCCAACGTGTGATGTGAACAAAGTATCCTTCCCTTATCTAATTTCCAACAGCCTCCCCTCAAAAAGTAACAACCTTAACAAAAAAAAAGACCATCCCTCGTACTAGTCCTCTAACTGTATAAAGTCTCTCAATTGAATCCCCCAGCTACCAGTTTGATCAAATGGACTTGACATCTATGTGTTTCTTCTTTATCTAACGAGGACCCGGTTTGGGAGTACGGCCTAAATAATGCACATGACTAGTATGTGCATTATTTAACGATATCTCCTGTTACTTTAACAAAAGGACCCAATTGAGAAAATCGTTAATGTGGTGGACTGATATGAGATTTGCCCTAAATTAAACGATACCAATAAAAACAATTAACTTCTCACCCATGAAGAAGAAAAATAAAAAATAAAAAAACCCAAAGCATATTACGGTCACACCACCAAATAAATCGCACCGCTTTCCTTTCTCTCTCCGACAATGGAATTCTAGGGAGAGAAAAATAGCAAAAAAAAAAAAAAAGGGAAAAGAAAAACAAGTTCAGGTTCAATTCACCTGTACCAGACTTTGAAGTCAGTCTCTCTCTCTATCTAAAGATGGCGGTTTTACTCTTTTTTTAACCTCTAAAGAAAAGAAGAAAAAAATTTCTCCATGGAAATGCCCGGTCGAAGATCCAACTACACTCTCCTTAGCCAGCAGGCAGAAGAGCAACAGCAAGCAGCGGCAGCATACTACGAGTCGTCTCTCTCAGGTGACTCAAAAAACAACAAACTAACAATAAAGCAAGAGAGAAGCTTCGTGGATTGGGAGTCGGATCATAGAGCAATAGCAAATCAACAGCAAGGAAACAGTAATCGAATTGGTTTGTATCCATCTTCTGCAGCGATCGGGTTACAAAGGCAATCGAGCGGGAGTAGTTTCGGAGAGAGTTCGTTATCGGGAGAGTATTACCCGCCGACGACTCTGTCAACGGGCGGAGGAAATGAGATTGATCAGGCGTATGGGTATGAGGATGGGAATTTTGTGAGGGCGGCGGCCAGACCTCCCGTGGATGTACCTGCTAATAATGAATCGTCGGGGAAGAGTTGGGCGCAGCAAACTGAGGAAAGTTATCAGTTACAGCTGGCTTTGGCTTTGAGATTGTCGTCCGAGGCCACTTGTGCTGACGATCCTCATTTTTTGGATCCAGTTCCTGATGAATCAGCCTTGCGCTCCAATACCTCTAACTCGCCAGAGGCCTTGTCTCATCGATTTTGGGTATGCATGCTACTTTATTGCCCGTGGAGACTAATGTATGGGTGATATAGAAAAGTTGAACTCTTAGATAGCTAGGGAGATGAAGGCAAATTAATTTAGTCGATAAATAATGTTTGAAATACATTCTAAATGATCATGCAATGAAAATGAACCAATAACATGGAAGACGAGATGTGTTGTTTGAGATAATTTGGGGAAGGATTAAGTTTATCATTTTCTGGCTCGCTCATGACAAAAAGCTTAAAGTTCAGTGGTTGTACATCGTTAAGCCAGCTCAAAATTCCTTTCGCTTAATTAGCCCTGCTGCAAATTCCTTTCTTCATCATCCCTGTTGCTCTTGGTGGATGATTGCATGGAATTGCTTTCATTTAGTTTTACGGATACTTCTCAATCTGTACCTTTAGATTGAACTTGTGACATGGAAGCAAACTTTACAACCGTTGTCTAACTGTCTTCCAAGTAGTTTCTTCTAGCTTCTGCTTTTGGCGGATCAAAACTCTGGCATCGTTTTATCTATCCTAGCCTAATAACATCATGCATGTTAGTTCATTTTAGTTTAGTAAAGGGAAAGATCAAATATTCATAGTTCCACTTTTTATTTGGTTCCTCCTATTACAAAATAATGAACCTTGATTATTAGCATTCACTGTGAAAAGATGCTCGTTAATAGTGTAATGCACATCAGGTGAATGGTTGCTTATCATACTTCAACAAAATTCCCGATGGATTTTACCTAATTCAAGGAATGGATCCATATGTGTGGACTGTGTGCACTGATTTGCAAGATAATGGTCGTATTCCATCAATTGAATCACTGAAGTCTGTGGATCCCAATGCTGATTCTTCAATGGAAGTGGTTTTGATTGATCGACGTAGTGATCCGAACTTAATGGAACTCCAAAATAGGGTCCATGGCATCTCTTGTAGCTGTATGACTACAAAAGAGGTAGTTGATCAGCTGGCAAAACTTGTTTGCAACCGGATGGGGTGAGTTCCAGTCTTTAATTGTGCAAAAATCTAGGAGGTAGCTTTTTAAATAATAATTTGTTCATCACATTTTTATTGCTATCATAAGGGGGCCAGCCAGCAGAGGAGAAGATGATTTCATTTCCATCTGGAAGGAATGCAGTGATGATCTAAAAGATTGCTTAGAATCTATTGTGGTTCCAATAGGCAGCCTATCCATTGGTCTATGTAGACATAGAGCTTTACTATTCAAGGTAAGATCTATCATGTTTTCATGCACTGATTTCTGTTTTTGGTTTCAACAGTTAACAAGGTTTTTATTTGCAACTTTTATGTGAGTTGCTGTATTTTAATGTTCATCTCAAGTATAATGAAGCATGTTTCTTGACAGTCTGGTAAAGATTCCTGATTGTGAACTATTTTTTGTAATTTTTTCTTGGTAGCAGAAAGGGATTGACGGAAACTTGTATGATTTGTGTAGGTGTTAGCTGACACCATTGATTTACCATGTCGAATTGCAAAGGGCTGCAAATATTGTAAAAGGGATGATGGTTCCTCCTGTCTTGTTCGGTTTGGGCTTGACAGGTTATTATTTTTTCCTTTTTGCCAGATTGTGGTGTCTTTTTCTTATGATGTATTCCATTTCAACAATTTATCCAACTTAGTCAGTTGGTTTAAATGGAAAGCTAAATTAATCCTGGTTAATTATGAGTTATTGTCATTCTCTCATCAATGTAGATTTTTCCTTTGCATTCTTGTGAACACAACCTCCCTTTTTCTGGGATCTATTCAACTGCTCATTCCTTATTACATGTTAAGAACACCGGAGAAATTCATTTTAAGATTAACAAAGTAGAAACACTGCATATAAATTCAATGTAATCAATATCTTGTGTAAAGGTAAACAAATTTTTTTATATCAATAAATACTAAATTGCTAGTTGATTGCTCTGGGTTTTTTTTGTTCTCCTCCTTTATTCCTTCGGGTGCATCAATTGGATTGTTCTTTTAATGATGCAATCATGATCTTTTTGGCAGTCTGGGACTCTGGCAACTGCATGTTTCATACTTACAGCTGCAAGTTGCAAGCAACATCTGACAAAGTATGTTTAATTCATTTCAGGGAGTATCTAGTTGACTTAGTTGGAAGGCCTGGTTTTTTATGCGAGCCTGATTCCTTGCTCAATGGTCCTTCTTCCATCTCAATTTCTTCACCATTGCGCTTTCCTCGAATCAAATCAACTGAAAGTACCGTTGATTTCAGGCAATTGGCCAAACAATATTTCTTGGACTGCCAATCACTTAATCTTGTATTTGATGATGTTTCATCAGGTAAATATTTTAAAAAGCAGCTGTATAAGCTACGCAAGTCCATATTTCTTCGACCTGTCTCTGGATTTATTTATCTAGCTTCAACATGCAATTTTTATTATCTGCTTGCATTGACGAGGGTGTCATCTGTTTTTGCCAATTTCTCATGTCATTTGGCCTTCATTGCAAGCTTTAATTAATTGCCCAAAGCGATCGTTTTATAAGAATTCGCTACTTAGATTCTTATATTCTATTATTGCTAATTTCTTTGTTTTGCTGCTAAAACTTGGTATTCTTTGATAGATTTGCTTCAGAGCATTGTGTCCATGCATGAGGCAATTAAAATGCATAAAAACCCTTGTAAAGTTTTTTTCCCCCCTATCAATGGAGAAAATATTAATTGTACCTAGTTCACAAGTGAGACCATGAACCAACCAGCTATGTGAGGACACAATCATTTTTATCTTTCCTTTGAATAAAAAAATCTTTCTTTTATTTTAAAGCCATAGTTATTGTTTGTTTATTTTAAAGCAGATGATGTTGTCAAATAAGATGATATATCCTTCCACAATTGATTGGTCCCTAGTTGTGAACATGTTCATCTAATAATTTCTCTGGCAGAATACTTGTACTTATCAAACCAAAGAACTGTACAATTATTTGTTCATTAAAATACTTAAATGTATTGGATGGAAACCTTTTGATGACCTACTTTATTGTAGACATTCCTGATTTAATTTTATATATCCCATCTTGCACAGACTCCCTGACATACGTTCATATACTCATTGCTTTACAATTCAAGAGTTTTATTTTTTTAGCTTTGTGGAAATTGTTGCAACTACATTTGTGAAGTAGATAGACAAGACTGGTTCTGAAAAGAAGTTCATGAAGAAACTCAGAAGCTTCTTATATGATGCTTCAAGTTGTTTTAATTATTTTCCTAGTTAATTTTGGGTTTTAATTATTTGTTTACTACTTAGCTTAAGACTTATAATTTAATTTGTATTTATTATTGAAGAATCCTAATGCCAGATGTATTGTATTAATTTGGTAAGTTTTAATTATGAATTATTTTCTATAAAGGGTTCTAGGATTAATATAAATAGGTATATCTAGTTTATTTTGAGATTCAAACTATTTAAACTTTTAATAAAATATCAAAGATTTTCTATATTCCTCTATAGTGTTAGGTCTATAACCTTTGAGCTTGAGAACTCTAGTTTCTATCCAGCTATTTGCCTCGTCAATCGGTGTTAGAGTAGGTTGGCCTCTTTGATGGACGGAGACGATAACAACCCACTAGGCAATGCATGAGTGGAGGCCCTCTGGGGTGTGTGTGATCATTTGGAGCAAGCCATAGTAGATCTAACTCGGTTAATGGGTAATGCAAACAAGAATCGTATAGAAGAGAGGAAATTGCCTGAAGACTTACCTTAGGGTTGGCCTAACCCCAGACCTATTCTTGAAATTCCACCTAGACAACCAATTGTCCATGTGGATGGTATTGGTGGAGACGAATTTGATGAGATTGACCACTGTAACAAACACATGATTTTCGCATCAAGATAGAAATTACAACATTCTATAGAGATTTGGACATAGAAGAATTCCTTGATTAGATCGCTGAATGTGATAGGGTTAAAGAGTACTTAGGTTTCCTAGAAGAGAAGATGGTGAAATTGGTCGGATATAACCTGAAGGGTGGAGCTTCTTTCTAGTGGAAACGTCAAACAGATACATGGTTAGGAGAAGGGAGACAACCTATAATGTCATGGATGTACATGAGGCGATTATTGCATGAGAGATTCCTCTCTCCCAACTATAAACAATATTTGTTTTAGCGATACTAGGATTGTTCACAAGATTATAAATTTGTCAATGGGTATACTGTTGAATTTCAAAGGTTGGCAGAACATAACAAACTCTAAGAGATAGAGAATCAGCAGGTTGCAAGGTTTATTAGAGATTTAAAGTAACAATCCAAGACAAGATCAGAGTATGGATGTTTACGCTCTTAAAGGTAAGTAATATGACATTAAAGGCTGGGATGCTAATGAAAGAGAAGGCTGGTAGTAGTAAAAGATTTGATAGGTCTAATCCTTTTAGGAGACCATATAATGAGATAAGTAGATTCGGTCCTACTGATAAGGGGAAGGCAGCAGGCCAACTCTAAAGAGATAATGAACAAGTTGAAACAAAAAAATTGAATAACCCCTATGCCATGCCAATGATATCTAAATGCTTTAAATGTGGAGAACCAGGATACCGTTCTAGTGATTGTAGGAGACAAAAATCAGTCAATCTGATTAAAGGGCAGTATGAGCTAGAACCCTCCAATGATAAGGGCGAGCTATGTGAACTTGATGGGTATGACGAAGAAGATTTTTACAAGGATGATGATGAGAGACAAACCTATGTGGCTAGAAAGATGCTGCTAACACTAAAGGTTGTTGCAACGAAACAAGTTATTTCATAACCGTTGCACTAGAAATAAAAAACTTGTTTGACTTAATTATCTATAATGAAAGCTGTGAAAATATTATTGGTAAATATATTGTTGATAAATTGAAATTACCACAAGAACCTCATCTTGAACCTTACAAGATTGGATGAATTAAGTTAGTGAGAGAGATAAAGGTAAACCAATGATGTAGAGTACCTTTTTCCATTGGGAAGTATAGGGATGAAATGTATTGTGATGAGGTAAATATGGATGCTTGTTGTTTGATTTTTGGTAGGCCTTGACAATATGATGTGGATGCTAAACACCTGGGTAGATATAATTTGTATAAAATTAGAAAGAATGGTGCGAGTTATACTCTTGTGTCTTTGAAGGGATAGTCCAACCCTAAAGCTTTTAAAGTAGAGGGGAAGACTTTCTTACCATAACTGGTTCAGGACTTGAGAGGCAAGTAGGGGTATGGGAAATTGGGCAAATTCATGCATTGGTTGTGAAGACATTAGTGGATGAACATGCAAAAAAGAAAAGTACAAACATTCCTGAAACAATCAAGCCTTTATTTGTTGATTTTAAGGAGATTCTATCTGATGAATTGCCAAATGGGTTGCCATCGATGAGAGACATTCAACATCATATTGATTTGGTGCTGGGAGCTAGCCTTTAAGTCTACCACATTACTGAATGAGCCCTAAAGAGGGTGAGATATTAAATAAGGTAGAAGAGCTGTTGAGAAATGGTTAGATTCAAGAGAGTAAGTTCTTATGCATTTTCAGAATTGTTAACTCCAAAGAAGGATGACAACTGGCATTTGTGTGGACAATTACGCCATCAACAAATAACCGTGGGATACAAGTTTCCAATCCTCGGTTAGATGACATGCTTGATCAGATACATAAGGCATCAATCTTTACGAAGATTGACTTGAGGAGCGAGTACTATCAAATTCGGATTCGGCCAGGTGATGAGTGAAAGACAACTTTCAAGACAAGAGGGATTGCATGAGTGGTTGGTTATGCCTTTTGGGCTATCTAATGCGCCAAGCATTTTTATAAGGGTGATATATTTTTTCAATGTTCTTTTATAAATTAGTTTATGGTTGTTTATTTTGATAATATCTTGATTTATAGTAGATCTGAGATTGATCATGTGGGACACTTGAGGAAGGTGCTTTAAGTGCTGCTAGAAAACAAATTATATGTGAATATAAAGAGGTGTAGTTTTATGATTGATAAGCTATTGTTTTTAGGCTTTATTGTTAGTACAGATGATATACATGTTAATGATGAGAAGGTCCAGGCCAACCCTTAAAAAAAAATAATGAGGTTCGTAGTTTCCATGAGTTAACTACTTTTTATTGGTGATTCATTTGAGATTTCAGTAATATTATGAGACTCATTACTGATTGCATGAAGAAAAGGAAATTTGATTGGGGGAGAAGAGGCACAAAAGTACTTTGCTTTAATCAAAGAAAAACTAAGCAATGCTTAGGTTTTAGCACCTCCAAATTTTGACAAAGTGTTTGAGGTAGAATGTAATGCTTGTGGTGTTGAGATTGGTGGAGTTCTATCCTAAAAGAAGAGACCCATGACATTTTTTGGTGAGAAGTTTAGTGATGCTAGGTTAAAGTAGTCCACATACAACAAAGAGTTCTATGCTATTTTTTGAACTCTTATGAAGTGAGAGCATTATTTGATTGGTAAAGAGTTTATGCTGTATTCTGACCAGGAGGCGTTGGGATTTTTACATAATCAAAGAAGAATAAGTAATGACATGTATGCAAGATGGGCTACTTACCTCCAACGGTTTCCAATTAGAATTGTGTATAAGATTGGGGTTCAAAATAAAGTTGTTAATGCTTTGAGTGGAAGAGCAACCTTGCTAGTTACTCTTAAGGGATCACTGGATTCATCTGCTAACCATGTGCTTGTCATATGAGCATAATAAAGTTGTTAATGCTTTGAGTAGAAAAGCAACCTTGCTAGTTACTCTTAAGGAATTGTGTATAAGGTTGGGGTTCAAAATAAAGTTGTTAATACTTTGAGTAGAAGAGCAACCTTGCTAGTTACTCTTAAGGGATCACTGGATTCATCTGCTAACCATGTGCTTGTCATATGAGCATAATAAACAGGTCATGTTGATGTGGTTTGTGTGCATTTTATATTTCCATAGTATTGCCATTAGTTCTTGTCTTTTTCTGTTTTTTTCCAATCCAATCCAAGTACAATCATATACATATTCGTTTTGATTTCTTTAGTTCCATTACCCATATGTGATGTATGATATGCTGACCATCAAATTTACTAAACTTTGCTAATATTTCCCCCTCTACTAATAGTATACGTGTTTAATTATTGAGTTCCCGTGCGAAACTGGAATTTGATTTTGATGTTTCTGTTTTTCTATTGAA
Source organism: Populus tomentosa (assembly GCA_018804465.1). Classification (NCBI taxonomy): domain Eukaryota; kingdom Viridiplantae; phylum Streptophyta; class Magnoliopsida; order Malpighiales; family Salicaceae; genus Populus; species Populus tomentosa. The sequence continues at coordinate 8,625,407 of CM031979.1, read as the reverse complement.
TCCAAAGTGTAAAATTGGGCTTTTGCATCCATTAGTTTTCCATGTAGAGAAGAAAATGCTAAGTTTCCATTGCTATTGACTGCTGTAATTGCAGGTACTGTTCATGATGGTGAAGCTCCTGGATTTTCCATGTATCCTAAAAAAACTGACAGGACAGACTTGGAAATAAGTAACCATGTGCAACTCCCAAGTAACAGCAATGAAATTTCTCAGTTACCTCCGCCACTGAAAGTTAGTCGGATAAGTGGCCAAGATAGAAATAGTCAACTGCTTTCTGGTAAAACAAGTAAAGAACTTTCACTTGATACGGAGGATTCGGATATTCCATGGAATGATCTTGTTTTAAAAGAGAGAATTGGAGCAGGTACTTTTCTTGATAGACTTGGAAAGAAAAAAAACATGATCATGGTATATTAGCATAGCACCTATGCTTGTCTCATGCCATTATGCTATTGGCCCCAATTTTCTTGGGGAGACTGCACTTATTTTGTGAATGGGTGTATTTTCAGGTTCTTTTGGAACTGTCCATCGTGCTGATTGGCATGGCTCGGTAAGCTTTTCATATTTGTTTATGCAGTTGCATCACGATATAAATGGTGAAGACATGTTTTGCGTTCTGATTTCTTCTCTGGTTTCTGAATGTTGATCACATTCTATGATAGGTTAGTGTAGGATATGTTTATATTTATTTGGCGTGGAGATTTTAAGAATGGTTATTTGCCTGACCACTTGATGGAATCTGAAGGAATATGGAAACTTAAGCTATATGGGACAATGTTTAATTTCGGTAAAATCCAAATTAAAAAGGAAAACGAGTTGAATTTTATTATTTGCCTGCCTTATATCTCAACATAGCATCCAAAGGACTATAACATTCACCTGATCAGATAGTTCTATGGGGCGCAGCTATGGTGTTATGGTCAAGCAATATTGCAGCCCTCAAGTTCTTGCTGGGACTGCAATCAACATACCTAGGATGTATTTTTTATCACCCAGTATCTTTGCATTTTTATATTGCCAAGAAAAGCCTGTACTTTATCTTGTTCCAATTTTTCTTTTTTATCTGTACTCATCTCTTGCTGCATTACTGTCCTTCTTGCATTTGAAAATAGAAGGATGCACATTTATATATGTAGTCATTTTTTACTGGATATTTAAATATTGTTTGCCTTCTCCATTGATTGAATTTTCTTGAGGTCTATTTTAAACTAATATTCTGATCCAATCAATTGCACAAAATTTTGAATATATGTGGTAATTGCAGGATGTTGCTGTGAAAATTCTCATGGAGCAAGACTTTCATGCTGAACGCTTTAAGGAATTTCTGAGGGAGGTGTGTTTTATCTAGAATTGATTGTGATGTGCACTAAGCTCAAGAATTTTTTTTTTCTATTTCTTCGTTTGTGTTTGATACGTGAAGCTTCATATCTTTTGTTCAGGTTGCAATAATGAAACGCTTGCGGCATCCAAATATTGTTCTTTTTATGGGTGCAGTTACTCAACCGCCAAACTTATCCATAGTGACAGAATATTTATCAAGGTTCTGTTATTTCTTAGAAACCCCCCTCCTATTTCTTGTATAACGTGGTCTCTATAGAGTAAAACTATTGTCTGCTTCACTTATTTGAATGTAAATCTTACCGCTGTTGAAGTTGAACCAACTAAATATTTTTGTTTGCACTGCAGGGGTAGCTTGTATAGGCTTTTGCGCAAGTCAGGTGCAAGAGAGGTGCTGGATGAAAGGCGTCGGTTGAATATGGCTTATGATGTGGTATGCATGTGATAACTTCATGTTTTCTGTAATCGCTTCCTTTTCTATATTTAAACTCGTTACGGGCATTCAATATCAATATCGTCTCCTTGTCTGGGATAGCTAATTGAGTTTTCATTGTTGTTCACAGGCAAAGGGTATGAATTATCTTCACAAACGTAATCCCCCCATTGTCCATAGAGATCTAAAATCTCCTAATCTTTTGGTTGACAAAAAATATACAGTGAAGGTAAGGCTGATAAATCATTGCATGTAGGGGAAAGACTGCCAATTTCCCATTTTATGATTAGATCGGAGGGAAGCATAATTAAACTCTGTTGCCTTCTGCAATCATGAATTTAATTTGTAATATATGAAGCCTTGGTAGGCTTTGAAGAATATACTGTTAAACAACTGGATCTAGGTAATTCACAGGGCTTGTTATCTTTTTCCCTACATGGTTAGATGCTATCATGTCCTGGTATTGTTGCTTGCTATGGTTTTGCTTTGATTATTTCTGGGTTGTCTCGTAGATGAAAGCCACTGTTCAGGATAGTCATTTTTCTTGCATGTATGATGCATCACATTGGCAATGTTTTGCGAAATTTTTTATTGACAAGTTCCCATTCAACATGAGTGTTGATGTCATATACTGCATGATGAAGTTGCGAACTTCAGCACAGTGAAGAGATAGTAGCATCACTTTTTTTCACTGACAGAATTTCGTTAGCAGATGTAAAGATTAATGCGATATTATTTTATGCCTCAATTAGAAGGATATGTGATTCTGTTAACAAGCGAGCATATTTATGAAAGAAAATTTGCTTGGCATCTTTTGTTTTCTTTTGTAAGAATTGCTGTGTACCAGGGTGTGTTCTGTGGCCTCCAAATGTTGTTTTATTTCTTTTTTCCCTTCTGTTAAGATTTCAGTTTTGTTATCAAGTACTTCTTTTACTTTGTTACATGTCTTTCCCTTTTGCTTGCTTTGTCTGATCTATTCAGGTTTGTGATTTTGGGCTTTCTCGTTTCAAAGCAAACACATTTCTTTCATCAAAGTCAGCAGCAGGGACTGTAAGTGCAGTAAAACTTAACAACAACTACATGACTGAATCTTTGTTTTAAGGTGGCATGGGACACTCTTTATTAAAATATGTGCTTAATAATACTTTTTCCAATTTATTAGCCTGAGTGGATGGCACCTGAAGTTCTCCGTGATGAACTTTCAAATGAGAAGTCTGATGTATACAGCTTTGGTGTAATCTTGTGGGAGCTAGCAACATTGCAGCAACCTTGGAGCAATTTAAATGCAGCACAGGTTTGTGTTATGATAGTTTCATTTTTTATTTGGAAATGATAGAATGTGAATGGGCAGATTATCCCATGTTGGCAATTTAACTCATTATTGCAATTAGGATTAAGAAAAATCTTGGAAATGGATACTCAGAATATTATTAAATGAGACAATATCCCATAAGTAGATGTCTGCATTAATAACAAGTCAGTTGAAACTATAAAAAAGACACCCGCCAGTTTAGGCCTCTCTAATTTATAGGACCCACATATTGTGTTTTATCCTTCCTCATGGTCCTCAGTTGGAAAGTTGCTTTCTGATGCTAGCTGTTATGCCTAGACATCCCATACAAAATAGATGCCTTTCCCTTCACGTTCACGCATTTAGCTGAAGTTATGTATTCATCATAAATGGGCACACGACCTATTTTTAAGGTGTCCACCTCCAGGCTGCAGCAATGGGCTAAAATAGGGCCAGTTCTATTGCTTGAGGGGCGTAGAAGCTGTTTGTGTGCTTTTATTAAAGCTTTTCGAGCTTATTTAGGAGCCAGACTGCTGCATGTGTGTGGTTATTGAAGTTGTTTCATTTTATTTAAGTGTTGCAAAATATACCCTCATTGTGGTTATTGTGGTGGCCCTCCGGCACTTCTATGTGGGATGATTTTATTGTGCCTGTATTCATCCTTTTCTTTTCTTTTCTTTTTCATGGCTGATGCAAGTACGGTTCCTTGGTACATTGTGTTTTTGCAATCACTGGTGACAATACATTGTTTGAAATCGATTACAAGATATAGATTATGGATATGGATACTATCTTACAGGTTGTGGCAGCTGTTGGTTTCAAGGGCAAAAGGCTTGAGATTCCACGGGATTTAAATCCTCATGTGGCTGCTTTAATAGAAGCGTGCTGGGCCAAGTAAGTTGCAACCCTTTCCAGTGACTTGTACACACTATTTTCACCCCCATTGTTTCTTATTTATACAAATGATTTCCTACAGTGAACCATGGAAACGACCTTCCTTCGCCAGCATCATGGATTCATTGAGGTCATTGATTAAACCTCCGACACCCCAGCCTGGTCTTGCGGGCATGACTTTGCTTGCCTGAAGGATTGGATCCCGGCTGTCGTATTTGTGCACATAATACAGCATTCTTTTGAGATTGGTGTCTGACAGGAATAACCACTGTCTAATCGTCTCAGGTGCAATCCAGCTTGATATGCTAACATTGAATGATGCCTGAATCTAAAGTCAGCATTTCCTTTTCTGCTGCGACTAATATTGTTTGCCTAGGTGGGTAAATTGTATAAAGTCTCGTAATTTTGCATGTAAAGTCTGTAACTTAAATTAGCTTTAATGAGAAGTAGCTTCCTCGGCATTTAACATTTGAGCACGAAAAGGTATTCTTCATTTGCTATCAGATTTCAATTTTTCTCCCGACTTTGCTCGAACAGCTAAACAATACAACAAAACAAAGTCAAATATATCAGTAGCTCTTTCATTAATCTCGACTAAGTGTACATTTATTTCCACACGTTTAAAAAATCTGTACAACTTAACAAATGCTCTATAAATGAAGGTTTTTAGTGTTTTTTCAAGAGGGTGAGAGTGGTAGTAACTGTTTTTAAAGGTTTTTTTATTTGAAAATATATTAAAATAATATATTTTTTTAAAAAATTATTTTTAATATCAGTCTATAATTTTATTATGAATTGTTTTCTTTTACATTTATTTGTTTTAAAATTTTCATTTTAATTAAAATTTAGCTATTCATCGTATATGACCTCCTGAGCTAGAGAAATTGTAACGGATGAATTCTTGGGTTTAATCTCTGTGGATGCATGCCAATTGGATGAATTTTTCAAGAGCGCCTCATTGCATCCAAATATCTTTATTTTTGCTCTGTAACCTTAATTATTAGTTTGAAATGGAAAATCTAGGATTTCTCTTTTGTTTTTTTATTTTTAAAGTGGATTACATAAAGTAATTAGTAGACTAAGTTCTATAAAATTACCCGTTTGAATTTAAAACAATTTATCTTATTTATTTAAATTGTTATATATATCCCACGTAAATAGCATATAATAAAATATTAAAAAAATGTGAGTGTATATTAGCAGCCAGCTAGTAGCCAGGTAAGTTAATAGTGGTGAATTTTTGTAAGGAAAATAAATGCTCAGGCTGGGTCAACCTCTATCTTTGTCGTATGGCGTATATGACAATGACATGACATAAAAATCTTATTTCCCATTGGCCAACGAGTTAGCTTCGCCACCAAGCATTACGACCAGCCACCGCCCCCTTTTCAAACCCTAAACAGTAATTTCCTGGAATATCCCATCAAAATTATAGACATCGAAAGGAAAAAAAAATCTAATCCCATATTGGGCTCCAACTGTCTCCTTACCAGCCACAAAACCACAACTGGTGTCACCGTTTTGGTTTGCTCAGGGGATGTACCTTGAAATCAATCTATAAATAAATAAATAAAAAGTATTAATTAAGAAATAAAAAGATAAAGTAGATATAAAAATAGTTGGGTATCATTTTCATGAGGGGCCCTGACAAAAATAAAATAAGATAAAAAACTATGGTCGGGAATCCCCCGTGGAATTTGAGAAAAAAGAAAAAAGAAAAAATGTTTGGAATAACTGTGACCGTGGCCGTGGAAGATGAACTGAACCTTCACCGCTTCTTCGTGAAGATATTTTTTCAAACAGTTTGTCGGCGATACCCAGCCCACTCCTATATATATTCATGTGTGCATATCCGATCCTTGCTTGTTCTATTCAAATCTCATCTTTCAAATCCCACTCCTTTTCTGTCAAAAACCAAAGCGTAATGAGCCCAGAAGAAGACGATACATACCCAAAATCATCTCACAAATATTCTTCAGTAATGGATTGTCAACAGTCTTCTAGTGCAGGGTCGATATTTATTGAAGATTTAAGCTTCCCTGCTGCCGCATCTTCTCCTTTAATGGACCTGGAGGCTTTCTCCTATGTAAGCCCGACGACTTCAGCTCATCCAGTATCATCATCGGCGACTGCCAACGAGGTAGATGAGGAAGAGGAGATGCCACGTCCTCTTGCGTGCTTACAGGAGAATCCAGTACCGCCTTTTCTATCGAAAACATATGATCTGGTGGATGATCGGATGCTGGACCCAATAATTTCGTGGGGTTCCATTGGGGAGAGTTTCGTGGTGTGGGACCCCGAAGAGTTCGCCAGGCTTGTTCTCCCTCGGAATTTCAAGCACAACAATTTCTCCAGTTTTGTCCGACAACTCAATACTTATGTGCGTATCGTTTTATATAATATAAATACATACATCTATATTTTTACCAGGCCTCCATTTGCCTACTGTGCTATATAATGGTACCGTTTTTTGTATTTCTTTTTTTTTATGCTTCCATTTTGGATATTGGATTTGACAATCTATCTTTTGTAGATGTAGCTGATGAAGGTGTTTTGTTTTTGTAAGACCTGGGAATGGAATGTGTGTATTTATGGGGAGCATACATTAGAATCTGTCTGAGGTTTCTGAACAATTCAGTTTGTATAAGATTCTTGTGCAATGGAAGGATTTGTTAATTTATATGTATAGCTTTGCTGTTCCTTGTCCATATCACAAACGGAATACAGGTGGACTTTTTTGTAATGCTATATGCATATTTGGTCACTGTAATGTTTGGGGTAGTAGGCAGAACCAGAATAATAGTTAGTGAAGTAGGATTGTTGTCTTATGTAATATACAAGGTAGATTTAGGAAAATGATGAAAGGTTCTGCATTCGGCTAATATGTATCCCCGAGGTTTTCATCTTCCTACTGCCAACAAATGGACATTCTTCCCCTCCTAAGCATTTATTGGAGCGGGGAGTTGCTTGCATCTTGTGCAGGTAGAATTTCAGGTTCATATGTTATTGCTGTTTGCCAGTTTGTCAATACTCTCTTATTTATAATTTGTAGCTCATCTATATATTTTAATCAGCTATTGCTTGCGCATGAAATTGACATCTTCAAATTCTCTTGCATGAAGCACGCATGTATTATGCCAATAATTGTATCCATATCTTGTTTTACATGGACTTTTTTTCTTCATTCATTCATTCTTGAGTTGCTCTGGGTTCAGGGGTTCCGCAAGATTGATACTGATCGATGGGAGTTTGCCAATGAATCTTTCAGAAGAGGCGAGAAGCATCTGTTGAAGAACATTCATAGGCGCAAATCAACACAGTCCCAGCAGGTTGGGAGCCACACGGGGTCTTTAACTGAAGCAGGGAGGTCTGGATTGGATAGTGAGGTAGAAAGATTAAGGAAGGAGCGGAGTGTGATGATGCAGGAAGTTATAGAACTGCAGAAGCAGCAGTCTGGGACTGTTCACGATGTGCAATCAGTAAATCAGAGACTTCAGGCAGCAGAGCAAAGGCAGAAGCAGATGGTTTCCTTCTTGGCAAAGTTGTTTCAGAATCCAGCATTCTTAGCCCGTCTCAAGCAAAAGAAGGAACAGGGAGAGATTGGTTCATCAAGGATGAAGAGGAAGTTTGTTAAGCACCAGCAACACCAACACCAACATGCCCTACCTGAATCATCAATGGAAGGGCAGATTATGAGATGCATGCCTGATTGGAGAAATGTCACATTATCTTCTGTGGTCCCAGATACAAGTCCAGCCTCTATTGATCATTCTCCTGATTATGTCTCAGAAGCCATGGTAGGCCTGGGTCTTGGCAGTGAAGCAATGCCATTACCTGAAATTATTGCACCTGATGAATTTGCCATCTCAGACGACTTAGGAGTGGGACAGGGATTTATCAAAACACCAGAGCAGGTTGGAGAAGGGCAATCAAGCATGCAATTTGAAGATCCCAAGCTCAAAGGAAAGATTGATATGAGCCCGCAAAATGAGGCTGGTCTTGAATATTTTGTCTCTTTTCCTGAGGATTTGGGTATGGAGAAAAGCTTTCCAGAATTATCTTCCCCTGGCATGGAAAGAATTGTTAAACAAGAGGATGTATGGAGTTTGGCATTTAACACTAGTGCTGGTATGTCTAGTTCTAGCAATGTTTCATGGGATAATCTTGTCGGATATGATATGCCAGAGCTGGGATCAACAGGTGGCTTCTCAGATATCTGGGATATAGGTTCTGGACAAGCAGGAGGAGGTTTGAGCGTGGATAAGTGGCTGGCTGATGAAAGTCCTGTTGATGAGTCTGATAGTCAAGCTGGCCAGCCAGAAGATGATAAATAAATGAATATTAGACCTATTGGGTTTCATTTACACCAGCACGGTGTGGCTCGTGTAGTATAGTTTATAGATCATAGGGTCTGATAACTGGACATCTCTCATAAATATTATTTGATTGAGAACCAAATCTCATTCTTTTAAAGATCCACAGGTTTCATTATAATATTCTTTGGCATCTTGTATTGGCTAATTCTTGTTCATCCATACTCTGTTAGAGTTGGATTAGGTCAGTGTTGCAGATTTTCTCTTCTTGCTACGGATGCTCTCGAGTTATGAACATTGCAGGACTGCAACCAGAGACAAAGAACATTACTCTCCTGTTGGGTTTATTATGTTTTTGAACATCCTGGTAAGTTTTGGTAATTTGGTTATCTTGTTCCAGTGTGTGTGAAAATCATGTAGTTTCATTTGTAATGGTTTCTGAGTTATGACCTTGTAGACGATTCATGTGCTTGGTTATCCGCAACTTCAAAATATATTTCCTGTCCTGCATGCATTTTTCGTCAAAATAAGTAGTTTCAGTTGGTTTAGGTGTGAATTCATTATTATAATCCTGGTTTATTCAGCGTTGTTAACATGTTTGCTGTATTTTAGATTTTTCCCTTGCATTCTTGTGAACACAACTTCCTTTTTCTGGGATCTATTGTACAGCTCCTCTCCTATTACATGTTAAGAACATTGGAGAAAATCTTTTCATGTTTGACAAAAATAGAACCCTGCATGCATTTGATACCTTGTTTAAAGCTAAAAAAAATTCTTTAAATAAAAATCTGACTAATCCCAGTTGCCAATTGATAAAAACATAAAACTAAATCGAGGTGCGCAGACAGATGCAGACTGACGTGTTTGGATTTATTTTTTAGATAATCCATGCACATTGGGCCATAAGCCCACTGATTTTTATTTCTTTTTTATAAAATAAAATATTGAATACAAAAATCATTAAACTGAGTATGTGATTTAGACTATAATTTTGACGTGTTAATATATAAAATTTAGATCAATCTAATAACTTATTATCTAATTTTTTTTTTAAATATGCTAGGTTGAGTTTTTTTAAGAATTTTATTTATTTTGAATTTGTATTTGTGATGTAATTTTTTTTTTGGGATTAATTTATTTAAATTTTATTTTTATATGGTTGTTACCATCTCAGGATCCAGGTTGCGGTTATAACATGTTAATATTGTTTGACTCGGGTCACTTTATCATATCATCATATCAATATATATTTTTTTTATATATAAAAATAGTCATTGTGTAGATATTTAATAAAAAAAAATCATTAAACTTAGTTAAATCCATGACTTGAGTCACGAATTTAACGGATTAATGTGCAAGGTTTAGATCAATCTAATATTTTATTATTTAAATATATATTTTTTAAAAATATATGTTAGATTGAGATTTTTAAGCATTTATTTATTTTGAATATTTATTCATGATGTATTTCTTTTTTCTTTTTCTTTAGGATTAATTTGTTCGATTTTATTTTGCATGATTATTGCCCTTTAATGATTTAGGGTTATAACATGTTAACATGGGTCAACCTGGGCCAGTTTGGTATGCCACATGTCAATATTTTTTATATGAAAATAGTCATTTGTAGATTTTTTTCTTCTAGTTTTATCATTTAGCTTTTTTAAAATAAAAAAATACTATTTTTTATCCGAGTAAAAAATAAGTTTAAAAAATAAAATAAAACCTATTGGATTTCAAGACCCGAATGAAGGGCTTAATAGATTAGACCTTAAACTTCCAGTCGGTCAAATATATTATTGTCTCAAATACTTTTTTTATTTAAATAGAGGCCAAACTGAAATTTCTTTAAGCATTTTTGTTTGTTTTAAATTAGTTTTTATAATATATTTTGTTTTAGTTTATATAAGATTAATTGATTTCGAATTGTTTTTTACAAGGATTTTTTATCATCTTGAGTTTTTAAAATCTAAACGTTCATCTAATTTATTAATTTTAATGTCTTTGCCAAAAAAATACCCATAATCTAAATATTTTTTTAATTATTTTTAAATTCAACCCGTAACAAAGCTAGATTAAGGTTAAGGTTAATGAACTAGTGATAACTAAATAATGTATTAACATTAAGGTTGAGAATTAGATATCTACAAACGAGTGACTCAAGCAGCAACGGAACCATCAAAGCATTTCAGACCACCTCAGTTGTTGAAAATTGGATTGAACTCATTAACATGATTTCCAACACTAACGTGTATTTTGTGAGGCGCCTCACCATATTCATGCCTTTCATTTTTATGTTTTGCTAGAACAAAAAGCTAACATGCTGGTTCTAGTCAAACGACCTCGTAACTTGAGTCTTCTACCTTGTCAGGATCGAGGTTGGCTGTGAAAATAATAAGAACAATTGCGTTGTTTTTGTAAAAGAGCTTTTCATTAATGGATGCCCTTGATTTTAGTTAAACTAAATACGTGGTTTAAAAATGTAACCAAGTTCTTGAGATTTAAATTTAAGAATAGATTTGGAGTTCTTTGTATAAATTTGACTATCAATTTTCATTAGGATTATTATAAAATCACAATGCTCATCCAAAAGCTTGAAGATATCCTCTTTTATATCCAAAACGTATTTAATGTTTTTAGAAAAGGGCTCATGGTTAAAAAGAGATGGTTTTGATAAGGGTAATTATTTTTGGTTTGGTTTTTTTCGTTTAGTTTTTTTAGTTATTTTTATTTTTGTTTTTTCGGTTTAATCTGTTTTTTTATTTTTTTACTTATGTCTAAGTTTTGTTATTTTTGTAGTTGTTGTTTTTTTAAATTGATTTGTACTTGAAAAACATTTATTACTATAATATTAAAATATTTTTTTCTTTTAACATCAGCGTATCAAAATAATTTTAATATATATAAAAAATAATTTAAATAAAAAATATAAACTTTTACTATATTATAAAAAAGTTAAATGGGGATTTGGACGGGGTAATTCATCCTTTTTATCAAAGCTAGTGATGCACTTTCATGCATCGGTTACTTCATGTATTTTTATAATTCTGAGAGGTATAATTTAACTGATTAAGTTTTAAATTTATTTTTTAAAAATTACTAATTCAAATTTTATAAACTTCAGGATAACTGAAGGCTTATATAATCATTAATTTTAAAATTCATGAAATTAGTAGAAGTACATACAAGCTGATCAGAACATCCATATTAAAAAAAAAAAAAAAAAAAAAGCAGCTTGGGATGAACCTTACTGAAATTCATCCAAACAGTGTTTGCAAATGCGAGGGCCAAACTTGAACCCAAATCCAATCGTAATAATGAATTTGTAAGAAATCCAAAATCAGAAGGACAAAATTATAATTATCGAAATCACAGTCTAATGTTAATGAATAGTGGAAACACAGGGACCTTTCGATGACCGTAAACCATTATAAAATCAAACGACTCTAGTCTTATCGCTCTCCGTTTATTTGCGCTGCGCTCCTCCGTCTTGAAAAAACCGAGCTTCACTCTCTCGTCCCTCACTCCACAAATCACCTTCTCAATCTCTCTTTCTCTTTTTATATTTTACTATATGTTTTTTGTTGTCTTTTAGTTTCTGTCTGAACAATAGTAATACCTCCAAGTGCTTGTATCCAAATTAATCTTTGTACAAATTAGGGTTAGGGTTTTTATTTTCTTTAGTTCGATTGTTGTATTCTTTTAGATTTGATGATGGTTAACGTGTAACGAAAAGATTGATTTAAGGGTAGGAATTGGGGTTAGGGTTTCGATTTTATTTTTGCACGGTAATGGAAATGGAGAGTACGCGTAGATCCTTCGATAGATCAAGAGAACCAGGCTTAAAGAAACCTCGATTAGCTGAAGAGCAAGCAAACCATAAGGGCCGCCCGTTCACGCAGAGACCGGCAGCTGCACCTTCTGCAAGATACAGGCCTGGAGTTGATAGAGATTTAGAGAGTAATGATTCGAATCGCAGCAGTGCATACCAGCCACAGCCAGTGCCACAGCCACAGCAATACCAGGAGCTAGTGAGTCAGTATAAGACTGCTTTGGCTGAGCTGACTTTCAATTCAAAGCCAATAATCACTAACTTGACTATAATTGCGGGTGAGAATCTCCACGCCGCCAAAGCTGTTGCTGCGACAATCTGTGCCAATATTCTTGAGGTGAAACATCAGTTTTGACTCTAGTAAATTTTGGTTATGGCCCCATTTGTTGTTTTGAATTAAATTGTATGAGAAAGCATTGGGCAGTTCCAAAGAAATGGCGGTATTAGTAGTTAGTAGTAGTAGTAGTATTACTGTTTGGGTGTAATTACAGATTAATGAAAACTTTTCTGATCAAGCACAACTTACAATTCTCGAAGCTTTTTTTTAAAAGCCTTTGTTTCACTGTGGGTTTATAAGAATTATGGGGAGCCATAATATGGCATGTCTGCAGACCATCATCAAAACTAACCATAAATTCAATCGTTGATGTTGCTGTATCTCCTGTGAATTCTACTGTCACTCCAAGTTTTATGATTGTCCCATTACTTAAATTATTGGAGTGGATATTCTGTAGTTAATGAAGGTTGTTTTATGTTTTTGAGAAGCCAGCGTCATTGAGAATATGGATGGAAAAATTGTATCTGAATCCCAACTGGATAAATTTCTCATATCTTGTGGATGAAATGTATTGATGTATAGTTTTCTGAGAGTTTTTGTCAGGATACGTTGTCCGTCTCTTGAAAGAAATTAACAAATATAAGTTAGCTATCCAGGCACTTTTAAATTATTGTTGCCACTCTTTTGTAGAGGTGTTTCTGTTGGATGCATGATTGTTTGTGGATGCTTTAGTTGTAAATTCATCCAAAAGAAAAGGAAGGAAAAGCAAGGAGCGCACCTTTCTTTGCCATAGTTTTCTTGAGGCCAGCAGGACTTAAAAAATCAATGTCTGAGAACACAAGGCAATTTCTGCCTGATGTATGGAAGTTATTATGGTGGAGCCTGAGATATTCTGAGGTTTGCAATAACTCAACTACAAGTGCAGCAAGATATACAAGAGAGCTGGAATTGGATCGAAAAGAAAAGGCAAAGGGAGAAGGATTCTTCAATTTGGCTTTGTAAATCAGTTTGGAGTTGGGTGCTGTATGATGCGTATTTTAATGCTATAATGAAAATTTATAGGTTCATTTTGACTTTTTTTTTTTTTATTGTATTGTTCTTTATTTTCTTCTTTTTTCAATTTTGATTGAGACTTTTCTGTTGCTCGGTAGGCTTCAAATTATTTGCAGATAAAACTAGCTCTATGGATATCATAGTGAGATAGTATACGTGTTGACAGTTTTGAGACATTGCTAATATTCTGAGCAGCGCATAAGTCTGAATGTTAATTTCTTTCTTCTGTTTCTTGCTTCTTGGTTGCCATTTATGCTGTTCAGTTTTTTGTTTCAAAGAATATTGCCCCTGGTGTATTGAATCTCATTACAAAATTAACGTGCAGGTTCCCAGTGAGCAAAAGCTTCCATCTCTTTATCTTTTAGACAGCATTGTGAAGAATATTGGGAGGGATTACATAAAATACTTTGCTGCCAGACTGCCTGAGGTGAGGTGTTTTTTCTGCATGTAGACTCTCACCACTCGATGTGGCATTTTTGTAAACAATACTTGTGTAAAATATGGTGTTCTATTTAAAGAAATTAGTTAAGAACTCTGTCATAGAATTTCTATAATGGTCTTTGCCACTCTGAATTGTTTGGATGTAATTATTGTCTCGTGTTTTAGTTGTTTCATTTGGCCTACAATGTAGTGCATGCACCCTTTCACAGATAGTTTAGTTGATCACCTATTCACCATTGCTATGTTTGTAGGAGGTTACAAGCTCATTTATTATTTGGTAGTTATCAATTATTTCTGCATCTTTTAGGTATTCTGTAAGGCATATAGGCAGGTTGATTCCCCTGTACATTCAAGTATGCGGCATCTTTTTGGAACTTGGAAAGGAGTTTTCCCTCCTCAGCCACTTCAGATGATTGAGAAGGAACTAGGCCTTGCTCCTGCAGTGAATGGTTCATCTGCAGGTGCTGCAGCGTCTAGGTCTGAGTCTCAGTCTCAACGGCCACCAAATAGCATCCATGTCAATCCCAAGTACTTGGAAAGGCAGCGCATTCAGCAGTCTAGTAGGGTAAGTGGAATTTCCTAATCAATTTTGACTTTATTCAAAAGTTTCAGTGGCTAGAGCAGACTTTTTTGCACCACCTTTATTTCCTAGTCTTAAGTTTGAGATGTTCTTGTCTTGCTGAGTGCGGAGTTTAGACTGCTTCTGTTGCTTTGTCAATGCATTAATTGTTGTCCATAAAATTACAGTCAGTGATGGATATTTTTATGTCGGGGTATAGTAAATTCCTACAGTAAGGATAGTTCTCTAGTTGAATCATAGAGATGACTAAAACAGGATTTATATATGGAAATATCTTTTCTTCTTTTCTATCTTCTGAGTGTTACACGGGGTTTAAAAATGCTAGGCATGCCTTTGCCCGGGGATTGATATCTGATACAAAATTTCCAGCAAGTGATGCCAGCTAATGTGGAAATCAGGTGTTTGGGCAGTGTAGGTGAAAGCGTTTGAAGTTTACTGATCCAAGAATGGATTCAGTTCAGAGAGAATGAGGTGAAATTAAGCCAGAGACAAGAAGTCAATATTATTCCACTCATGACCATTTACAGTCGGAAGTCTTATCTTTATGATATTGGTTGATTACCTTGGCACTCACTTTTCCTACTAATTAACTACCAATTTGTATTGTAACAATCCGACACTTCCCAGCGAGATATTCTCACTAATGTACTAAGATAAAGAAGCAGATGGATTTTTGCAATCAGTTGAACAAATTCCCATATATTTATTACAGATAAACAAGCAAATAGATGTGTGGTGAACCATAGATACGTTGAATGTTGTGCTTGTGATAAATTCTGGTGCAGAAATTCTATTGTTGAGTTGACTGACAGATTAGTCACTTCCTTTTCTAGTGAAGTGTTACCTTCCTACTGAATATATCTCTTTCTTTGTCTGGTTTCATATGATAAAGGCAAAAGGAGTGTCTAATGTCCTGACTGTTCCAGTAGCCAACTCAATTGAGGATGTGGAGGGCCCAGACAGAGCTGTCGGTATTGATACTCGACGCCCATGGGTGGATCCTCCTGTTAAAACACATGTATGTAAAATAATATATTCCGTTATATTTTAACATGAAATCGTGCTAATTTAGTTAGTTTTGCAGACCCTTCAACGCTCACATAGAGAAGCATTAAGTGAGCCTGTTCACGAGAAGAAAAAAATTGGTGCTATATATGGGGACTTTGAATATGGTTCTGATGTTTCAAGGAAGTCTGTCTTGGGAATTGGAAGAGCAAGTGGAAGGGTTGCTGAGCAAGGGCAAGGGCAGGAGAACCCATGGTATGGAACTAGCAGCAACAGCAATGCAGCAGAGCTAATATCTGGGCAAAGAAACGGTTTTAATACGAAGCACGGATTTCCAAATTACCCAGCATCCAAGTCTTCTATGGTTGATTTACATCTACAGCCAACACAGAGAATTGGAAGAAGTGAGACTGGGATATCTGCTAACTGGAAAAACTCTGAGGAAGAGGAGTACATTTGGGACATGCACTCTAGATTATCAGATCACAATGCAGCTGGTCTTTCCAATAACTCAAGGAAAGATCATTGGATTCCTGATGATTCGGACAAAATGGTAAGACAGAACAGATAAGATTCTTAAACTGAGCATTGATACTTCCTGTTTGAGAAATCTATTGCCTGAATGAAAGGAGTAAATAAAAGAAATGTAAAAAAGTTGCATTGGATGTTTAAAATGGAAACCATCATTTTAAAATTTGCTATTTGAAATTCTATTGGGCCAAGATGTAATAATATAAGGTATTCTGGTATGTATATGTTCAATTCATTTTTGATTGACCATGAAGATTTTTAGAAATGGTAGTTTAGATGATTTTGGTCTCAGCAGTTTGTGAGGTGGGGCTGATCCAAATCCTTGTCTCCCACTTTGTTTTACTGTTCAGGATCTTGAAAGATTTGATGGAGAAACTTCTTCAGACTCGTTATCTACCGAGCAGAAAGAGCATACTACCATTGGGCTCCGTTCATCCTCACCATGGAAATTGCCAGAGTCCCACTCAACAGATGGATTGATCAATTCTGGAACTTCTACTACTAACACAGGTCACTTAGAGAGCTATTCAGCCACTATTGGCGGTGCGGCTACAAGTTCAAGGTCTTCATTGGGCAGGATGGCTGTTCGACCACTCTTGGGTTCATCTCATATTGGAAAGGCAGGCTTAGCGTCTTCCAAAAACACATCATTGTTGTCCACTGAAACCTTAGGGCAACAAAAGTTTCAGTCTCAAGGTGCTGCATCACCATCTGGACAGTCACCCATACGCCAACGACCATCCTCGCCCATATTTCAAGCATGCTATCCACAATTGCAGAATTCAGGAGAGCAAGACTACCATCAATCCCAGTCAATGACCCAGCCTGATTATAGGGCTCAATTTTCAGGAAATTTGCTGCCTTCAAATGTTCAGCTTGGTAACTTGCCAAAATTGCCGTCTGAAGATTTACAGGCTCTTTCATTGCCCTCTTTTCAACTAAGCCACCAGCATCATCTTTCACAGCCACGACAACCAGATTCCAAAGAGTCTGAAGCTTTTGGTCAGATCCAGAGGCCACACCTGCCTCCAGTCTCCAATTTTGGAACTTCATCAACTTCTGTAAGTTCTGTGGCAGAGCATTTAAATCCATTTACTGCAGGAACTTCAGGACAATCTAGCACAAGTAGTTTGCTGGCTGCTGTTATGAAGACTGGAATTCTCTCCAAAATAAATTCTGGTGTCGTACCTGATCAAAACTTTCAGGATATTGGGAAAATGCCATCACAGTCAATTACTCAGCCTCCTCTTCCAAGTGGGCCTCCCCCTCAGTTTTCGTCTTCGGGAGCCAGGATTGAATCTGCATCTTCAGCTGCTGCTCAGTCACAAGATAAGTTGCCAACAGTGTCAAATATTTCTCAGAGGAAAGATGAGCGGCCACCACCTCCACTTGGTTCTCCACCTTCATCAGAACAAACTACTGATGCTGTTAATAAAGGCCCGAACCCAATTTCAAACCTTTTGAGCTCGTTAGTTGCGAAGGGTTTGATATCTACATCAAAGTCGGAGACATCATCTCCTTTGCCAACCCAGGTACCTAGTCAACTACAAAAGAAGAACCCAAGCATCGCTTCCCTTAGCTCTGAACCAATTTCCTCTGCCACTCTGCATTCATCCACAGTAGGTGAAGCATCTATCCCAGAACCTGATACCAAATGTTCTGCTGCACTGTCTCAAGCCACCAAAGTGGAAATAGATGATCTCATAGGATTGGAGTTTAAGCCAGAAGTAATCCGAGAACTGCATCCACCTGTGATCAGTTCACTCTTTGAGGACCTTCCTCATCGATGCAGCTTATGTGGCCTTCAACTTAAACTTAAAGAACGTCTTCATAGACACCTGGAGTGGCATAACAAGAGGAAGCCAGAATCGGATGGTATAAATGGGGCAACTAGGGGATGGTATGCTGATTTAGGGGACTGGCTTACTGAAAAGGAAGGACTTCCATTGGGAGTCGAGTCTTCTTGCCCAATGGATGATTTTGAAGAGACAATGGAATGTGATGATAAAACTGTTCTTGCTCATGAAGATCATTGTGTTTGTGTTTTGTGTGGTAAGCTTTTTGAAGATTATTATTGTGAAGAAAGGAATAGATGGATGTTCAAAGGAGCAGTTCGTATGACGTTACCATCCAGAGATGGTCAGATAGGAACCACAAAGGAGAGTGCTAAAGGTCCCACTGTGCATGTGAATTGTATATCTGAAAGTTCACTTTGTGACTTGGGACTAGCAAGCAGCATTAAAATGGTAAAGGAGCTTAAATCTCTTGAGGTGATACTTGATCTTAACATGTGTGACCCTTAAGATGCTCTACATCTCTTGAACGATTGGACCCATTATTTGTCCCTTCTCTAGGGGAAATGTATGGGCTTATTTCTGATCTTGTTTGATTATATCGCCCTTACAATTTGACTGTTGACTTGGGTTTTTAGTGTAATTGGTGGGATGCTGTCTAGTGATGTCCTGATTGTGGGTACTAGGTGTGTTCTAATGGTGGGATCCAATCCTTTCTTTTATAATTGAGTACACATCTAGATTGGGCTCAAATGTCTGTCAGGTGCTGCAGCCATTTGACTTTATTTATTTTTGCAACTTTACTTATCATCAATTATAACAGTGGCAGTGCTTGCTGCTTCTCATGTAGCAGTTCCTGTACCCATCACTAGCCTTTTTTTGCTGATTCGCTGCTGTTACTGAACTCTTCTAAATGCATTAGAATACTTGTGACTAAGATTAGTATAAGAAAGATGGCTTGCCAGTTGAAAATATTAAGCACTTTTAGCATTCCCTCTTTTGCTGATGTTTGTGAGGACCATTTTGTCACAACCTCACCCATCCGCATACTTCTAACACATTATAATTAGTCGGATTACTACTCATAATTAAATTTTGATAATAGCGCTGTCCATAACATACATCTGTTATGACCAGAGTACTGAACTCATGTATTTTCTTATTTTTCTGATTTGGTCATCATTTGTCATTTTCTGCTGATTCATTGATGGAACCATAATTTTTTTGCAGGAAAAGGATGTGAATGCCTCAACCTGAATCGGAACACCCTGCAGATTGCTCCTACAGAGGGCAATTAGGAAGTCCAGGTTTACAATACATCAGTTTTGTGATTGGGCATGTCATGCTAATTTTGTTTCGCGCCAAAATGGTGCTGAGAGTTGTCTTGTACCTTTTGTGCTTCTGTATTGTTTTTTTAGTGTTAATTTATAGTCCAATAGAAATACCTAAATTGGTATTCTTCGCCAATTTGGTTTGTGTGTTCTTTATATGTTTTCTTTTTGAAATTGCCAAGGCTGGTATGAACTTCCACCACCATCCAATGCCCGTAACACAATCACAAGTAACTGTGACCAATCCCTTTTCAGCTTCGCATTTATCAGTCATTGTATCATTAGATTGGAAATAATGAAGTAGCTTGTAACTCTTTTATCTTTTCATTTCTTTTGTCGGAAATGTTTGGTGTTGCTATGTTAGTAATGCTGATCACATGGACATTGTTTGGTAGATTATGATGCATTGCCTGTTCTATTCTTCCAACTTTATTTGTTTCATTGCCTTTCATTTTTGTTATGGCTTTGATTTCCACTAATTGGCTGCTCGTCTCCCTTGCACCTCAATTCTTTCGCCTTGAAGAGTTTGTTGATTTTTCTCAACTCCTTGGATACTGGTCATGTTCTTGGATTGGCTCGGCCAATGATATGTTCCAGTTAAATCCAGCTCTTGTTCGATCTGAATTTATGTTTGATTTACGCTATAAACACAAAGGATTTTATCTCCACTTGATATCTAACTTTGCACCTATTTCATTTCATTATAGTTTCTCTCTCTTTTTTTTCTTTTTTTTTCCTGATATACATATCAAGCTGAGCTCTTATGACTTGCTATACAGTTATTTGCATAGTGTCAAAGACATGTCATCACAAATTCATGTAGATTTTGTAATTCGTGGGATTCAATCTTACGTGGTAGCTGATACACAAGTCATGGATCTTTGGGTGCTGTACCATTAACCGTTGGATCCATCACACCTATGTTTTCTCTTAAAAAAGAAATTATTATGATGCAATACATTAGATTTTCTTTAGAGAGGGGATTAGTCAAGACCGTGAAAAATAAATAAATGAACGGTTTCGTTTCAATGAGCTTTTCTGCCAGTTGAGTCTGATAAACTGTGTCTAAGTTATCACCTGAGACCCTTTTTTAGGCTCCACGTGGCCCTTGAAGGCATTAGTGTTGTGAGAAAACAAATTTAGCTGCTTGTTTTATAGCTTGAAGTGGATTTCTTACCCTTGGAAAAATGCCTACCAAGGGGTAAGAGGGCCTGAGTCCATTTGGCCTGCATTCCTACTGCTTCGCATAACATTATTTAACTATTTTTGCCACTTCAAATGTCTGCATCAATTAACTATTTTGAAAAGAAGCCTCCAGACCCTATTCAATGTGTGATGAAGGCAAAGAAGGCCTCAAATGAACAATGTCTCCCTATTCCGACCAGTCAAAAGAGCAGGTTTAGCTTATGGTAAACCCGACGTCTTGGTCCCCTCGGCTTGCCTGCAGGAATGGGAGGGATGCCCTTATTCATAGCCATTGTGAATTAGCAAATTCAGCCTCCAATTTGGCAAAGCTGAGGCAATATGGCCTGTAGGGCAGCGATCAGATGGATGACAAACAGAGGTTTAAGCGATGTTCGGTCGGAATCGGATGGTGTTTGTGGAGGCCATTAATGGTGGGAAAGCACAGATTCCTTGGGAAATAGCTGTTATCGTTGAAGAGATAAAGCTCCTTGTAGAAACTGTAAATTGTTGCAGTTTTTGCCATGCACCTGGAGCAACAAATGCAGCTGCATGCTGGGTTGCAAGCAAATAATTGTACTTCTCTTTTGAGCAATGCAGCCACGAACTCTATTTTGTACCAAAATTCAGTTTGGAGTTAGTTGAATCATATTCAGATTCTGAAGTTATTGCAGATTCTATAACTGAAGATTTTGTTGAATCTTCTGCAGATTCTGGAGTTACTGCAGATTCTGTAACTGAAGACTGCACAAGGAAAGAAGACTGAAATCTTGGGATCCAATCTTTACTAAAATCTGTCACCATTATACTGCTGTAATCTACTGTTACTGTATTGGTCTCCTGTACAACACACACAGACACGCACATATTTATGTTTCTGTAATCTTAGAAGGAAATAAGAGAAACAATCTTTGTTCTGTATGAGCTTTTATTATCTTCATTCTAAGCTTCAATCAACGTTCCCAAAAATAAATAAATTATGCAAACATATTTTAAAAAAATAAAAGAAATTGATGATTCGAGTTATAACATTAGCTGGGATTAATAAGTTGGTTTTATTTTAATTAAATGATAAAAAAAGACAATAATATCGATTAGAAATTTAAAAAAAATCATGATACCTTGAAACAAAAATAAGAGTACAAAATTGGGTAAAAAAATTAGACTAAGTTAACAAACGAACATAATAAAGAAACAAGTTAACTATATAAAATGATCTAAAATAAAAAAAATAGTAATTAAAATAATAAAGCTACAATTGAAATAAAAAATAAATTACAAGACAACTATTTTTTTTTTATTGGAGGATTAAATTGAAAAAAAAAACACTCAAACAAAAAGAAAAAAAAATAAAAGAATGAAGGGAAATGGAAAAAAAAAATAACACACCATAAACTTGAATTGATGGGTGAAATTAAAAACCGATCAAACTCTTATAAAATGATTACGAAAAAAAAAGAAATCCAAAGAGTAAGGAGCATGTAAAAAAAGAAATATATGAAAAAAAATGAAATTGGAAGAATGTTTGTACAGTTAAATTGAAAAGAAAAATAACTCAAACAAAAAAAAATTAAGGACCAAATTAAAACAAATCCTAAGAGTAAGGAGCATATAACAACTTGAAAAAAATATAAATACCCCAGGACTAAAAACTTTGATTTTATTAACTTAAAGAACATTTTAGTAAT
Source organism: Populus tomentosa (assembly GCA_018804465.1). Classification (NCBI taxonomy): domain Eukaryota; kingdom Viridiplantae; phylum Streptophyta; class Magnoliopsida; order Malpighiales; family Salicaceae; genus Populus; species Populus tomentosa. The sequence goes on along the minus strand of CM031979.1, from coordinate 8,603,428 downwards.
CTAACCATAATATAAAATATAAAAAACCGATAATACCTCTTAATCAAAAACATATATTTTTTTATCTTCAAAAATAATTTATTATTTTCATTATTCATGTAAAATAAAAAAAAACCTTAATACTTTTGCAAGCGAGACCATTTATTATTTAAATAAGAAACAAAATAGTTAACCTTGAGGATAGATTAACTAGTCAAGATTTAAATTTAATTTTTAATAATTATGAGTTTATTTATATAATTGTTAGCTTTAAAAATATATTAGTTGAGATATAAATAAATTGGATCAGTTATTTATATTAATAAAAAAACAAAACAAAATAGTTATTTCACTGTTGTATTCTAAAACGAAACGTGTCTTCTGCTATTCCCAACCCCCCGTCCTTCGGTTTTAGTATATTGGTAACAAATACGTCGTTGTAAGTTAATGGTATCTTAGTTACTTGTACGTTTTCTTTTTATATAAGAATAATTACAAGAGCGTTGACCATGGTGGTGGGATGTGACTTGGTCAAGGTCCAATCCTATTGGTCAATGGTAGGAATTAAGATACTGTACTTCCTAGCATAATTGTGACTTCGGTGAAGTTGTATGGAGGGTCGTTACTGGTTCGATCAAGAGCTCCTTTATTTAATTAGCTTAACTAATCAGGTATTAAAATAATTATGAGTTTAAATTCTTTTTAAATTATTAAAAATTTATATAATTATTAATTTTAAAATTCATGAGTTTAATTAAGATATATTTAGATACCTCTATTAAAAAGAAAAGACAAAGAAGAGCTCCTTCGGTTCATTTTCTATAATCCACCATGCAAGAGCATCATTTGGTTTTTTCTTAGAGCGGAATTGGAGATCAGGACGGTGATGGTGAGTTCATGGCCACAACATCATCATCGTCATACGGAGCTTGGACCTCTCTCAAGTCTACTTGTGTGGAAATCACCACCGCTTCTTTTGGTTCCGGTTCTCCTGAATGTAGAGATGTGATTTCCTGGGTAGCGACAGCAGCTCCTCTGGTTGTTAGCCCTCCTAAGACCGACAGCAGCCCCTCCGGTTGTTAGCCTTCCTAAGACCATACTAACTTGGCTCTTGGTTATCATCTTCAACCGTACGATTTGCCTACCGGTATTGGAATCTACAACAAATTAAACAATCAAAAGAAGATCCACAGCCTGCAGAAGCGTCACTGCTCACAGCACCCTAGCAGACATTCTATTCTGCAGCCTTCACATACATATATATGTAAATACGGTTAAAAGTTTTAGTTAGTTAAAAGTTAGTTATCAACCGTACAGAGTCAGTTGAGATTTCTACGTTAGAATATGTGTATATATTCATTCATTCAGTCAGTTTGTAATTCAACAATTTTGTACAGAGTAAAACCTCTGCATGCAGATAATCAAGATATTGTATTCCTCTTGATTTCAATTCAAGAGTCTTCATTCTTCTGATCTGTCAAAATCCTCTTTTACATATTGTTCTTTACATTCCTCACGTAGGAATTCTACATGGTATCAGAGCAATAAAGATTGTTCTTCTCTTCAAACTCTTCTTCAAACTCTTCTTCCCATAAACAGAAAGATTAAAATTCTTTAAACCTTACATTTTTTTTTTCATCTTCTTGATCTTCTCAAAACTTCAAACATGTCTGATCATCTTGAAGAAAATGCTTCTACAGCACACAATGAAACTTTCAACACCATTTCTATGAATCTATCTGATGATTCCTCCAGCTGCTACTACCTGCACCCGTCTGATAACCCAGGTGCACTTCTTGTCTCAGAAATTTTCACAGGCGAAAATTACATTGCATGGAGTAGATCCATGACAATTGCCTTAACAGTGAAGAACAAAATCTCCTTCATTGATGGTTCCTTAATACAGCCAATTACCAACAATCAATCACTGCGAGTGGCATGGCTAAGATCAAATAATCTTGTACTGTCATGGCTGATGAACTCTATTGCTAAAGATATTCGCAGCAGTCTTCTTTACTTCACATCAGCCTACGATATTTGGGAAGAACTGAGAGTTAGATATCTGAGGAGTGATGGACCAAGAGTTTTCAGTTTAGAGAAGTCCTTAAGCTCTATTTCTCAGAACTCCAAAACCATTACAGACTACTTCAGCGAATTCAAAGCCCTATGGGATGAATACATTAGTTTTCGTCCAATACCAAACTGCAAATGTGGAAATCTTGATTCCTGTTCTTGTAACATTCTAAAACATCTAACAGATCGACAACAATCAGATTATGTGATGAAATTCCTAGTAGGACTCCATGATTCATTTTCTGCAATCCGAAGCCAATTGCTGCTTCAAACTCCCCTACCATCTATGGGGAAAGTATTTTCTCTACTTCTGCAAGAAGAAAGCCAAAGGTCCCTGACAAATGTGGTAGGCATTTCTATTGATTCACAAGCCATGGCTGCTGGACAATACCACAATCCAACTCACAGGTCAGGTTCAACATATGTTACACGATTTGCAAAACAAAAAGGAAAATCTGAGACAACTTGCTCCCATTGTGGATATCCAGGACACACAATTGATAAATGTTTTCAGATTATTGGATATCCCCCTGGATGGAAGGGGCCAAAAGGGAAAAGATTTGCTGCAATACCACATACAAATAGAAATTATCAAACACCACCCATTGCACACAATACTGCTGTTTCAGAACCAAAACAAGAACCTCCCAACATTGTTTTCTCTCAAGAACAAATGCAGAATCTACTTACTCTTGCAAATAGCATTTCCAACTCTAAACTACATCACGATACTAAGGAGCAAGCATCTATCTCAGGTATATCATTTTCTTGTCACACTAACTCTTCACCTCAGAACCAGTTTACTTGGATTCTCGATACAGGGGCAACAGATCACATGATCTGCAACCCCATTCTTTTCGAATCTATTCTACTGCCTACAATACAAAGGCATGTTCATTTACCAAATGGCCACAAGGTGCCTATTGCTTTTACAGGAACAGTTACATTCTCTCCCAATATTATTTTAAAGAATGCTCTTTATGTACCTTCCTTCAATATTAATCTTATCTCTGTTTCAAAACTAACCGCTGACAACACTATTGGCTTGTTCTTTCTTCACACTAAATGTTTTCTGCAGGATCTAAGCACATGGAGGACGATTGGGCTTGCTGAAACTGAATCTGGTCTTTATCACATTCAAAAACCCCCTAACCTGTCTACAGCAAACACATCCCCTAGACTTTTAATCAAATCTTGTAATGCTGCCACTGATTTTTGGCATTTACGTTTAGGCCACATTCCTGTTTCAAAACTCAACCTTCTTAATAAAATTGATCCTTCAGTTACTTCAACAGGCAAAACCATCTGTGACATTTGCCCCTTAGCCAAGCAAAAACGGCTGCCCTTTCCCTTATCCATGCATACATCTGCAAAAGTTTTTCAATTAATTCATATTGACATTTGGGGACCCTTCTCTGTTACTTCATATTCTGGTCATCAATTCTTTCTTACTATTGTTGATGACTACAGTAGATTTTCTTGGCTCTTTTTAATGAAAACAAAGGCTGAAACTAGAGGTCTTCTCCAAAACTTTCTAATCTATGTTCATACTCAATTCAACACCAGAATTCAGACTATTCGAACAGACAATGGACAAGAATTTAATATGCCTACTTTTTACCAAGATCATGGGATCATCCATCAAACCACTTGTGTTGAAACACCCGAACAAAATGAAAGAGTTGAAAGGAAGCATCAACATTTACTAAATGTAGCTAGATCCCTCTTGTTTCAATCAAAACTCCCCCTAACCTACTGGACCGACTGCATCCTTACTTCAACACACCTCATCAACCGCACTCCCTCACTTCTTTTACACCACCAAACACCATACCAGCTTCTGTTTAATAAACCACCAACTTATAATCACCTCAAAGTTTTCGGTTGCTTGTGTTATGCCAGCACACTCACTCACAACATAGGAAAGTTTCACCCCCGAGCCACCAAATGCATTTTTTTAGGCTATCCCCCTCACATTAAAGGATACAAACTACTTGATTTAACAACATGCAAAACTTTCATTTCTCGCAATGTCTATTTTCATGAATCTACATTCCCATCAATACCAAACACAGTCCACACACCCCTTGTCTTTCCTGATTTTCCTCAAATTTTTGATACCTTTACTCCCAAGCCATCCCAATCCACTCCACTCCATTCTGATCTTCCAATAACCTGTGCTCCTCCCACTGCAACATTACCTCAGGTTACTACTTCCCAACCCAGAAGGTCTGCACGACCTAAACATCCACCTCATTATCTACAACAATACTATTGTGGACATATGACTCAGATTCCTTCAGCAAACCCAAGCTCTTCCACTTGCTCCATCCCTGGTACGCAATACTCACTCTCATCTTTCTTATCCACTTCTCAATTATCTTTTCATCATCGAGCTTTTACTTCTTCTATTTCTTTGGTTTTTGAACCAAAAACATATAACCAAGCTCGCTCTATTCCCCATTGGCAACAAGCAATGACTGCTGAAATTAAAGCCCTTGAACAAAACAATACCTGGGATTTAGTCCTTCTGCCTTATAACAAATCTGTCATTGGCTGCAAGTGGGTGTACAAAATCAAATTCCAAGCTGATGGACAGGTTGAACGCTACAAGGCCAGATTGGTAGCTAAGGGCTACACACAACAAGAAGGAATTGATTTCTTTGATACATATTCTCCTGTGGCCAAGATGACAACCGTTAGAGTCTTTCTCACCATTGCAGCAGTGAACAATTGGCATTTACACCAACTTGATGTGGACAATGCCTTCCTACATGGTGACTTGCATGAAGAAGTATACATGCAGCTGCCCCCTGGTTACTCCACTCCTCATGATCCTCGTGTTTGCAAACTCAAAAAGAGCTTATATGGCCTCAAACAAGCATCCAGGCAATGGTTCTCTAAACTGTCTACCTCTCTATTGCTCTTTGGGTTTGTCCAAGCTAAATCCGATTCCAGTTTATTCATCAGAAAAACAACCACTACCTTCATTGCATTATTGATCTATGTTGATGATGTTATCATCACTTCCAACACCCTCACAGCCATCAACCAAGTTAAACACTTCCTTCACCAGACTTTTCCAATCAAAGATTTGGGAAAACTCAAATACTTTCTAGGCATTGAAGTTGCTCGATCTGCAAGAGGAATTTTTCTGTGTCAGCGCAAATATGCCTTAGATATTCTAGCCGATAGTGGCTTCTCTGGAGCTAAACCAGTCAGCTTCCCCATGGAATCTACATTGAAACTCAGTGCCCATGATCCTAGTCCCATTCTCTCCGACCCTGCATCTTATCGTCGCTTAATTGGCAGACTTCTTTATCTCACAATCACACGTCCAGACTTATCCTATGCCATCCAAACTCTCAGCCAATACATGTCCAATCCTCATACCACACATCTCCAAGCTGCAGAACGAGTCCTTCGCTATGTTAAAGCAACATCAGGTCAAGGATTGCTTCTCAAAACTGATTCTACATTTCACTTAAAAGCATACTCTGACAGTGATTGGGCTGGTTGCATTGATACCAGACGTAGTGTCACTGGCTACTTAGTTTTTCTTGGTGATTCACTCATCTCCTGGAAATCCAAGAAACAACCAACGGTTAGTCGATCCTCTGCAGAAGCTGAATATCGAGCATTGGCCACCACATCATGTGAACTTCAATGGTTGTGTTATTTGTTGGCTGATTTTCATATTCTACACTCCCAGCCTGCCCTCCTTTATACAGACAGCAAACCTGCTTCCAATATTGCCTCAAATCCTGTTCACCATGAACGCACTAAACATATCCAACTTGACTGCCATCTCATTCGTGAAAAATTACAGGAGGGATTGCTCAACATCATTTATATCCCTTCCAAATATCAACTCGCAGACGCTCTCACAAAACCACTCGGTTCTCTCACCCTTACTCCTATCCTTCGCAAGATGGGAATGATAAATATTCATTCTCATCTTGAGGGGGGATATTGGAATCTACAACAAATTAAACAATCAAAAGAAGATCCACAGCCTGCAGAAGCGTCACTGCTCACAGCACCCTAGCAGACATTCTATTCTGCAGCCTTCACATACATATATATGTAAATACGGTTAAAAGTTTTAGTTAGTTAAAAGTTAGTTATCAACCGTACAGAGTCAGTTGAGATTTCTACGTTAGAATATGTGTATATATTCATTCATTCAGTCAGTTTGTAATTCAACAATTTTGTACAGAGTAAAACCTCTGCATGCAGATAATCAAGATATTGTATTCCTCTTGATTTCAATTCAAGAGTCTTCATTCTTCTGATCTGTCAAAATCCTCTTTTACATATTGTTCTTTACATTCCTCACGTAGGAATTCTACAACCGGCCAGTATGAATCTCTTTCCCTCTCGGCTTCGTCAACTAGACTTGAGAACAGCGCCTAAACCCCCTTTTCCTTCTATGAATCTTGAAAAAAAAAATAGAGACGGGGATAGTAAGATATTAAGGACAAGAAACACAAGGTAAAAAAAAAAGAAAAAGATATAATTGTGTTTGGCAGATGTATAAAAAATATAATGGTTGACTTTGTATTTTGTTTAGTTATAATGGATAAGATATAAAAAAATATAAAAAAATCTATTTTATTTTTAATAAATATTATTGTTAAACTTATATGTTTGAAAAATAATTTAATATTATTATTTTTTAAATTTAGTTTATATTTAATTTTGAGATTAATGCTTAGCGGGTAAGTTGAGACCCAACCAATCTAAGATTTAAACTAATTAGAGTTTAAGAAGAAATAGAGGAGAGATTGACCTGATCTAATCCAATAAAAAACTCAGGTCAATCCATAACCCAACCGATCTAGGATTAAAAAAAAAATAGTTAATTTTTTTTAAAAAAAATTTCTTGAAACAAGGTTGCTTTCAAAATTTTTTTTTTAAATGGATCAACCTAGGTTGACCCTTCAAACTCATGACTTGGGCTTTGCTCTATGTCAACTTCCGAAATGGATTTTAAAACTATAATAATAATAATCACTTTTATACATATATTGATTTGGATCAATTCCCAGCCTGTGACCCGGCCTTGCCTCTGATTAATTCTTTAGTTGAGTTTTAAAACTATGATAATAGCTAATTTTATTCTTATATTGACCCGGTTAACCTGATTTTACTATTTCAACCCGTGACTCTGGTCTTTTCCCGAGTTAACTCCTAAGTTGGAATTTAAAATTATAATGATAATTATTTTTATCGTTATATGTCTTGGTTAGACAATCCCCCCTCCTAAGTTGTAATTTAATTTTTTATCCTACAATTTTTTTAAGGTTTTCATGTTTTTTTTTTTCATGAATGTAATGTTTAGATTTTATTTTATAGCCTTATGATTTATGAATGAGGATATGATTTAATTTTGGAGTTTTTCCTAAGTGACTAGCCCGAGCATTTAAGGAGGTATTAAAAAACACAATAATACTTTAATTTTCTAGAAAAATAGTGTTAGAAAAAACAAAACTAGAACTTCATGTTTAAAAATATTTTTCCATCTAAAAATTAAAAAATTAGTATTATTTCAAATGTATACTAAGAAAACAACACATTTTATAGGTTCTTCAGAGCTTTTCTTTACAAGTTTTTCATTGAAAAAAAAAACATGTATAATATTTTTCTTCTATAGACAAATATATTTTAACAATGTTAAATATAAAATTAACTATCTCTACATTATCCAAAAAATCGGAAGAAACACTTTGTTTGCAAGGAGCCAGGATTCGAATTGAAAAATCTTAGAGAAAGAGGACCAAAGGTAAACATTTAAATCCCGTGGGGGCCATGGCCTTGGATCCATCTCTAGTCTTTGGAATTTCAGAATATTGCTTTGGAAACTATATTTATTTAGCGACCCCACCCCACTGTTTGTTCTAAATAGTTAACCAATGCAATAAGGCCTCGACGTTATGGGTACGGATTTGAAGTGTCGGTAATGCTCTTTTGAGTAAGGGTCCGTTTGTTTACCTTCAATTTTTGTGTTTGTAGTGCAAAAAATGCAGTAAATTATTTGGTAACATATCAAATTATGTTTTATACTGCAGAACCCACTAAAAAATTGAGTTTGAAATATAATTTTTATGAAGTAGTTTTTACATCTTTTTTTAACCGAGTTTCATAAAACGCTGTTTGTTTTTGTGTTTCAAAAGTGCTTTTGAAAAAGTTTAATTTTTTTTCTTTACTTCAAATTAATATTTTTTTGTGTGTTTTCAAATCAATTTGATGCAATGATATCAAAAATATTTTTTTAAAAAATATATTTTAATGCATTTTCAAATAAAAAACACTTTAAAAAGCAACCACAACTACACTTTCAAATACAACTGACCAAATATTTTATATATTTTTTTGCTATATATAAATCTCAATCATAATTTTTATCAAATACATATCTAAATCCAACTAACCACACCTAACCGTATTTTTTTAAAACTTATTTTAAAAAAAAAACATAACCACAAAAGCTAAAAAACAAACACAATCTAAATAATCAACTTAAATTCATAAAATACCAAGTTAATATGATCAAAACCTGATCTAATTAAGACAAAGTTGTTTGAACTTTTTTTCGTTTAGTTTTAAGCAATGTATCTTAACATAAAAAAGAAAGTTTAGATTGTTAGAAACTCTTTGATAATATCATTAAACACGACTCAATAAATTAATCTTAAAATTTATCGACCCAACTCCTTATTTAAATCGAGCTTCAAGTTAAAAGTGTGGGCTAGATGTGATTTAATAGACTTGGCAAGTCCAGAAACAATATAAACAACCAATAAAAATGTTATTTGATATTTAAAAAAATTAAGATGATATATTTTTTTATAAAAATATTAAAACAATAATTTTTTGAATTGATTCTGATTAACTTAAACTAATCTATTAAATTTATGAACTAGATGATAAATAATAACACAATAAACTAATTTGATTGTCATTTGTTGACTTGGGTGAAATGAAATTTAGAATTAGATTGATGAATTGTTAGATAATCAGAGATAAAACTGAACAAAAATAGTAAAAGGTGTCTGATGTGTGAATACATGCGTCAGCTTATGAGAAAAGTTGTCACATTGAGGAGGTGCGTGCACCATTTTTTAGCTTTGATGGTGGCATTTGTTAATGCTGTTGGAATCATCTCGGCAAGGGTTTCCTTCTTCAACAAAGCACGATGGCGATGCAACTCCAATGCATCTCCGGTAACCCGCTTTTCTTTTTTTTATTTTCCTCTCTCATCCCCTCAATCCTCACGCCTGATTTCTTATATTCGTCAATTCAGGGATAAAAAAAGGCAGCATTTTCTCTTTCTAATTTTCAATTACAGCTCTTTTATTTTTAATCTTTTAAAAAATAAAAAATCCAAATAATTTTTCACAAAACTAAGAGCTAACCTAATGACAAGATTTTTTCTTACACCACGAGAACCCCATATCGAGCTAATTGAAATATACTATTAAAGCCAATCTCAAATAAATCAAGGATTGCCTAGCTTTTTTTAGTTTTTTCTTTAATCTGATTCGATCAAGTAAATTGAACATGAAATTTAGATATGAAGCTGAGTTTTTAGTTGAATTGAACATAATATTAATCCGGTAAAACCCGTTCGCATCAACAAAGATTTTAATGACTTGAATCTTTCGGTCAAACCGATCCGAGTCTATTACAAAAAATACTATTATTTTAATAATAATAATAAAAAAAAAAACTCGAAAACCTGTAAAATGACTTAGAGCTCGTATTCTTGTTGGAATCAGTTACAAGACAGGGTCAGGCACCGTGTTGGACGCATGATAAACCCCGGTTTTATTCAAGATGGAATCTAGCTGGATGCCAACTTCAAAAGGCCATGCTGGCAGGCAGGCTTCACAAAAATCCACAAGCCTAAATATCCTAAACTGGGGATTAATTTCTCAGCTACGATATACAAAAGCCAGCCAGCCAGCCAGCCAGCCAGAAGGGGCTAAGCTTAAGATTCTTTTTGGCTTTAACGGCCACCACAAAGATCCCCCTTGTTTTGGGAGGATAGGTACACATTACACAATGATTTTGCAGATATTTCCAACACCATAAAATGTTTCACCTCTCTACGAAATTTGCAATTGGGATCCGAGGTGGCCAGCCCTGCCTCCCTCCCTGCCTCACACGGCTCATCCCTTTTATTTCAAGGGATACGATACGATGGATCTCCACACATCAAGGTTTTTTTTTTATATATTTATATTTTATGTATTTCTTTTTGGGATAAAAAATATACAAATGGATTTCAGGTATATATATATATATTTGAGATATGTATACATTATATTGCATTTTAAAAAATATAAATATTTTACATATATATATATATATATATATTATAAAAATATATATTTTAGGTTAGGTTTTGATCGTTTTTTTTATCAGGTTTTAAATTGAATTTAACAATATTCATATAATATTTATTACTCATTAAATAAAATAATTATCTATAAAACCCATCCATTCATCATTGAGTTGAGATTGAATTATAATCGCTATTTATTCTTAATTGCTGGCATTCGGTGAAAGCTTTTGTTTGAGCAAAGCATGATGTCATTAGATGAAAGTACCCATCTTTGCCACTTAATAAAGTTTTCGATTAAGAATATTTTGCAAAAAGAAAAGATAACAATAATAACAATAATGCCAGGTAGCAGTTAGCATGCACGCCTGGCCGTCCACTGACCCTGATGCTAGCTTTCATCAGTCACCGTTGGACGGCCCCACCACGAGATTCCTGTGGCCACACTGATAAAAACCCATGACCTAAACCGTTGATCATTTTTCATAAACATTAATTAATGCTCCATTTAATTAAATAAAGTGCAATTAACGTTAGTTTGAAATTTGAAAATGTCAAGGTCCGCAACGGTCCCCCCCCACACTCACCCGGAGCTGAGCTGGGCCGAGCTGAGAGAGAGAGAGAGAGAGAGAGAAGAAGAATGTTGAAAACCATTAACAAAGAAGAGAAGATGATGCCATTTGTAGAATATCTTAAAGCACATCTCGAGAAAGCAATATTTGATAATCAAAACAAAGAATGGAGGGTGACCTAAAAAATACGATTGGTTTAAATATTGAAGGGGCCATGCCATGGCCGGTGGGCGATGCTGGTCAAAAGGGTTAGCGACGCCGCCGCCACTGCCTCTTCTCCTACTTTGCCTCGCTCTTACGCCTCTCGCTTTCATTGGTCTGATTTCGTGCAGGTGATAGTGTAGGTCACCCTTTCTTTCTACTCCACACCAAACCAAACGTTCTCCAGAAGCAGGGGGGTGGGCAATCCTGTACACAAATGCACATTTTCATCGCGATTTTGTCTCTTATTAGCTTTCCCTGCGCATCTTCTTTGGACGAAAGTTTTATCAGAGAATTTTTCTTTTGGGGCATTTGGTCCCTTTTCATTTTCAGCAAAAAGCGATTTGATTCTTGAAGTTCAAGTTGTTGATCTGCTTTCTTGTCGATTAGCATTATATTATTGTGTATATCCAGCAAATGTCAACTGTTGATGATAGATAGATGCTCCATTCTGTGTGAGTTTAGCAATAAATTCATTCACACACATCATACCTTGTTGCTTTTATTCTTCTTTTTTGTCATGAAATCCCGTAGAACTCAGCACATCCCAACAAGAAACATACGAAACGTGTCGTGGGGAGTTACTGAGAGGGAAAAATCAATGGCGGTCTCGTTGGATGCAAACTTCCATCTATTATTAATTCCAACGTCCCATCAGTAATTTCATTAGAGAATTATAGCATGTTTTTGTCGAAATAATTTATAGCATATTATTTAATTAGGGCATTCACTTTATCTCTCATGTCAACTATCTCATATGTAAGTTGGGCCATCTAGACATCAAGTCAAGTCATTTAAATTTTAATTTGTTCTCGATAGCTTTTAAAATCACTAGGTTATCAAAGATTAAAAGCTTAAACCTAATTATAAAAAACCAATGGTAATTATCACATGAAACACTAGGCTTCACATGCTAGATATAAGTGTCCTGGATAGCTTTTAAAATGTGCGAAGATCTGAAATCCTTCCATATTGAAAAGTCTTATCAATTTAAAAAACCTTTATAAAAATAACAAGATGACTCTTTCAATGACAAGACAAGGATATTTTTGAATGACAAGAGGTGCCTCACACCCCCTAGGTGTGCCACATGTGCATAATTTATTTTTAAAAATTTTTTTTTAGATAAATACCAAAGTGTCCTCGAGCAAACTTTCTAATTATAAAAAAACCATTATGGAAAAACAAAACCACCCCTTCACTTCAAACTTAGTTTTTTATATATATTTATTTCAAGGGTATTTTCATCATTTTATTATGCAATTTAATTGTTTATTATTTATCATATTTGGTTAAATACCAAATTGCCCACAACTTAAATTATAATAACAAAAAAAACCATTCTAAAAATACATGTTGATGTCTGGTTTTATTTATTTTTTTGCTTCCAAGAATATTCTGGTTGTTTTACTTTACAATAAAAATAAGAAGATATTTATTTATTTATGATCAATTTAAAAATAACAAATAAATCTTGTAAGAATATTTTTCAATACCATTGGAAATTAGTGTAAAGGTTTTTTGTATGAAAAGATAAAAATATCATGACACTAATATAGTGAACAGTGCTTCTCATTGATATGGAGCTGCATTGTTTTTATTTTTTTGCTTTCAAGAATATTCTGGTTGTTTTACTTTGCAATAAAAATAAGAAGATACTTATTTATTTCTGATCAATTTAAAAATAACAAATAAATCTTGTAAGAATATTTTTCAATACCATTGGAAATTAGTGTAAAGGTTTTTTGTATGAAAAGATAAAAATATCATGACACTAATATAGTTAACAGTGCTTCTCATTGATATGGAGCTGCATTGTTTTTCTAAGAAGATTTAGGTTATTTTAATATAAAAAATATTGGTTATAAATGTAACATGATAATAAAAGTATTTTAAAAAAATCAAAATAAAACTTTAGTTATTTCTTTTGTCTCAAAAATATATTGAATGGGCTCAACATCATTATAAATAATCATGTTTTTTTATGTATCTCTGGTAGTATGATAATGATTATTTTTTAAAATATTTTTACCTTAGAAATATATTGAAATAATATTATTTTTTTAAAATTTATATTTTATTTTAACCCAATAAAACAATATAAAAATAATTTAAATAAAAAAATAAATTTAAATTTTTTAAAAAATATTTTAAAACATAAAAACTAACTAGCGTACTTTTAATTTGATCACGTCAGCAGTTCACGTATAAATGGCTCAAACTGGCCCCGTCCGTTACTTTCTCCGTATGGATCGAAAAATCGATACAGACAAAAGCATAAGATACAAGTTTTAACATAAATGAGGGAAAAGGACACTTAAAATGACATTATTTTTCTCATAAATTTCATTGGTACGGATACTTGTCTTAAAACTATTGAGCTGGGATTCAATCGAGGATTTTATTTTTTGGACTCAGTTCAGACTCAAGTGATATTATATTAGGGGATGTTTATTTTTGTATTTTAAAAGAAATTTTATTATTTTAAATTATTTTTTTATTATTTTAAATTATTTTGATGTGTTGATATTAAAATTATTTTTTAAAAAATAAAAAAATATTATTTTAATATATTTTTAAATAAAAAATATTTTTAAATAAAAAATATTTTTAATTACAATTCCAAACAGCTGGAATAAAATGTCTTTTTGACCGTGTCCTTGATAAAAAGAGAGGTGATTTTTGTATTTAAACCCACAAAAATTTGAAACAATAAGTGCTAATAAATAGACAAATTAGTGGTCTTGTCTCGTGTCAATAACGCTAGGCCATGTACATGTATAGCCGGAGTTTTCCATCCACCAACGCCCATCGATACGGCAGCCCTCAGGCGAATTCCATTTCATATGGTAAAAACAAGACAGAAACCGGTGGACTGTGGTGATATTACATGAAAGTGACAATAAAAACAACGAATTGTTAATTCACGCACAAAGCATTATGGACGGCATTCTTCATCCTACAGCCTTTTTATTTTAGTTATTTAACTTTATTTCTTCCCAATCAAATCTTTCTAAGTTATGTTAATGTTTTTATTTTCAATTGTTTTTTTTTTTACTTTGCATCCTCTTCCGCGTGTGAAGGATCAAAATTTTTTTTGGCATTGTATTAAACATCTATCTTGCGGATTATGGTTTTCAGTTGTAGTTAAAAAATTAATTTTAAAAAATAAAGACAGAAAAAAAAAACAGAGCCTAATGTTTAAAAAGGTGTGTGAAACTACCTTTTAATCCCTGAATTCTTAGTTTATGTAATTAGTTGGTCCTTGAAGTTTATGGACTTTTAAAGTTTCAGTGCTAAACTTTATTTTTTTTTATTATTTTTACTTTTCAATCTTTAAATGTTGAGAAATAAGATAAAAAAAAATATTGAAAAAAAAAAGAGAAAAAAGTTAGTCAGACATATTCTAATCACAAAAAAAAAAAAAATCAATATTAATGTCAATTTATTCATCTTGAATATAGGAGTTTCTTGAAGATGGCTTGGATTCTTTATCTTACCAGGAAAGTAAATCAACACTCAATAAACATTTTATATTCATTTTAATTTCGGGTTTTTTAATTAATTGAAGGGAGTCTTTCTGGTTTAAAATAGGTTTAATGAACCCATGATTTATTTTTAGATATTTTCATATAAAAAACAAGTTGAAAATTAAGTTTTTTAGATCCAAAATTTTAAACCACTACAAACGGTCAAAATCTAGGATAGAATATGGCTCGTTTCTAATCTTTAAAAAAATTAAAATGAATGACATTTTTTTTCTTTAATTAAAAACAAAAACAAGTAACAATGCGCATATGAGGTTTTTTTTTTTTTTTTTTTTTTTTTTTTTTTTTTTTTTTTTTTTTTTTTTTTTAAGGCCAGGCACGGGCCTTCCTTGTAGGCACAAAGGTGCCTAGCCTGTTTTTAAACAGGCATTAATCTGTTTTTTTTTTTTTTATGATAAATTTATTTTAAATAAATTTATTAAAATAATATTTAGATAACTATTCAATTATGCAATGATTTTCAATAACATTATAACTTTTTATTATAATATAAACAATGAGTCTACGTTAAATATATATTAATCTAATATGCACAATTTTTTTAAAATTTGCTCATTCCAATTGATATTCAATAAGAATGGAATATTACTTTTGTTATTTTTTCATATAATTCTCACGTATTTGTTATTCAATTTGTAATTTCTCTATTAAAACTTTCTTTCATGATTATAATAATATTTATTTTAAAAATAATACTTCTAATAAAAAAACATTTTTTCATAAAAATAAAAATACTTGAATAAGAACAAGAAGTCTTTTATTTAAAAAAAAATGATTTTTTTTTATCTTCAATTCAAGTTATTAGAATATTTATTTGAATTGTAATCAGTTTCTATGCTATGAATCATGTTGTTGGTAACAAAATGACATGTTATAATCAAAACAAAAATAAATAAATAAATAAATATAAATAAGTGGTCAATTTTTACCAAACGAATATATCTTTTTCTTAAATTTTAATCATTAACTTTCCTGCATATTTTTATTTTAATTTCATAAAAATAAATAAAAATAAGATTCGAGAAGTGCCGTGTAGCATTGCTTGCTTTTTCCCATGTTTTGTACCATTACTTATAAATTTTCTTTCTCGATATCACCAGCACTGCAGCGGAGCACGACATCAAATTAGATTAATCACAGATCTAGGCTTTTTTTACTCTATCTTTTTATTTATTTATTTATTTATTCATTTATGGTAACCAAATAATTAATTCAAAATTTGAAATCTGACAAGGGTTTCTTAGCTTGACATGTGGGGTTCAGATGTATAATTATGTGAGAATGAGACAGACAGCATTTCAAAATTTTCAGGGTCGCATTTGATTCAGTAAAGTTGAAATCCCTAACTTTATCAGGAGGTTGTGGCAGTTTGGTCATTTCATCTACTTGCCCTTTTCCTGTAAAAATCTCAATTTTGGTTTATGAGAGAAAAAAAAGAAAAAAAAACAGAGAGAATAAGCTGGCTTGGCCGCTTTATTAACTTTTTCTAAAGCCAGCCAGCCAGCCAGCCATTTTATCTTTGTTTATATATAACCACTTGCAACTGAAAAAGAAAAGAAAAAAGAAAAGAAAGAAAGAAAAAGGGAGCAGCTGTGCTAAGCCCATCATATCATAATACCCAAGAAAGCAAAAGCAAACACAGAGAGAGAGAGAGAGAGAGAGAGAGACAAAGAAAGAGAAGGATTCAAGAGAGAAGAAGGGGTTTTCTTTCTGGGAAGCTTGAATTGATTAGTTGATGCAGAAAATGGAGCAGCAGCCTCAGCAACAGAACCAGCTAACGGTGCAAAACTCAGGCAGCCTTAGCTTTAGCAGCCAAATGTCTAAAGAAGATGAAGAGATGTCAAGGTCTGCTCTCTCTACTTTTAGAGCCAAAGAAGAAGAGATCGAAAAGAAGAAAATGGAGGTCAGAGAGAAGGTTCAAGCTCAGTTGGGCCGTGTTGAGGAGGAGACCAAGCGCTTAGCCATGATTCGTGAGGTACTACGCACTTCAATTAATTTGTATATTTCTGCAATTCTCTTGATTTTATTTTTTTAATCTCATGTTTTGTTGTGACTAATTAAATGATATTTCTCACTGATCTAAACCAGCCAAAAACATTGTCATGAATTTCTTAGAAACACCTAGGGTTTTGATGCCAAAAGAAAGACTTTTTTGAACTTCAAAAAGTACAGATGCAATTACTAATTTTGGTTTTTTTTCATAAATTTACTACAAGAACTGACGAGATTAACCTTGCCTGATTAATGTTTTTCAAGTCAACGACATGAAACAGGCTGTGAGACTTAAAAGCTCAAAAACCTCTACTGTTAGTACTAATTTTTTTATGGATGTAATTGGGTTTTTGCTTTATAAACTGTCCATCCTTGACATGAAAGATTTGTATTTTTATCTGGTAAAGCTTCCGGGCTTTAATTAATTCATAAATCTACCTGCAGGAGCTTGAAGCGCTTGCAGATCCCATGAGGAAGGAAGTTGCTGTTGTCCGCAAGAAGATTGATACAGTAAACAAAGAATTGAAGCCACTGGGACATACTGTGCAGAAGAAGGTAAAATTTCATATGATAAAAATTAATTCAATTATCTGGATTTATTTATGTGTGTGTCATCACCCCGAATGGCACTGGACAATCCATATAGCCTACCCTAACTAGTTAGTTTGCAATTGAGGCTTGGTTGTTCTTGTTGTGTGTGCTGCTCGCTCATGGAGAGGACCATTGAATTGGGATTTATGTTTTGCCGCAGGAGAAAGAATACAAGGATGCCCTTGAGGCCTTCAATGATAAGAACAAGGAGAAAGTGCAGCTCATAACCAAATTAATGGAGGTGAGTTTCATATCTGGTTCTATTTATACGAGTTCATGAAACTAAAGCAGAAATAATGGAAATTGAAAGCATGTATATGTTCTTTTTTTCTAATTTAAATTCCTTGTTATGTATTCGAGTTTGAACAGCTTGTGAGTGAAAGCGAGAGGTTGAGGCTGAAAAAGCTGGAGGAGCTGAGTAAGAACATAGACTCCATGCACTGATTATAGAGCAGCAGCCTTAGTGGTGAT
This sequence comes from Populus tomentosa, assembly GCA_018804465.1. Lineage (NCBI taxonomy): Eukaryota > Viridiplantae > Streptophyta > Magnoliopsida > Malpighiales > Salicaceae > Populus > Populus tomentosa. The sequence goes on along the minus strand of CM031979.1, from coordinate 8,585,654 downwards.
AACTGATTAGGTTTGTGTGATGTATTTAAGGTAACTTTTTATAATCATATATTGGTGTTCTTTCTGGCTTGGTGAATTCTACTTTGTTTGTTTTAATTAGAAAATATTTGATGAAGTTTTAGCTGATTTAGGAGAGGAAATACCTTATAAGCAGGTTTGTAACTAAATGTATCTTGCCTCTGCATTTTGCTTCTTTCTTTCTTTTTCCTTGTATGTTCAACTTTGTAATGCTGTGTCTTTTAGTTTTACTTTGAGTTTGTTCTGAAGAACAGATGCCAAGACCGTCGTTTTACTATTTTCAACCCCCATGATATGTTAAATAGAAGTTCCAAGTGTTTTTTTCGTTCTTTTTTTTGCCCCCTAAGAAATAAATGGAAGTTAACTTCTGGTGATCATGAGGCCAATGGAATACTGTTGAGGGTTTCACTTTCGAAGTTCTTCCTTGACATGGAGCCATAAACATTTCTGTTACTTGCTGTGGCCTGTCAAGAGCGCAAGCTACCTCTGTGGTTTGCCTCAGATGGTGCTAATGACTAGCAAGATCGCAGTTTAATCGAATTCTAGCGCCCCATATTCTCAATTCCCGGCAAAATCGTGTTTGATCATTTGCTCAAATTCCGTTGGCCTCTCGCATAGCTAGAACCATAGAGATTGGACCCTCTGCCTTCCTAAAGAACAGTAAGCCAAGCAAATTTGAAGGAAAGATTGGTTGCCTTGACAATCAGGACATTGTGTGTTTTGCACATGACAATTATACGTCCCGGAATATATGCAAGCCAAGCAAATTTGTACAGTGCAGTGCTATGCTATTTTTTTCGTGGGAACTTCCAAGGAAAAATAGATGGTTTCCGAGAAAGGCGTATTTTATAGTTTTATTCTACACCTACTCCAAATATGTAGAAAAAGTACACGAAAGCAAGAGTGTTGATACAAGGATGCTTTATTCAATGTTTAGACTATTATTATTAAAAGAAACTAAAAGAGATGCACAACATTTATTGTAGCCGTTTTTCTTGCAGCACAATATTCATGTTCCCTATGGATTGCCATCGTAAATCTATAATGTTGTTTTTTTTTTGTTGGTAAATTTGTTTTTTTGATCTCATCTTTTTAATGCTTGGTTGATTTAGGATAGAACCTTATGGTTTGTATTAGCTAGCTTTGCTTGAGATTCTCAAAGTGTCGGCAAAAAACAAAAATGGTGCTGAGAGAAAGAAACAACTTCGATTTCATTAATTTTAGACAATTAAAACTTTAAAGATAAAATTGAAACTTTCTAATTTAGGGACTAATCTAAACAAAAATAAAAAAAAATATTGGGAAAAGTTGCTTCTGCATGTGTAAGGCCTCCATACTTTTTTTTTTTTTTGGTAACCCGGGGTGTCCGGGCCAGCTTACGCGCACCACGACTATTCCCTGGGCTCACTGAACATCCTGCAAGCCCAGTGAGCATGTAAGGCCTCCATACTTGAGCAATGCATGTGGTGGCCTTCGACGAACAATTCCACTTGTCTATGGTGTCTCGAATCGTCTTGTTGAGGCCTACCTCCATGTGGCAACATGTCTGGATGGTTTCTGTCTAATTCGAATCTAGCAAACCATTTTTATTCCTCTTTTTCCCATCTTTTTTTTTTTGTCTCATCACCTCAAATTTCACGTGTATACTCTTTAAAAGATCAAAGTGGGCTGTCAATTTTTTATTTTTGTTTATGTTAAATTTGATTTTTATTATTTTGATTATTATTTTTATCTTTTTTTTTAAATTTTGTTTTTCAATATTGGGCTTGTTGGTAATTGAGCGTAACATCCTTGTTTTTCTTAATTAAGTAATGCACAATTTCATTCTTGAATTTAGGAAATCACTTTTTTTAAAATAATAGTGGTTCACTATTAGTTAGAATGGTCGATCGGTTCATATTGACACAACCAATTGGTTGATCGAATACTACTAAATTTCACCGGTGTCTTTAATGATATAATAAATAGTCAACTGGTTTGATCGATCAAATTAGACAGTAATCAATTTCATTGTTCCTCTTATCAATTGGTTAATAGATCATTTGATGATCTTAAATGGTCGTTTAGTTTGTGTAATACTTTAGATATTATTTTTTTAGACTAATCGTATCTTTACAACAAACATATATCAATCAACACAAAATCGATTCATTCATTTTGGACCAATACTCAACTTGAATGAGACTTGACTCATTCATTCACGTATCCTTACATCATCTTTCATTTTTCATTGATTTCATGTTGACAACAAATGCAAGTAATATATACTAATAAATGACATACAATGAACTAATTGAAAAGTATGTATGTGTGTAACATCCAAAATGAGTTGCTTCTTTATATGCCATTACTAAACATTTGAAACTTACATAACATAATATAATAATAAGAGTTTACAATACAAGAGCTTACCTATAAAAAATCAAGAACAATTCCCACCTATCAACTACAACAAAAGAATAATGATTGAAATTCAATCATGGCTATCCAATGAAGAACATGAAATAAAGATCAACATTTCATTACATAAATCTATATTATTACAAAATATTTTATAGCTCCTCGTGAACTGCATAATCCTGTACAACTTTCCTTCAACTTCAATTCTATTTTTATTGATTGAATAAAAACCATATAAGACCTTCAATGGTCGATTACTCTGACATTCCTATTTAAAAGCTACTATATCTATTAATCCCAATTGGATACCAATAAATCGAGCTAACCCTTATAGTTGCTAATCATTCTAGCATTGCCATTCTGAAGCCATTCAATCCGGTAATCCTAAATAGATACTGATCAATACAGCTAACCCTTATGGTTTTCAATCAAGTCAGCATTCCCATTCAAAATTCATTTAATCCGGTAATCTCAAATGGATACTTGATCAATTTGGCTAACCTTCACAGTTGCCAATCATAGTACTTATTTCATTCTTTTCAACTATCTCATTAACTCTCACTATTTATATCACATACACCAACACGATTAAAACAAAACTAAATGAGAACTTATTAAATTAAGTTGCCTATAAGGTACAAAGTAAATACCTGAAATTTGATTTTGTCAAACTTCTTCTCCTCCTCCTCATTGACCCACTCAAAAGTTTTCTTCTGTATTTATAGGTTATCCAATCAGTTATTGTCTTATCCAAACATAATTCATTATTATCATAAGTATCCATACAAAAACTCAATTCATTTATTCATCCTCACTATAATCATTCATTTCAAGTTCTTTATATTAATTCATTGTAAATACACAATTTAGCCTTTAACCAAACATCTGTTCAAGGAATTCAATTCATAAATTAAATGGATATTGAATATATCATGAAACAACAATTTAATTCATCTTAAACTTATATTCACATATGAATATACACATATACAACATAATTCCATGTATAACATAATTTCAAAACTCCCAATCCATCCTCATTATGACTGGCTCGTAGGACGTCCTTGGGTTGTCATAATTTCTTCATGGTTCTACTTCTCTTATACCCTTTTATAGTCCCAATAGGTCAATTTCATGAGAATTTACATTATCCCTAAATTTTCCAATATAAACCCTGGCTCAACTATCATAATTCCCAACTAGAACTAATTGAACACTAATTAACTTGTTCAAATGTACTTAGGGCACCTTACCAAACAATTATTTGAGCATTGAATGCCAACCAAATGAATTTTCTTCCTACCTTTCTTCCTTTCCCTCAAATCAATGTGACTTTCTCTTTACCAGCACACACACTCTCTCTCCAAAACTCTCTTCTAAGCCTTTGGGTTTGAGTGTTTATCCTTCCAATCCCCTCTATCACTTTTAAACACAAGATCTCATATTTTGTTATGAAGAAGTTTACGAGGAAATAGGAGAACAAAGAAGATTTTTTTTCATTTTTGGTTGTCTTTTTGTTGATTTTTTTTTTCAATTCCATTATTTGATATTATGTTGATTAAGAATTAAGATTCATCATTTCTTTTTATTCCTTTTATATGGAGTTATCTTGCTTTCATGACTTGAGTTGCAGGTATAACAAATTAGCTTGGGTCATCTCGAGTATTTTTTTTGTTTTTCTTAATAGATTTTTTTAAAAGTTTTGTCCTCCAATATTGGGTTGGTTGGTAATTGGGTTTCGTGATTTCTTTCAATTTGCTTTTTATAGGGTTATATTATTCTTATGACTTGTGTAATAGGTTTGGTCGGTTTACCTAACTCGAGCCTTTTTTATTCTTTTTTTAGATTGATTTTTTTTTTCAATATCTTCCTTCAACATTGAGTTATTTTAGGAATTAGACTTTATTATTTTTTTGATTTATTTTCTATAGGTTTATCGATGTATCATAACTCAAGTTACGGATTTTACAATTTCTTTATGGTTAGTTCGGGTCAATTTGATTTGTCATCATATCAATATTTTAAAAAAAATTATGTCATCCAATATGCTACTATCTTATTATTTTTTAAAAAAATATTGTTCAATATATATAGAATTTTGAATTCATAATTAAGTTGTTTTATTTACTAAAATTGTTTTTTATACTAAAAAACAGGTTAACAACGCATTATATATATAATTGATCTGACCGTGGCATAGTATATACCACTGACCTAGTAAAGATCTATACACCCCAATGGAGAATTAAACACTATAATTAGAATTTACTTTGTATTTGCACTTTTATTCTAACTTTTTTTATTTGAACTCTTTTTCATTACACTAGTTATTTTTTTCAAGAATATTAAGAAGCAAAAAAAAATCCTAAGAAAAAAAATAGTTATATAAAATTAAAAAAAAAATTGCAAAAACCAAAACACAAAAAATCAAAAGTTTATTAAAAAAATAAAATGAAAAATTATGCCTTAGAAAAACTGCCCTTCAATAACCATCAAATATGTTTTATTAACACATAGATCACCTTATTCATCATTGAATATTATTAGATAATTTTTAATTTACATGATCATTATAATATTAGCTAATCAATTGGTGATAGTGATTTTTTATTTTAGAAAAAATCATTAAATTTTAAAAAATAAATAATGAAGTAGCTAGTATATAAATAAAAAAAGAAATTAACCAGCGTAAATAAATAAATTTAAAAAAAAAACCCTCGGCGTAAGTAAATAAATAACTTACAAAAAACATGGTGTTTTTATATACATATTTTTTAACTTTTTCATTTTATTTTTATAAAATTGGGGCCACAAAGTTTTTTACAAAAAAATAGAATACTGGTACCTAACACCTAAATATTAAGCATCAATTATTCAAATAAAAACTATAAAACAGAGTTTTTTAAGTGTCTTTAGACCCCATGCCTGGTGTGTGTGTGTGTGTGTGTGTGTGTGTTAAGCAAAAGGACACGTGCACGTTCCACAATTTCAAACATGTACATGACACCAAACAAGCTAACGTCTCACCGCAGTTTTCTTGCGTTGGATCGCTTAGGCCGGGTATTTGCATCACAGTTCATGTTGGATGTTGGGTTATATGTAATTGAAAATAAATCAAATTAAGTTAATCTAATATTAATTCATTTAACGAACATCTCAGCTTGAAAATTAATGTTTCCATTAGATCCTGGTCAAATTAAGCAACTAATTCCTCAGACAGTTCCTCGACCAATAAGCCAACTATACCAAGTTCAATCTCCAACGCTGTCTCTTCCACTTGCTCTCGGTTTCCTTTCCACCCATCGAGCTCCCTTCTAAAATCTTGCCCCACCATCATATCAATGGTGTTGGACTCTACCTCTTTCCAGGACTCTAATCTCTTGCAGATCCTTTTTGCCATTGATTCTCTGTAGAAAAAGTTTCCTCCCCCTTCCTCGACAATGAGGTCCGAGATCAATCTCTTCATGTCTCTTTGTATTTTTCTTGGAAGATAAAAGCTTGATTTACTACGTATTTCTTCGAGGATAAAAGTTTCGATGTTCTTTTCCCTATCTGACGAAATTAACTCATCATCTTCACTGCGTTGCTCTTCTTCCTCAAGGTCACTCAATTCTTCTTCTTCTTCTTCTTCTTCTTCTTCTTGCTCTGCCATTCTTCTCTCCAGTTCAACTGGATCCAAATCTGCCAGTTTCTCAAATCTACGCAGCTTCTGCAATAGCTGTTTCTTTGCTCCTTCAAATATCAAAAGACAAGAGAAATCAATACAGCATACATGTATAGATACAAGGAAATGCAAATGAATAGTTTTGCAACTTGGGAAGGAACCAAATATACATGTACAGTGCTGAAACAAACTACCAAGTACTAACTAATATTATCATCTAACATTTTGGACAGAGACAAAGACTCCAATCTCATCAAATTCATTTATCCTGAATCATGTACGTATAGCAGAATTCAGCTCCTAGTTAAAAGGAAGTATAGAGACAAGAAGCCAAAGTGAACAATTTTGGATCTTTATTTTTCAGTCTTTTCAATCTACAATGGGCTGGGTTAATAGCTATGAAATGGTTGGTATTCGGTGGATGGAGGGTTCCACCACATTTAAGCTACTGTCAAGTGAAAAGATCGGAATATATATATATAACGAGAGGACAGGCCCCGGATCAGATAACAAACACCTGGAAAGGACAAAGGTTTCGCCACTAAAGAAAGGCCAACTTATTAATACAAATGTGATCATGAATCATGTCACCTTCCTTCACCAAGATGCAGGTCACTAGTAAATTTACTGTCAACTTTCTTCTATTGTCATTATTACTAATTATTTAGTGCTAGGCTGCTATTCTCATTTCAAGTAAATCCAATATATCCTGCTCACTCAGCTAGGTTTAAACATTTGCAAACAAAGCATGTCGCATCTTAAAACAGTAATACTAACAGATTCATGTATTATCAGAATACGATCAATCGAGCTAATCATAACTATAATGGGTTCCACCAGTTTTTAAAGGAGTTCCAGAATGATGCTCGTGGGTCACTTCTGACAACACTGGATTGGATGTAGGGGCTCGGTATCATATTCTTTACAGTAAAAGAGATACGGGCACATTAATTGATGTGCACACAACACCTCCAACTGATTTCAATCAACAAAATACGTCTAAAATGTGATTGGCAAGCAATCTATCCAATGGAACCCACCACAGATCATGATCATTGTCATGGCAAAAGAAGCTGGTTAGCAGTACGTGCCTCATTAAAGTAGTTGTAATGGTAAAAGACCACACAATAAAATAAAATAAAAAAGGCAGTTCGTTAATTATAAATTATTGAGAAACAACATACTCTGTACAATTGCGTAGCTGCATTCTAGATCAAAACCGTCGTCCTCGTTGTGATCGTCATTCCCATCGTCATCATCTTCAAAGGGTGGGTCCAAAACAGAAACAGGACTGCACTGTTCCTTATCTTCTTCTTCTTCTTCTTTTTCCTCCTCCTCATCTTGTTCTTTGAATTTCTTTAAGCTTTCTACATCCTCTTTACTCTCTTTGCCCTGTAATCGAAATGAAATCACATCACATCACATTGATTAATACTTAGTTTTTAGTTAATTCTATAATATAATTGTGACTTGGTATACTCCATATGTTTGGTGTGTGCGCGCGCGCGTGTAATTGGTGGGTTTGTTTTGACTTTCCTTCTCAAATAAATACAGACAGCCAAATGGGCGTACAGAAATGGGGATCTAACACAGAAAACAAAATAAGGATTTGTCCTTTCTTGCAAAAATTATTTTCTAGGTAGGCAGGCAGAGTCCAAGAAGAAAAAAATTATTTCTAGAGTCATGATCAAAGTAGTCCGGGTGCTTCATTTTGAATATTAAAAGGACATCGATACCCCTAGTCTCTGTTTGATTCTTGCAAAGTAGTCCAGTAGAGTTGAAAGGCTACACATGTCATTAGCACATTCCGACCAGAATTTGCATAGAACAGACCTTATTGCCGACAATTCAAAACACCCTCAAACTCAGAGTCTCGGACAGATTCGCGAGTTGAATCGTCAGCCAGTGTAATTAATAATAAACCAAAAAAGAAAAATTAAATTAAATTACGCAAACCTCAAATATGCGGCGACTAGGCGAAGTGACCGGAGACGAGAAGTCTGGGGTGCGGCAACCGGTGGAAGGGCTTCTTTGAAGCACAAAATGGAAAGGGCTGTCACAGAAACATTGCTTATCATTAGAAACAAAATCACCATGATCTATGATGTCTTTTTTAACAAAATGATCGATGTTTTGATCCTCCTCGGACTGGCTAGTACTGCTGGAGGTATCAAAATCCAAATCCAAGGATTTCTCTGACCAAACCTCACTGCTAGGCCTACCGATGTGACTGCTACAACAAGAATTAAAGCCCATCTCACAACCACATTTCTCATTTATACTACTATCAACCATGATAACCTCCTGCCCCTGCTCCTGCTTGCAGTGATCTCTCTCATTGGATAAATTTCCACGCCCAACTGAGGAATTCCACCTTAGAATCTCCTTCACTGAAACTTTGCCCCCATGATTACCAGTACGGATTTCATGATTTCTGGTTTTGTTACGATGAGTTAGTTTCTTTAATAAAGTCCCAAACAAACCAAACCCATTGTTTTGTGACTTCGTTTTGGGAGACGAAGATTGTTTTTGCACCCTAACGGCGGCTTCAAGAAGAAGCGCGGCCGTTCTTGCAGGGATGTGTAGGAAGATAGCATTAGGGCTTTTGCAAGGGCTTTTGGGAGGAGAGCACTGGAAGAGTGGGGATTTTCTCGGGTCTGGAGAGTTTTGGAAAGAGAAAAGGCAAACATTTTTGCAAAAATGTTTTTGAGATATGGGTTTTCGCTTCTTGACTTGTACCAAGTTTGTTGTCGGGATACTGGGTTTTTTGAGCTGACAACGCCTGTCAGCAATGTAGTTCTTTAGCTGGAATGGCTCTTGATCATCTTGCAAGAGCTCGTGTAATTGCTTTTGAGCCATGAATATTAGGCCCCCTTTTCTTTTCTTTTCTTTTCTTTTTCAGGTGGATATGAAATTCAGCACCATGAAAGACAAGCTGATGAGATTTCAACTTTTGAACTAGTGAAAATGAAATGAAATGCAAAAGAAGGAAAGATTGAAGGCGAATTTATTAGATAGCCATAAATATAGCACAGAGAGAGAGAGAGAGAGAGAGAGAGAGAGAGAGAGGAGAGGATGAGGAGAGTTCCTGATTCAAATCTGGGGTTTTAGCATAACTGAGGCAAGGTGTACCGTACCAAATACTTAAAAATAAAAGACACTAGCAAGGAATGGCTGCAATTGGTGGTGGTGTTTTTGTGTTTTATTTTTAGCTTCACGTAAAATGAGGAGTAAATTATTTCTCAGTCCCTCGCTTTTGATTTTCATTACAACATAATCCTTGATGCTTGGAAATTTATCACTTGGGCCTTAGTTAAGATTGCAATCCAACTGTGCTTTTGAAAAAAAAAAAAAAAAGCTTCAAGTTATTTATTTATGTTTTTTTATTTTTATATGTGTTGTATCAAAAATAAATTTTAAAAAATTAAAAAATATATAATATTTTAATAAATTTTCAAACAAAAAACAATATAAAAAATAATCTTTATTTGTATTATCAAATACGGTACTAGTACTTTTATTGACTATAACTTGTTAAAACTATTTGTTTTTAATTTTATATTTTTTATCCCTCTAAATTCCAAATGTATCCCATTCCCTATCTAAATTCTTAGAGAGAAATCAAATATATATCTGTCAATCAAAGCATGGTTAGAAGGTATTTCTTAGCATGATAATTTTTGTTTTTTAAAGTATTTTTACTTAGAAATATATTAGAATAAGTTTTTTAAAAAAAATTAAAAATTATTTTTAATATAAATACATTAAAATAATTAAAAAATATAAAAAAAATTAAAAAAAAAATAATTAAAGTTTTGGGAAACACAACTTCAACCACGTCCCGATGCACCAAGTTATAGATATTTTAAAACATGAGGAGGAGTAGGTTATAATCATGTTAAAGACGGGAGGACTAAAGAATAATATAGTCTTAAATAGACTATACTACAGTATCAGCACGGTGATAGTGGCATGTAAAAGAGTGTGCCTATATTGTCTTTTTGTTTGTTTGTTTAATAATTTACTGCAAATTGGGATGATGCTGACTCACAGGACATGATCGGTGAAACCTTTTGGCTGTAACAACTACAGCTCTTTTATCGCACCTTACATTATTTGCTATTTATTTATTATTAAAAAAAAAACATGAAAACCTTTCGCTCTTTGAGCTGCTCCCCTGTATAAATAAATGAACAGTAAACCACCTTGCCACGTGTACAGGATCGCTTGGTTGTTCGTCCTTCTCATAACCCCCTTGGTTCGGGGCAGGTGCTGTTGCTTTTCATCACCGCATTAGGCACAGGTGTCATGAAATAAAAAACCCACTACGGTACACCTGTCTGGGAAGTGATGCATTGCCAGCTGTCTCAGACAAAACGAGAGAATGTCATTTTAGTACCTATTTTGTATACCTATTTCTAACTGAGTCCCATGGTAAAATATTTTGTTTTTGGGTCTCAACTGCTTGTTAGTATTTTCCATCTAATACGCGTGCGATAAAAGAATCAAATTGAGAAATATTTAAAGACAAGTATGTTGATCCTATCTTAGCTCCGTCTAATTTCATCGCTATGTTCTTAAACTAGTCATGGTGGCTCCATGGTATTTTATTACAATGTTTTGGATATTGTAGAGATCTTCATAAAAATTAAAAATTTTAGTTCACTTTTGCATGCAACTTTGTAAGCAATTTAGAAATTCACATTGTGTTAGTTTGATATTAATATAATTACAAAGCAAATTAATAATTGATGGAATAACATTTTTTTCTACTAATCCTCACTTCAAAACAAATAAAAAAAGTTTAAGGTGATAATTCATCATCGCTAGTTTCATTCACGCTGAGTCGGGGTATATATGGATCTAATGAATCGTTAGACCCACCATCCCTGGACTAAACCAAGTATTGAGCTTAGACGTGTGTGAGTCTGGTGAGCGGTAAACCCACCATTTCCAGACTCAACCAAGTGCTGAACCTCAATTTATGTGGGTCTGGCGAGTCGCGAGATACACTATCTCCAGGCTCAGTTCAATGTCAAGCCTAAACTTATGTGAGCACGATTGGAGATATTGTACTCTATGAGTCAATTATATTTTATCTTTTCAAGACAAAGATATTTGACTAATATGTAAATTTTTTTCCCTTTCATGAAGGAAGGGATCTCAGGAGATACAAAATGAACCAATGTAGCCTCCACTCACCAGGTTCGATTTTTCTCTACTAGGAAAGCAACACACATACACACACACATGTATGACTTTCTTCTAAAAAAATACTGTTTTTTTTCCTGATATGATACTGACTTAATCATCGAAGAATCTCTAAACTCAAAGGAGGGGATCTTTTGCGAGTATTGAGTATAATTCATCAATCATTTTGCCAAAAAAAAATAGACGAATTGCTAGAACCATGAGATTAACAATTTTATTCTAGGTCTCGGCTTGATCTTTAACTCCATATGATAAAATCAAATTTCATCACTAATGAATTTACAAAATTTTTAAAGACTAATAATTTTAAAACAAATAAATATATCATTTAACAAACTAGATAGAAAACATATAAATCACTTTTCCTAATTGCAAAAAAATATTGGTTAAGATCAAATATAATCATTAATTTCACAATTAAATGTACTAAGGTTGTAAATGATGAATTAATTTAGAAAAAATGACATACTAAAATGTAAACTCAAAGCATACATTCTAATATATATTTAAAATTTTGCAAACAAATAGCCCTGGTTTTTGGATCTTTATGTTATGGAAGCCTACTTGATTATTATTCTTAACATGTGCAAATCTTGTTCAAACTTGAAAAAAATATTTAATTGCTACTTGCAACAAATGGATAAAAGATGACTTATTTAGTATTGATAACATATGAAGCAATTTTATAGGCATAGAACACTATTGATAATGAGATATAAATTTGGACTTTGGAATAAATTTTCTCTGAATATGAAATAAGAAAACACTAGAAGACATCAATTAAAACAAAAACTTAAAGAGGTTAGTGTTTTACTATGAAGGCATTTACATTTTATTATGGATTTGTATAGTAAAATGATAGTTTTGTCATCCACAATAAAACCCATGGAACTTCCTTTCTGAAGAAAAAATGATCTGTTTTACTAAATTCATTTGTCCTTACTAAATTGAATAGAGGCAAATCATCTTTTAATGCTTCATTTACACAGTGTAATAGCTAAATACCATTACAAGTATAATTTGATTCATTGTTGACCAGTGTTATTTTTGCATTTTGATCTTTAAAAGCATAATAAAATGACTAAATTATCATTAGAAATAACAAAACTATAACCTAAGTAAAGGAGATTTTTTATCTTTTCATCATAGTTTTTTCCTTATTCGTTTTGTTTTAAATTCTTCATTGGTTGTCTTTTTTTCATAATTTTATCCCTCAACATTTTATGATTTAGAATTTTACTTCATTACTTTTTAGGGTTTGCTTTCTTTAGCATTAGTCTTAGGCTCATGACAAATGTCCCATATTTTAAATATCAACATAAGTTGACATTGGTTTTTTTTTTTTATGTTATTTTTAAATTTGATTTTTTTTCGAATCTCATCTTTTAATATCTGATTTATTGAGAATTATGCTTCATATTTTTTTTTTTCATTTTCATGCATACGAGGTTATCTCAATACTATGTCCATGTTTGGGGGGTCAACAGGTTCGTCTAGATTGACCTGGATTTTTTTTTCTTTGCTATTTTTAATCATTAGTTTTTTACAAATTTGCCCTTCAAGATTAGATTATTTAGTAATTGAATTTCAATATTTTATTCAGTTTGATTTCAATATAGTTACCCTAGTATCATAACTAGGTCATAGATTTGACCTGTTAGCCTCAATGAGATTGGATTAGGTTATCTCGATACTAAGTTTTTTTTTGCTTTTTGTTAATATTCGTGGGATTTTCAATCAGACTTTATCTAAAATGATAATATTTTAATGCAAAAAAAAATTCATATCACACTGAAAAGTAATGTTCATATGTGGTCTAATGTGCATAAACTTTATATGTAAGGGACGCAATCGAGAATGGGATATAGATTTGGGACTGAAATGAGATAGGGACGTGGCAATCTCAGGGTGCCCAGCGCTAGAGCCAAAACGGAGAGAAAACGCGCGTGCCAATTAAGAAACAGAAACCGGATCTTGAGTCAGGATCTCTTGGCGCTCCTTCTCAGCCTTTGATCTTGATTACTGTATAGAGGGCATACACCATACGCGTGCGTGTAAGAGCCTCGTACGTTCTTTTCTTTTACACATGACCAGTCCATTTCGCATATCAACTTTATTTTAAATTTTTAAAATCAACAGCCTCACCCCCACGTCTCCTTTTCATTGTTATTTATTTATTTATCTCAGTCGGTATAATATACAATCTTTTCTTTACACAGAGATGTTCATTCCCAAAAAAAAAAAAAAAAGGTGTTCTTGAGAAATACGATGCCATGGCCTACTAGCATTAATAAGAAATGAAGCAAAATTGGACAGACGAGTAAAACAAAGACAAGAACATTAAATTCATCAATGTATTTGTTTTCTATTGTTGTGTTTTGTATGGATAATCATTGTGTTATTTGAACTCGTTTTATTAATAAATTGTATTTTTAAAATTAAATAAGAAGGTGAACTGAAGAGAGTTCATCTCTACCTTTGAGTCTGATAAAAATCACCCACTGTTTTTTTTTTTCCTTTTTAACCATTTGGCTTGGTTTATTTTCAAGATTGAATTCTACCAATTCCACTGTATTTTTAACCATTTTTTTGGCGATCGAATAAAATAATATGGAGCTTCGATCTTGACAAATACAATGCAGTGGAGTTCCTGTAGAAGTGGTACTGGTCTAGGCAGGTGTACGGTAGCCCATCATATACCCATGTAGCCATGTTTGCAAGGCCATAAAAAACAAAAAAACATTAAATTGAATTAAAAGATTTCTAAAACCCTACTCAACTTTTTCGTTTTTAGAAGAAGACAGGAGATGAATGAAGAGTAGAAGACAGTGACCGGCGAATGCCCCGTCCTTCGGTCCATCTATCTATATATATATATATATATATATATATATATATATATATATATATATATATGACACAATTTCAAATTGCATTCAAAAACAGTATTTCATAAAAATTATTTTTTTAACTTAAAATTATTTTTTTTAGTTTATTTTAACTTGCTGATATAAAAATATTTTTTAAAAATAAAAATATATATCATTTAAATGTATTTTCAAATAAAAAATATTTTAAAAAATAACCAGTATAATACTTTTAAACATCTCCGCATATGGCCAATTTCAATAGTCGATTACACACGAGTGTTTCAGGGATGATCATTTTTTGGACCATCAAGCTTGTATGAGCTAAAAAAATGCAATATTCTGAATAGTTTTTTTTTTTAAAAAAATTTAGTACAGTATAAAAATAACACAATTTAAAAAATACTTAGAAAAATAACATAATTTGATGAGTCACATGCGACATCTACGAATCGCAAGTCCATGCTTTATCTGTAATTTGCTAAAAAAATATGGCCAAAATAGTTTTCTTCCTTTCTTTATTGTAAGTGATATCATTGTTGTTATTGTTAATGATACCATTATAAAAGCATAATATTTCAATACTATGAGATATTTTATAAAAAAAAATACATTAAAACCCAAGCCTAATTTATTTATATCGTGGGGCTAATCAAAGTATATAATTTTGATGAAATTTTATTCAATGAAACCCCAAGATAACATCATCAAAAAAAATCCAAATTCATCAATTTTCTCTATAGATAGCAAAATTATCACCTTAATTTATGTATTTTATAGCTAAATAATATATTTTATACCTAATTCGATAAAATCACTAATCTAATCTAGAAAACCCTAACCCTAATTCACAATTAACAACAACACAAATTCATCGATTTTCTTCACAAATAACAAAATTAACAACTCAAATTAATATATTTTATAACTAATTAACATAATTTAAACCTAATTCACAAGAACCCTATTTCCCCCCTTAAAAAACCCTAATTCTGAACCTTAAAACAATCAGAATTAATAATTAGCACAAATTAAGACAAATACTATGGAATTAATAATCAGAATAAATGTGTAATATACATACTTTTAGTGTCGCATGTGGGTGGTAATAGTAGTGGGTTGTGATGGCCAAAAACCCAATAAAAACACATGGGTGAAGAGAAAGAGAAATTACCTGTAAGTGTCATGCATGCGACTCGCCAAATTACGTATTTATCTAAATATTTTGTAGACTATGTCATTTTCTCAATCTTTTTGTTACTATGCTAAATTTTAGAACAAAAATAAATGAAAAATGAAAAAAAAATCTTTTCTGCGTCTTTAGGTGACACTCTTTCCGCCGGATACTTTTGGATTTTGGCTCCTTCCCACCCTTTTTTTTCCCTTTTTATTTTATGTGCTCAGCATAGGATTCGGATGACATGTATACCCTTGTATAAAAAATAATGCTGAGACCAAGAATAAATATAGATTATTCGGGGAGGATAATAACCCTTTATAGATTTATATTTCCTGTCATATAATTGGCATGCATATTGTTGAACTGTAAATTCTAATGTTTTAACTTGTTTATGCATGAACAAATCGAAATGTTTATTGAATTAAAATATTCTAAATAAATAATTTTATCTCAGTTTTAAATTTGAAAGTTTTTTGTTAGTTAATATATACCATAATTTAGCTTTGATTCTTATTGAAAACTATGATTTAAAAACTCTATTAAGAAAAAAACTATAATTTATAGTTTTTTTAAATCTATTTTTTAAATTATAACCATAAAAACTATAACAATGACAAATACACACTAAGATCCCATTTATTTTTACTATTGGAAAGTATTTTTTGTAAAAAAATTGAATTTCTTTGGCTTTAAATTAAATTTTTTAGATGTTTTAAAATTGTTTTGATGTGTTGATATTAAAAATAAAATTTAAAAAATAAAAAATATTAAAAATAAAATTTAAAAAATAAAAAATATATTTTTTAATATATTTCAAAATAAAAAAACAATGGCTGCGAAGCTCTAAACCACACCAACCATATTTCAATTTCAAACTATTGTGATATCAACATTTGCATTTTTAAAACTCATGTGTTCGCTGTTCAGTGGAAAATTGAAGTCTTTTTTTTTTTTTTTTCTTTTTCAATCTCAGTTTTCTCCATGTGTGCTCCTTAAAAAAACTTAAAGAGGAGGTTCATTATTTTAGTTGCGTAGGTTCATTGTACGAGTTAACTAGGTTGCTCTCGGAGGAGACATTCAAATCCTCGTAGAAAGGAAAGGACACATCTACATGTTTCTCCGGGCATTCTCTTCATCTAGTCATGTGGTGCTCCATGGGAACAGATATAATATTCTCGTAATACGAAATATATTTTATTTGAATAAACCTTTTGAGTTTAGATTCGGAAAACATATATCTAAAGTAAAAAGAAAAAGAAAAAGAAAAAAGAATTATCCAAATATCAAAATCATGAGATTTTTAAGAATATTACAATTTTAATAAACAAGAAAGAGGCACATCTCTTAGCTAATTCCCTCGAATTATGATGAATAAAACAAAAAACTTTGTATTATATTTTGGTCAAATATAGTGTGAGATTGGTGATGGAGACAATAATTAGTTTTGTCGCTGAATGCCTCTTCGTATATATTCGGAATGTTCCCCCACGCTGCATAAGAACATGCATCTCTCCCACCGCAGCGAATTACAATAGCATAATTAATTTGAATAAATCTTGTAGATTAAAAAATTTCTTAGTTATAATCTCCACGTAGTCGTTTGATTTGGATCATTGAGCTAGAAAACAATTAATAAATTTGGAGCACTAGCCCGACACGAAGCTAATTATTGATGCTCATTTGATTTTTTTAAGCGTGCGAAAACTTTGTTAACTTTGATATTAACATCTTTGATAGTGATACTGTAATTATTTTTTAAAGTATTTTTTATATTGAAATGATATATTTTTTTTATTTTTTAAAAATTAATTTTAAAATCAGCGCATCAAAACAATCCAATACATAAAAAATTATTTTTATCAAAAAAATTGAAAATTTTTAAAAATATAAATACAACCATGTTTCCAAACAACTTCTTTAATCTTATATTTTATCCGTACATTAGTCTCAATCATTCAAAACTATCATTTTGTTAATAATTTGTTTGATAAAATTAAAGTAGAATAAAAATCTAATTTACATATAAGATAAATGATATCTTGATATCTTGAGATTAGCCCATAACCAACCAGAAATAAATAAATAAATAAACCCTCCAACCATAGCATAAATTGTCACATTCTGAGCCAACTCCTATCTCTTTATTGGTTGATACTCAACCATCTTTATTCCAAAATCTAAAATCTAATTTATTCTATAAAATGATGAGAAATTCTTTAAAATATCTATCAAACCACAATACGACTTCGTTCCAAGATTTTTATTTTTATTATTAATATGGGTATCTGAATCCTATAACTCAATCCATATGATATTATTTATTTAATATGTGAGTCCAATTATCAATTTTCATCTTATCGTAAAAATTATTCATTTACGTCATTATAAATTAATGGAGCAATTGGAACATGACACAATTAACCTAATTTTATTGCTATACTCTTGTACCAACCAACAACTAAATAGCAATAATAATTCATAGTCCACGCTCACGTGTAATTGTCTCGGATTCAACCATTTAATTTATTAAAATCACCTATGTATGCTCTTAAAGTAATTATTTTACTACAAAAGACTAGACTGATGCCGTGTTTCTTTAGATAGTTTATGTAAAGACTCACCACGTTGTTATAATCAAATTTTTTTTAATTGTGATTTAATTTAATTATAATATTTAATTTGAATTAAATTAATAAATAAGTTGAGTTCACATATTTAAATGAATGAGATAAAATTCAATTTATTTTGTTTTTTATATTATCTTCGTTACCTTCATCTTATTTCTTAAAATGTTTCTAAAAAAATTAGATAAATAGGTATTTTTTTTAAAATAGTTTTAACATTAAATTTTTCCTTTTTAAAATTGACTTTTAATTTATTTTTGTAGTATTTTTAGAGATTGAATTTTATTTGAAATTCAATTTTTAACACTCAAAAGTGTTTTAAAAATAAGATTTTATCAAAACCTTTTAATTGAATTCAATTTAGAGGGTTCTAAACATTGTAAGTGTAAGTGTGTGTGTGTGTGTGTGTGTATATATATTAACTATTCCTAGCTTACATGATATATTATTGGCATATTTTTAACTGTTAAAACTCCCAGTGCTTAAAACAAATTTATGATATAAAATCAAAATTTGAAAATAATAAGATTTACATGAAAATCAAATCTTTTGCTGCTCTCCTACATTCCCTTTCGACTCACTAAAAATAGGAAATTAATTTGACAAATCCTACTAGTGATATTGAAAAAAAAAATAAGCAATGAGATTGATACAACTGCATTGTATGAAAAAAATATATGAAGAATATTGAATGGCAGGGCAGCTACTTATTTTTTAATGCTATGCCAAAACAATGAGCGAACTTTCATTTGTTTTAGTAGTTATTTGGGAGTAAAGTAGATATTAGATTTTAAAGTATTTTTTATTTGAAAATATATTAAAATAATATATATATATATATTAAAAATTTATTTTTAATATTAATATATTAAAAAAATTTATAAAAAAATAAAATTAATTTAATAAAAAAATTAAAACTTTTTAAAAACATGATTTTCACTCGCTACTAAACACACCCTGAAAACCTTATCTAAGGCAGTTCAAATATAACAGCGAGGGCTTAGACGTGGCCCATTAAAAACAGTTGGGCTTCGTATTGCCATAAGGTCACTCTGAAAATTGTTTTTGTTATATTTTGATTTTGATCGTCACCCCTGTACTTTTATTTTTCAACAAAAGAAAACAATAAACCTTCTTCTATAAAGTCTCATGTTTTCTCAAAACAGCATAGGAAACGCCGCAATATCATAAAAGAAATCACTTGTTCATATATTTATAATATTTCAATTAATGTAAAAAAAAGGTAGATAAACTTTCAATTCTAATGTAGGCGGAGATTTAAATTCTTGACGGCGATTCATTTAATCATTTTTACATGAAAACATGCCCAATACAAAGTGTTATTTCATGACAGAAAAAAATGTACAACGTAGTTTTTATAAAACAGGTTTTATATTTTTTTTAATTAAGTTATATAAAATATGGTTTATTTTTGTGTTTTAAAAGTATTTTTAAAAAACTTTAAATTTTATTATTTTTTTATTTTAAATTAATATTTTTTTGTATTTTCAAATCAATTTGATACGCTGATATCAAAAATAATTTTTAAAAAATAAAAAATTTTATTTTAATATATTTCCAAATAAAAAACACTTTGAAAACTAATTGCAATCACACTTTCAAATACAACCAACCAAATATTTTATACATGTATTTTTCTACACATAAACTCAATTATAATTTTTACCAAACACGTATCTAAATTCAACTAACCACACCTAACTGCACTTTTTTAAAACTTATTTTTTAAAAAATATAACCACAAAAACTACCTAAAATACAAACACAATCGAATTCATCTCTTCTTCCATTTTCTTAAAACACAAAATGTCAATTTTTCTTTTTAATTTCTTTCAACATATCTGTGCGGACAATTAAATCACCAAAATTGTTCTACTTCTTTGTCCCCTCCTTTCCTTTTTTTTCCCCACTTTCAATCTTTTGCAAGCACCCATCTGTTACAATTTTTTTCCTATTTGTTTGGTTAGATATTTTTTTAAAAAAAAAATTGATAAAAAAAAAAAGACCAGTGTACTTAAGGTAGGCCTAAACAAACTGTCTTGTCTTTGGACCTGGCCATAATAGGAAGAACTTATCATATTACCCTGTCTACATTGCTTGTTCATTTAGGTGGCTCAAATGGATGAACCACCCTATCTACAACACTTTGGGCATCATGAAACCTACTATTTAGGTCTCTAGCCAGTTCTACAAGCATCACACGCCATAATTCATATTATAAGCTCTAAGAAGTCGGAACAACATTGCACACTATCTACTAGTGTTACGCATGGTGCACATTTAATACTTCATTTGTGACGACTGACCTCCTATGCTTACAAATGAATTATCAATAAGACACTTACTCTTCTCAATAATAACTACTTCACGCCAATCTATCTCTTTAGTAAGCATAGACTCTTCTCATCAATCACTCAAGAGTAGTGCTTTTAAACCCGGGCCGGGTCATAGGTTTTAACTGGGTCAACCTTAATTTTTTTATAAATCAAAACGATGTTATTTTAGTAAAAAATAGTCAACGGGTTGAAATCGGGTCAACCCGCCAGGACAGCTGGGTTGTTAATTACCATTATTTTTTATAAACCTGGCTCGGTTCCAGCTCTGGGTCCCAGGTTGACCCGCCGAGCTGGGTCGGGTTTTAAAACTATGCTCGAGAACGCTAGAATTTCCATTAATGGCATAACAACCAACAAGCATGTGAGTTCTTCATCATTACTCCACTCATCATGTGGTATTAGGTCACAAAATAAACACAACATCACTTACAAGAGAAGTTCATGCAAGAGATCACAGAGCTCATGGCCAGTGAAGGCTATTCATGGCCACTTACAGTCACTCAGAGCCACTCACAATTTTTTATGGTCACTCGTGGCCACTTTATTCCATTTATAGTAATTCATAGCAACTTAAGGCCATTAAAGGCAACTCAAGTCCACTTAATATAAAAGTTCATTCACAATATAGAACAAAACTTAAAAAAGATAACAATATGCTTGCCACTCTCTTTCTTTTTCTTGGACATTAATTCTTCTCATACAATAACTAATTTAAGTATCAAAGAGTCTTCTATTTCTTGGACATTAATTCTTCTCATACAATAACTAATTTAAGTATCAAAGAGTCTTCTATTTCAATGAAGAACTTGTTTTTGCAGGAGAGCTCAGAAGTAACCTCGTCACACCATCATCTAATAGCCCAATCTAGTCACTCAATTAGCTTGAGACACGGTTGTGGAAAGCCCAATTCAATTTGTAGGGACCTGAATAAAAGCTAATTGATTATAACAAAGAGATAACAATATGGGTAGTGAAGTGTGTTATTTGTCAGCAGGTAAAAACTTATTATAGAAAACTAGCTGGAGAATTACAACCTCCTCTAGTACCAGAATGAAAATGAGAGGACATCACCATGAATTTTATGGTGGTTATTCCAAATAGTAATATAAGAAACAATGCAATCTAGATACTTTTTTATTGACTAAGTCTGTTTTGTTTTTACCTATAAAAATGATGGATTAAATGGACAATTTGGTTAAGTTATACATCAACGAAGTGGTTAGGTTATATGGAGTTTTGGTGTCCATTGTATTTGAACAAGATCCTTGATTTACATTCAAGTTGTGGTCAAGTATACAACTTGTTTTGGGAAAAAAAAGTTAAAAATTATTACAATGTTCCATCCTCAGACCGATAGGTAGTTAGATATGACTATTTAGATACTAGAAGACCTTATAAGATCTTTTACTCTTGATTATGGAGAAACCTGGGGAAAAACACCTATCATTAGTGAAATTTGCTTATAATAACAACTTCAAGGTCACAACAGGTATGACCTTGTTTAAAGCACTTCGTAGGAGAAGGTGTCAAACCCCTATATGTTAGGATGAGATAGGTGAAAGGAAACTAGTAGGGTTGGAACTGGTACAAAAAACTACAGATAAGATCCAAATGATTAGAGCACGGATGAAAGAAGTCAAAATAGATAAAAAAAGTTATGCTTAAAATTAAAAAGACCTTTGGAATTTGAAATGGGGGATCAAGTATTCTTAAAGGTTATGTTCTAAAAGAATGTAATTTGATTTGGGAAGAAAAAGAAGCTGGCAACAAGATATATCAATCCTTTTAAAATTATAGATAGTATTGGGCCAATGGTTTATCGTTAACCTTGTTAGTCTATTTATCAAAGATATGTGATGTGTTTCATATATCTCTACTTTGGAATGCAAATGTGGATCCTTCACAAGTTTTACCACAAGCGCCTAACAAAATTCAAGAAAATTTAACACTTGATGTTGAGCCAATAAAGTTTATTGACCGAGAAAATTATGTAATAAAATGGTGTCCTTGATAAAGGTAATGTGAGGAAGCTCTCAAGTAAAATAAAAGATTAATTTTGAGGAGAAATTAATGTAATTCTCAACCAAAATAAAATAAATTAAGAGAAATTTTTCTTCTCATTCCAGGCATGATATCAATGATTCATTTCTTTTAATTGATTATTGTCAAATGTTTTTTTTATTGTTCATTTAAAAAATTTTAAACTGGCTTACGGTGTAGCGCAAATCACTGATCTAGCATATACTAAAAGGGTTTGGTTTTTTACAAGAGCAATGAACAATTAAAAGCCAAGTCCATTTTCATTTTAGTGCTCCATTTTTTTTTTACTTTATATATATATATATATATATATATATATATATATATATATATATTTCAAACTCTGTTTTTTTTTTTAATTTCATCCTTCATTGGGTTTACTGGATATTGAACTTCGTAATTTATTTTTATTTGCTTTCTATGAAGTTATCTTGGTCTTGTGACTCGGATCGCAAGTTTTGTGAGTTAAATATGTTAACTCAAGTTTTTTTTTTATTACATTTTTTTACAATTTCATCATTTAATATTGGATTAATTAAGAATTGGATATCATAATTGTTTTTTTATTTGGTTTTTATGAGGTAATTATGGTCTTATAACTCGGGCCGTGAGTTTTGTAGGCTAATCGTGTTGTATCTAGATATTTATGTGTCCTTTTTTTAATTAATTTTTTTTCTCAACTTCATCCTTCAATATTGTGTTTATTAAGAATTGTGCTTTAAAATTATTTCATAATTTTTTTCTATTGGGTTATCATATTTTCATCATCCTGGTTGAGAGTTTTACGTGTTAGCCGGGTTGACTCGAGTTTTTTTATGGTTTTTTTTTAGTTGATTTTTTTTCAATTTCATCATTCAAAAACTAGATTGATTGGGAATTGAACTTTATATTTTCTTTCTATTGTATTTTCCCGATTTCTTGAATCGGGTTTGACAAGTTAATCTGAGTTGACTCTAGTCATATTTTTTTTATTTATAGTTGATTTTTTAAAAAAATTTATTCTTCAATATTGAGTTGATTTAAAATTAGATTTCATAATTTGTTTTGATTTGCGTTTAATGAGGTTATCCCCTCATTAACTATGTCATGAATTTGGTTGACTGATTCTAGTGGTTTTTTTTGTTTTTTTAATTAAATTTTTATAATTTTATCATTTAATATTGAATTGATTGTGAATTGAATTTTATTTTTTTTATTTACTTTCTATTAAGTTATTATGGTCTTGTAGTTCATGTTTGACAGGTTAACATGGGTTGATCTAATTATTTTTATTTTATTTTTTGACATGATGTTAATTAAATATTGATTTTAATAATTTTTTTTATAAAATTATCGGGGTTTTAATGTTTTATAATCTAATTATAAATTTAATAGATTAAATTGATTTAAATCGATTCAAGCCGTTAAATGTATTTTTTTATTAATATTTTATTAATATCTTTTCTTAATATTTTTAAAATAAAATATTTTTTGCATGGCTTGTTCAAATTGTTTTTTAATCTAACAAATCAATAAGATTTTATCGGACTCGGGCATTGATATAATATGCTCCAAGTAACAAAAAGGGGTTTTCTGATACAGCAGTGTGATGGGATAACTCTGTACTCTGGTTTCTCTCTCAGAACTCTCATGTGCTGTTTCCAGAGAAAAGCTTAGAGAGGGACAGAAAGAGGACAGCATCTCTGCAAGCTAATTCAATCTCCCTTACTTGTTGAAGATTTGTTTATAATATTTTGGCTCTCTTTTTACTCTCACCTGTCTTGTCTGACTGACATTTGTCAAGTGCCCCTGAAAGGTTGGTCCATCTTGTCAGAACTCACTCTGGCCGGCCATGGTACCAAACAAAGAAGCCGATGTGAGAGCTTTTGCAAGCATTCTCAACACGCAAAGACCAAACAAAGCTATATTAAAAACCAACCAAACAGAAAGCAACCAATCCAAACAAATCTGATCTCTCCATGGACTTCCATCTGAAGCAATGGAGAAACCAGCATGAGGAGTCAGGGCAACAACCCTCTGCAAAGATGCCAAAACTCCTCATGGATCCCCATCAACATCCACACTCATCTGGGTCTGCTGCCTTCCCTTTGTTTCTACCTGAGCCCAGCTGCAAAACCAGTAACCTGTCAGCATTTCCTGATTCAAGCACAGCTGCAAACACCAGACTTCCTAGTAAGTTTACTCTTTGACTTTTCTTGCACCCCCCGTCTTCCTCACCTAATTAAAGAAAGTTTCATGGTTTGCTTCAAATGTTACGTACTCAATTTACTCCCTTCATCAATTCTAGTTGAAATAAGTTTCTTTTCCTTTTGTGAATGGTGCTTGCTCTGCTTGTTAGAGGTCATGGGGAATTACTTTAGCCTGGAACAGTGGCAAGAGCTAGAGCTGCAGGCTTTGATCTACAGATTCATGTTAGCCGGTGCAGCTATTCCTCCGGAGCTTCTCCAACCAATCAAGAGAACCCTTCTTCATTCTCACTTTCCTCCATATTTCCTCCATCATCCTCTTCAACTATATTATCAGCCATCTTGTAAGCGCTTATAACCAAATCCTCTCTAAAAAAATGCGGAGTTGTTGTGGTTATATAGTTAACTAATTACTGTTTGGCCATATATATCAACGTGGTTTAATATCGTCAGTACGTAGTATTGCAAACAGGGTATTGGGGAAGAGCAGCCATGGATCCGGAGCCAGGTCGGTGCCGGAGAACAGATGGTAAGAAATGGCGGTGCTCCAGAGACGTGGTGGCAGGGCACAAGTATTGCGAGCGCCACTTGCACCGTGGCCGCAACCGTTCAAGAAAGCCTGTGGAAAATCCCACCCCTACAATATCCACTAACATCACTTGCATTGGTATTGGAGGTGCGGGTGGTACCGCATCAGCTGCTGCTTTCAATTGCAGTACCACACCAACCATATCAGAGGTGGTCAATGGGACTCATTTTTCGCATACACTAGAATCCCCTTCCATTCATCTCAATCATAGGTAATCTTGCAGCCAGGCTTTAATTGAATGATTTAATAACCTCATCAAAGATATTCTTGTGGATGATCCTCTGGATTTAAGAAACTAGTTAGTTTAAGCAGAATTTTCAACTAACTAGGAGGAAACATGATGATGGAATCTCGAATATTGTCCTTAATTGAGGGGACCGACCCCAGTTAGAAATTCTTAGAATTATGTCTAACTACCTTTTCATTGTTTTGTTTTTGCTTTAATCTTCTTGCTCACCCTTATTGCTGCTCCAAAACTGAAAGCAAGGGCTTAATTGGACCACCACCTACAAATGAAGTTGGTAACAGGTCTGATGGCCACATTCTGTGGCATTTTTTTGATGACTGGCCACGATCCGTTGATGAATCCGACAATATTAATGCTGGAAGCTCAATGAACTCTTTAACCTGACTCTCCGTTTCAATGCCTGGAAACTCACCAGCATCAGATGTGTCATTGAAATTGTCCACTGGGAATAATGGTGCAGAGGAGCCGGAGCCGGAGCCGGAACCAGCCCCAGCCCCGATCCCTAGAGGCAATACAAGCAATTGGGCTGCTGCAGGATGGGGCACAAAAATTACAAACCAGGTGGTGACTTCAATGGGGGGGCCTCTTGCTGAGGCGCTGAGGTCCTCCACTACCATACTCATCTCCCACGAATGTTCTGCACCAGTTATCTCGCCCCACTGTTTCTGAAACTCGATCTATTTTACGTTAGTTTGTGTAGTAACACACACACACACACACATCAATACGTGCATTAACTAATAATGTTGGGTTTTCTGGATGCTACAGACATCCTAGTCAAAATCTTTAGTGGACGGTGTGTTGTGTTTATTTGATTGAAATCATGTCATTGATTTGTTTATTATGTTTAAAGTGATGAGTGCCTTGGCTGAAGGTAACCTTTTCATCTGACGGCTTAGACATGCATGAAGTTGAGGCAAAATCAGGTGCCTGGTCCTTTCATCCGTATATAGGCTTGTAGTTGCAGCCTTCCAGGTTATCTTTTTTCTTTCGTGTCTTGCGGAATTACGCTTCATTCTTCAATTTAAATCAGCTCATGTCGTCACCCGTTATGGTTTAAATCTCACCATTAATCCGGTATTCAATGACTTGAATTAAATGAAAAATATTTTGTTGCCATTTTATCATGTAATAAATCATTTTCATTCAATATAAATTATTTAAATTTAATAATTTAGATTCAAGGAGCAGAAAATGATGGCCTGGAAACACATGCCTTGTTTCAAGCAGCTACCCTTTCTGGCCATGGCTATGGTAACCAGAAGCAATGGCAGTTCAAAACACCATAAAAGAAAAAAAATGCTACTTCCCTGGCACATAAAAGGAAGTTAAAAAGGCCAAGCTTCTGCATACATGGAAACAAAATGAGACAGGTCAGGCAACATGCATTATAATAAAAATCAAATCTCCAAATTGAACAGCCACCCAGTGACTGCTACCCTCACGAGCGCCATTAATCAGCACAACACTCGCATGAGAAAAACTAATCAGACGATCAAATTTTATTATAAAAGCGCCATTATTTACATGAGCATCACAATGTGCCTATACAAGAAGAGGCCTGGTTTGCACTTGGAGGGGCACGATGACTTGACCAGCAAATACTACACAGATGTCAGACAAAATTTCCTACATGTTCAACATTGTTTGGTCTTCTTTTGATCCACTGATTAACAATTCGCATAATCTCTGCCTTTGCTCGTTTTTCTTGGATGACAAAATGCTGGCAACGGCACTAGGATTGACTTAAATCATGGTCCTCCATGTATTATGTCGATTGCAGATGCCTGATGCCCATCCTAAATTGAGAAAGGCTTTGTTGAGATCAATATCAGCCCTCAGCAGGTTCCAATTCATCCTCCACCAGAGCATAGACCACAGCCGTTCTACTTGGTGCATACACCAGGAAGGAACGAGGCCGGTCATCATACCACCCTTCCTGCACAATCACCACATAAATGTTGACAACTATTCTAATATTTACAAGGAACTGCCTGGTGGAAGATGGATGAGGATGAAACTTAAATTCAGGTAACAAACAATTTTCTTACTGAGGTGAAGTACTCAGCATCCTGATCAAGCCTTTTGAAGCCTCCAAACAATGGATCATCAGAATCTAAAACAATCTGCAAGCAAAAAACAAAATGTGTTTTATAAATATAAGTGGAAAATTTGAGGCAAACTTGCACAGCACGAGGCATCAACTAGATTTACAAGTTTTAAAATGCTGGGATTTACTGGATATCTATAAACAGAACTGAACTGAATTGAAAGCCCACACATTCCTAAACATGGATTACTCAATACTGAGCATACAAAAGGGCGGGCCCAATTAGCACTGTTGATTTTGTTTTTTTTTTTAATGTTCATAACCTTTATTACTTGTGCAAGCATATAGAAAAGGTTACAGAGAATACCTTGTACTTTCCTGGCTTTAAGCAGCCTACTCGGTAATCTGAATAGCTGTTGGTCCAATGAAAATTAAAGACAAAAACCAAGTTCCCTCTTTCGAAGACAATAACTCGATCCCCTTCATTTTTCCGTGATATATATTGGTGCTCAGATGTCATGAACTGCAAAAACAGTTACCATTTAAGCCTTACATTTATAATTTATTTTTCACATTTATCTTAAATTTTGCAAGCACAGGGTAGCAAACATGTAGATTTGCTGGTTCGGTATTTCATGCCTATAATTGAAATAGAAATGAAGGTGAGAATGATCCTTTGTTGGGGATGGG
Source organism: Populus tomentosa (assembly GCA_018804465.1). Classification (NCBI taxonomy): domain Eukaryota; kingdom Viridiplantae; phylum Streptophyta; class Magnoliopsida; order Malpighiales; family Salicaceae; genus Populus; species Populus tomentosa. The sequence continues at coordinate 8,557,531 of CM031979.1, read as the reverse complement.
GTTCAACATTCTAAATTAAGCACCAAAGATAAAGCAATTTGAAGGACAGTTATAGTCAGCTAATTTTCAGTTGTGTAAAACTCTAAATTCCAAACCAAGAGAAGTGAACAGAAAAAAAATTGGGAAATGAAGTACATTTAAAAAGACTTGAACATGTAGAAGACTTTTAAATGTGAGCAATCTGCTTAAACCGTAGCTGTTTCACAAGCAAGATGGAGAATCTTTTTTCTAACCTGGATTAGAGTTAAAATAGCTTGTCAATTCATTTTTAAAATAGATAGTCAAGTGTAACAGTTAAAAAGAACAGTAACCAGTGTGTTTGAAGACCTAGAAAGAAACGTTCAATTTTCTTATGAAACGAGAAAAATATTGGTCATTGTTTGAAAATATGTTGCATTTGGAATGTGGTATGGTGGGACATGGATATGCTTTGCTTTGCAATATCTTGCAGGGATTTGAAACCATGTGATACAAGTAAATAATTGCAGGCTTCCAACATCTCAGCCCACAGACATGAAATAGAAAAAACGAATCAAGCTAGAATATGGAGACACTGGCTCCTTTACCTTGCTTAATATAAGATGCATTCAAGCAAACAAATAAATATAAGTTAATAATCCATAAATGCAGCTCACCAGCAGCCAAAACTATGCTAACTAACGGTATGATAGGAACTTACACCATAGATTTCTTCAATATGCTGCATTGCCTGATCAAATTCTTGCATTCCATGATATCTTAGATAATCTGCATCCCCCTGGGCATGCATGAAAAATCAATGTCAGATGTGCATAAATTCCAGAAACCATGGTGGAAGAGCTACTTTGTTTCAACAATTCTTGAAATTCCTCGTGGGTTCATCAGTTTGTTTTTGCAGCGCAAGTAATGGTTATTAAGACCAACACTTTTTCAAGCTCCAATTGAGCCAAGAATAAACTGCAATGGTCAGATTAGGATTCAAAATCAGGCATAAACTTACCAGATCAAATCTACGCCGGCATTTATCATAACTGTTATTATTGCCTGGAATAATTTCACCAGTAGGAAGGCGCTGATCGCCCCTTGGGAAATCAATCCACTCTGAGAAAAATAAAAGAAAAGTACACCGACATTATAAAAGCTACCAATTTAATAAAAATTCATTAAATGATGATAGAACCAATAAGAAACATTAAAGAATAGTAATAACCATGGTAATAAAATTCATAAATATTCTTACCAGGGTGTCCAAACTCATTTCCCATAAAATTCAAATATCCTTCTCCTCCTAAACCCATGGTAATAAGCCGGATCATTTTGTGCAATGCTATTCCACGATCTACAAGAGGAGTTGATGGTCTATCAAGAGCCATGAAGTCGTACATATCCTGAGACAAATGGAGAATTAGAAGACTGATTTCCAGCTTGATAAACCATAGGGTTTTATGATGTGGAGTAGGAAGAAAAACAGCAAAATATAGTAGAAAATGGTAAATTTTTTAATAACTTGGGAGTTTGTAACTTTTGGGATCACTGCCCTATAGGAAAACGTTTATATATAAAGCAAAACGAAATGGTGTCTGATCCCAAGCATTTAAGATTTTGTTTTTTCCCTCATGCCAAGTGTTTAAGATGAAATAACACAAAAAAAATAGAATGAAACGTTTTCCTTTGATAAATACAAATAAAATGACACATTTTGGACTCCCTAAATAGTAACATCCTAATGGTTCAAGCAGTGTGCCGACAAAAAAAAATTTGTATTACTGACATGACACTATAATTGAAAGGGATCAAGCCTACAATTACTCTACAACTTCAAAAACTTTATCAATTTAATGGTCATATAGAAGATAGATGTAGATCTATTCAAATTTTAAAGGTTTAATGGTGAGCCCTAAACTTTATTATCTTGTTCCAGCTTCAATATCCTTTTAGTTTTAGCCATAACACTGCTGAATTTTCTGTTTCTATTGTTTTCCTCTTGCCACCCTGCATCGAATGATTGGCACATGAGCTTTTGGAAGAATTTATATTTTCCTTGGTAATTTTAATGTTGTTGTTTAGTTTAGGAATCCTCTAGTTATTTGGGTTTTTCAATTTTCATGTAACTTTGAAATGTGATTCACTCTATAAGGATCAGGATTTAGACTTGGAACTAATATATAAAAGGTTGCTTTGGCTAATTTACAGACATCTTTTATTTCCTATAAATATACTGTAGAGGTTTCTCTACAAACCAGCAAATCAATGTTTATAAGTTTGAGCTTCAATTTTCTTATAGTTTTAGCCCATTATATCTGCAGTAATTGCTGGTTTCCTCCTCACCCTACTTCAACTCTGAAGAAAGTAGTCTGATAAAATAAGATGAATAAAAAAAGCTAATCCCTAGATATATGCACCAGATGCAAAAAGTCTTCTTGCTAGAGTCAAGTTCTCCAAGGGGATTGCGAAGAAAAGTTTGTTTTACTTACTGGTTTTGGTGTTCTTTTTTAGTTTCACAAATCCTTATGCTATTTAGATCTAGTTATGCATATCTGACATTTAATGATAGTAGTCAACTAGGATTTGTAGCAATTTCTATTCCTACAATGGTTATAACTAGAATAAATAGGCTATTAGAGGTATTGTGGAAGACAAGTCAGTTTAATTAATATTTTTACAATAGTTAGAATTTCTACAAACCCTGCACCTCGTTCTCTTCTTCGAACTTTAAACTTGTTCAAATGCTAACCATTATTTTTCTGTTCTACCTACTGCATCATTTCTCCCACTGGTGTTAACAGTCAAGAGAAAAACAATATTCTCTAATAAACATGTGCATAAATCTTGATTTTGGAATGATATGGGAAAGAACTCATATAACCTTGTCCATCAACCAGAATGCAATGGTCTTGTCACCAACAAGAGCTTGGTCATGACTTTCAGCATATGAAACGCACTTTTCCAGCCACCTTCTGTTAGTGAGAGTGTGTACAATGTCACCCATTCTCCAGTCTTCATCCTTCTTCCTACATCCAGTACAAATAGAAAGTGACTGAGAGAAAAGACCTTAAAATAGCATCAAACAAGAAGATGCCGATACAAGGCAGTCAAAAAGAGGTTGGAGAGTTTCAGTGGCAACATACTGGAGAAGCTCAATCCATTTATCAGCAATGGCCATGTGGAGGCGATAATCAAATCCCACGCCACCATCTTGGACAGGAATGCAGAATGTTGGCATTCCACTGACCTGCAAAGTAAAAAAGAAAATTATAAACATGAGCAAGCAGAGAGGTCTGGCATTGGATTAACTGGAGCTGTTGATTCCTCTAGGGGGCACAAACTTACATCTTCACCAATGCTAATAGCATCAGGGAAGAGACCATGAATCATATCATTAACAACCATCAGATATACCACAGCATCTATGTCAGTTGCATATCCAAAGTACTCGTTGTAGTTTCCAGTAAAAGTCATCTGCATCAAGTTGGAAAAAATAACCAAAGAAAATATCTGTCATTCAATCATAAGTCAAATAGAACACCAAACAATTAAGTTCCACCACCCATAGCCCTAATAGAGCTAAAAGGAAACATCAAAATAAGCATAATGAGCCTAGCCATAGCAGTCACATAAGGTTTAAGAATCAAGCATCTATAACTTTTATCCCTCTAATTGAGCACATCCTAGGCTTCATAGAACTTGAGAGATTGTTACCTGATCAGGCAAACAAAAATAATATACCCTACAGAACCTAAATGATACCTGCAACCCATGGTGGGTGTACATCATCGAAGTCACACCATCAAATCTGAACCCATCAAACTTATATTCATCCAGCCACCATCTTGCATTTGAAAGAAGAAACCTCAGTACCTAAACCAATGAGCAAGTATTTAGTCCTCACCAACTATAAGAAAAAGACAAATGAAGACTAAAAACTCCAGACAAATACTGTTGCTGAAGATTCAAACAAGCACATACTTCCCAGCTGCCATAGTTGAAAAGGCGAGAGTCCCACATCCAATGATGTCCCCGTGAACCAGAGTGGAAGTAGTGATTATCAGTTCCATCGAACATGTTCAAACCATCCAAAGTATTGTTTGATGCATGGCTGGATTCATTTGATATTAGTTGTCAACCAAAAGAAAGATTATTACTAGGAGATCAACTAATAATTGGTAATGAAAGTTCACTATGATTTATGGAATGAAAGATTGAATAAAAGCATTAAAAAAGTTATTTATCCAATCAAACAGAATAAGTGACACCCAAAATATTAGTAAGCGCACTTAAGAAAAGAGTTGCTATCATACCAAAATTACTGAATGATAGCATGATGAGTTCACAAATGATAGGTTCTGTTCTTGCCCATTGTTGACTTGTCTCAAAGACATGGTTTGGTGAAAAATAAATAAAAGCTACGGATTAATGAAGGTTATGATTCATGTATTCCTGCACATAACCCTAGATGAATGACTCTTCATCTCAAGATTCCAATTAATCTGCAGAACATATTCTTACTTTAAGATGGCTCAAACGTTTCTAATAAATACTAAAATACAAAGATGTAAATAGTGGTTATTCAAGAATGAACATTTGAAAGCCACTACACCTAAATAATAATTTCCATAATTCATGCATTTTTCAAGTTTGTTTCTCCCTCTTTAACTTATAGAAGTCAATTCGCCAAAATCATCAGAATTTAAAGTTTGAGTCTACACCAGTCATTTCTACATATTGTACTTAATGGAAAGTTACCTGTGAACAATATCCATTAGAACAAGGAGACCTAACTCGTGAGCTCTATCTATCAGAGACTTCAGATCATCGGGGGTTCCACACCGACTACAGGGTGCAAAAAAATTTGTGACATGGTACCTTCATATCATCAAAAGAAATTCGTGAGTTTACAAGGAAGCAAAAACAGCCCACTGTGCTAATGAAGACCAAGCTTTGGGAAAATATACATGTAAAAGAAAAAAGGGGACTAATAGAAAGTGGAACTTTATCCTAAATAAAGGAAATACCCAAAACTAGCATAATATGAATGCTCTTGAATAGCCATAATCTGAACAGCATTATAACCAAGTTTTTTGATCCGAGGAAGCACATCATCTCTAAAGTTGGCATATGTGTTGATTAATGGCTCCTGCATTTAAGAAGTGGCAAAATTATGAGGGATAGAATGAAGGGGCTGCAAATTAAATAGGAATAAGAAAGAGAGAGATTAAAGAGTCCAAATAAAGGTCATGCCATAATGTATTAAGATCTATAACCTAACCATTCTCATCATGCATAGAGATTTCAACAAAATACATAAATTGTAAGAATTTGGCGTGGTAATTGAAAGAAGGAAATCAGAAGTATGTAGTAAAAATAATCACTATGACAGCACCCTGAACCATTGTTTTTGATTGGTGTTTGTTCAATCATGCAAGGGCAAGACAATATGGTTTCAGGCATATCGCATTGTCCAGGCTTTGAGGAGGACCATAACCCTGAACAAGGTTGCTGGTACAGACCACTGTTCTTTAAGAAAATGTCATCTTGCACTATTTGGCAGGATTAGTGAAGCATGAGTATAGTGACTGATCATGCTCCATCATTATAGAGGCATTTGTAGATACTTCTACAATGACAAGTCAAAGAAGCATTCTGCATAAACTCCCAATTTCTTTTTAATAAATATTTGCCAAGATATAAAACAGCTCTAGCATGTTTGAATACCATTCAATCATGAATGATTTTAATCACCAGTACAAGGAAGCAGTGAATAAGAGCTTGTAACATGAGACATAATGGGAGAAGATGCACACCGTACTACTCATTCCGACATGAGCTTCATAAATCCTAAGTGACTTTGGTCTCTTTGGTTGAGGATGTTTGAATATATGCTTTTCCTGCAAAGAAGCAATAGCATCAAGGTGCAAAGCCACAGACCCCAAACAGAAATTATGAAGAAAATGGAATAGATTTTCAATCATTTAATACAATCTTGAGTGTTTTACAGCATGAACTGCAGCTAATGCTTGTTGGTTCTCAAATGAACACAAATTAAAGCCACAGCTAATAACACTGATTATTTATGCATTTGGCTTCTACTTCAAAGCTTAAGTTTTTACATCTGATGCTTGTTTAATATGATGACTGATTTTATTGACCATTGGTGTTGTAATGAGTAGCTTATAGATTTCACTAAGATCATGAATGACAAGAGGCTCATGACTTGTCAGTTGAAGGACAAAGAAGTAATCCAGGATGGCTTCTTCTTCTGATGATCATTCTTTTGTAGAATCATCTGAATCTTCAACTTGCTTCTCCTTCTTCTTTTTCATAAATCAAGTAGTACTTTTTATTAGAAAGAAAGAAAAAAAGGAAACAAAGATGGGTGATAAGGCAACACCAAGCTAGACAAAACTAGAGAGCACCACTGCCACCATTATAACTCACATGGATGAAAATAAGACACATGACAGCAAGCTACAACCTAGAGAGAGCAAGGCCCAGCTAAGACAAAAACACAGGGTAAAGAGCCCAAGATACTAAAGAACCAACACAACAAAGGTGCTGGGGGCCCAAAGTTACAGCACACGAAATAGGAAACATGCTTTCATTTGACATAATGGTGCCCAGATCAGGAGAAACAAGGACCAACAGGCCCAAGAAAGACTGCAATCAAAGGCGAGGAACTCTTCAATACCCTTCATGGCTGACCACACTTGATCATCATGAAGAATGCGTTGGAAATCTTTAAAAGGCCAATCTCTTCCCTTAACTACAATAACCAAGGTTTCATCTAAGTTCAAAGTCTCCAAGACTTCATTGATGGGCTCCGAGATTCTATTATCCACCACTATCTTTTCATCATCCCCAAGCATTCTTACAGCACTAAACATCAATAGATTTTAACTTTTTATACCTTCTAAGCAACATGGCTAATCTTTGAGAAAATTGCCTCGAGATACAAATATAGATGTTTCTTTTCTTTTTCCTGGCTTCAACCTTATTTCTTCTTCCCTTTCTCAACACAATTACGGGAATGTGAAAATCATCACTCAAAGAACTTTGGCTATTGTATGGTGCTGGAAACGAGACATGGGGCAAAAGAAATTGGCAAGGGAGAAGTGTGAATCTTGTTATATTCTCATGGTTGAACAAATGAAGGACTGGAGAGCTGCTTGAGATGGGACTTAAGAAGTAAGCATAAGGAGTTGGTCCAAACCAATCCCAAAGGAGAGGTAAAGGCCTTCTATGCCATCTCCAAGACAATCTTCAGAAACACAAAGACCTTGACTGTGCATGCTGCCTAGGGGCCTGTGGCATTTCCCATGTATATGAATTTCCCCTGTTATCCATGGAAAGCCCATCTGCAGCATCAATGTACCCCTCTAATGGATTATCTAGGTTGTTTGGAGCAACAAAGTTTTGCCATCTGCAATAGATTCTCCAACATGATACGAGAATCATTTGCATTGGAAGAGTTGTTGCTTATCAATGGTTGGCACATATCATTGGGAGTGTAACACCTTTGGAAAAGGTGAAAAACATGTGCTAATCTTCATATATTTGAACAACAAAACTACCACCATTGTTTATTACAGAAATGGTTTGATTGATGATTTCTCTATCCATGGCAATCATCAAAACTCAAGGCGAACAAAGGAGACTAAGGACTTGAAAACATTTGGGCAGTGAGCATAAAGCAGAGCACCATGAATTCTTAAGCAAATGTAATGGGTTAACGAGCACGAGGATCCCTATATTATCGATTTTATCTTGATGAGGTCCCTCATCTTTGAGATTTCTTAATTCAACCTCTGTACTATTGTTTTGTCCATAATGTTATTCCTTCCATCACTAACAGTATTGTTTAACCAATAACTTTGAAATGGTTTTTGGAATATACTTATTTATATTAGAAAAATATCATATAAAAATAAGAAATAAATTATTTTAAAAAAATGTTAACAGCATAAAATGAAAATATGAGAGAACTAAATAAATAAAATTGAGAAAACTATAACCGACCAATTTTATCATTCCTTGATTTATAATTACATTTTTATTAATTAAAAATTATAAAACAAAAAAATTATGAAATTGAGTGAAAATAAAAAAGAAACAAAAAGCTCAATTAAATAATAAAAATCCTTTCCATCACAGCCTTTCATTATCGCACCTGTTTAAAAATTATAAGAAATTCAAATATATCCCAAACAAACTTTTAGCCACCAGCATATCCCTCTATCATCAAACAACTATCTCTAAAAAAAGTTTATATAGTAAAAAAGTTGGAAACCTCGTAACAAAATTGGATTTTTTAATGAAATGCATAAGAATTTGGACATGTGGTTTGTAATAGTTTGGTTTTCATGAAAAAAATGGGAGAGAAAATCTAGATATGTCATTTTTAAAAAACAATTTAGTTTAGATTTTGTTTTCATTTATTTTTTTAATGTGAATTGATTATATTATTTTTTATTAGTTTAATTTTCTTTTTAATTTCTAAAATGATTAATTATATGCAAGGGCTAATAATCATTGTTAGGACTTTAATATTTATAATTTTAATGTTTGTAAGCTTTTAGAATTCATTATCTATTTCTTATTTTTTATGACTTTTTTCAAATATAAAAGAGCATATTCCAAAATTAACAGACAAATTACACCATAAGTGACAGGTGGACCAATGGTATTGAAGAATCAGTAGTACAGTGATTGGTTTAAGAAATTTTAAAAAATGAGTGTCATCAAAACAAAATTCATAATATAAGACTCTTGAGCTCATTCACCCCAAATATAACGATCTAAACCAATGTCTTTGCTATCCATGGTCTAACTAATCATAAATAAAAACCTAACCAACCACTAGCAGTTTAGAGTATTTGACCCGTATCATCTGAGAAGTCAAATGTGAGGTGCAAGGATACCTCCCATAGGTCTTATCCTGCAATGGAATGGACCAGAACTTACTATGGCAGGGTCACTTTAGGAGCATGTACTATAACAACACTTCTTTTGCGCCATTCCAAATCTTCTTTCTGCACACGCACCAGCCTGTTAGATCATTAATAACTGGGTCTGAGGGCTCCAAGGATGTGTTACTTGATGCAACAGTACCAGCACCTAACAATTTCAGCAAAAGGCTACTCTTTTCTGAGTTATTTGGATATTTAAATTGACCGTTGAAAAATTGGCATTGATCATTAAGTTGTTTTGAAACAACCTTAGTATCCCTTGTAGTCTTAGCATGATACACACATACTGATTCCTTTTTAATCTAAGAAAGGAGATTCCCCAACCACCCAAACAGAAGCGGAAAGCCCATCTGTTCTTTGAAAGTGGATGGATCAAGTGTATATGGAACTATTAATTTTAATAATTGAGTTTCCCAGGATTCAAGCACCTGACTTTATGGTAATTATGATTCTAATACTAGACCAAGACACAGTCCGGCCTTGTATTTCAGCAAGTATTTTCTGTCCCTCCCTTTCTCTATCAATCTTTACCCCACAAACAACCATGTAAAAAACCATACTGCCATCCCCAAACCCTTCTGCCCTCGTACCCTCCTCAAACTATCCATCCAAGCATAGCCACTCTTCCTTGCACTCCTCATCCTTTATGCTGAAAAACTCCCCTAAATCTCAAGACCTTTGGAATGCTTTTTTACCCTTGAGGCGGTCTGAAAATACTAATAATGTTTGACTTGTATGGCTCTAACTAACAATTTTAAACTTTGAAACCTGATCATTTTTCAATAGTAATATACAGTAAAATTATAAAGCTAGGACATTATTTGGTGCAACATTTTGAAAACTTGGGGAGTTATTCCTTGATGTTCTAAATTCTCAGTCTCCCAAACAAAGTGCATAGTTAGTCGCTTGAGGGGTCGCTTGCCTAAAAATCTGTAGCTTAGGATTAGGATCAGCACTGAGAATTCCTTTTCCAGAACTCTCAAAGGCTTGCTTAAATTATTGCTAACATTATTTTTAGATTGACATTTTCTGTTGCCTTAACCTAAGTTCATGATAGTGTATGCAAAATATAGGTCCGAAATCATCACAATATATTCAGCAACCATGAGAAACACAAGAAAGAAGTGTACCTCCTCCGGTGGATCATAGTAAATGCCATTGTATGGGATTTCTCCTGGAGCCTGTACTGAGAACTTAATCCAAGCAGGAATAGAATCTTTAATGCCAGAAGGAGTATCCATGCGTATCTACAAACACGCAATCAAGAATAGATTCACCATCTTTGATGTACTTAAATAGCGGAGCAAAGTTTTTAAAACTAAACAAGCTCAGGGCCTTGAATAATACTTATAATCATCTCCTTTTGCAGCTGACTGAAAATGAAAAGATCTAGCTTAAATTAAATGCAAGAAACTAATATGAAGCTGAAGCCGATACCATACATTCGCTCTTTTTTTTCTTGTGTTGTGAATACTGAATAGCAAAGTTAAGAAGACAAAATTACAAAGCCAAAAGATCCTTTTCTTGTTGCATAAAAGTGGCTTGATTTCACATGATATTCACCGGGTGCTGAGCAAGAGGCTCCTGGTACTCTTTTAAAGTTCAAGAAAACAACCAAACGAGACAAAAAACCCTAGAAGCTCTCTCTTTGCATGGAAATGCACATTTTTAGACTTCAAATGAAAGTCGCAAACTTATTTCTCTTGCTTGTCATGAGTGACAAGCACAGAAAAAAAGTCATGAGCAAGGAGCATCAAGTTTAATTCATAAACTCTAATTTACACAGTAAGATTTTAGTATTCAATCTTGAGATGAGTTACCTTTACTCGAGAACCATGGGGAATTGGTGGTGAACCATCTGCATTGTTTGGAAGGAACACTTCCCAGACACCAAATTCATTCTGTAAAATAATAAACCAGTTGCTTGGAATTTAAATAGTACAATAGATCTAACCAGGAAAAAAAAAGGAGTTTAAACACAAGTACGAAGATATTACATCCTGCAAACACCCATCATTATGGCATATTCTTACTGGCTTCTCTTTCAACCCAGACTCTCAACAATATGTTAATTAAACATCCTAGTACTAGTATGCATTACTTGGACATATCCTTGAAGCTTTCAGATTCTACTACAGATTCAAACAACTGTAAAATGAATAGTTTTCCCAGTTTCCATTTCCAAACAAAGACATATCAAAGCAATATTTACATTTTTCTTTTCTTTTCTATTGCTGAAGAATGATCAGAAAAGGAAAATGAGAAAGGCAGGAGTTGGAATAGACAGAAAGAATCCATAGTAGAGCAATCCAATATAAAGATTTCCTTTTTTCTCCATCAATAAAATGAGTAATGTATATGTTTATGTAAACAGAATCTGAAAAAAAATGAGCAGATAGTAGAAGACTGTTGCTGTGAAGTGTACAGGAGAAGAAAGGGAGACAAAGCTTCAATGCACTTTACCAATCATTTGAAAAGATAACAGACAATTCCAACAATTATAAATAATACCATTGGAACTATGCAGAAAATATCCATCATTGGATCCAATGCTACATAAAGCAAAAGCATAGATAACATACCCGGGTCATGACATCTGCATTGGGATTCCAATTGTTAAAATCTCCAATCAATGCTGCCCACTGAAATAAATAGTAACTAGTCAATGTACGAACATATTTGTCAGGAACAAAAAACAATCATCTCATAGCCAGTCAATTTGTTAGCTTGAATCAGTTCGGAGGGACATTGTCTCTGACTAAAATGCTGAACAAAAAAGGAGCCTCTCATGTAAGTTTGTAGAGGCTTATGCTATTAACAGCATATGCCCTTTGTTTGTGCCTGAATATGCATCTAGTTGTTCAGTAATACAGGTACCGTGACTAAACAGATCAGATTTGAGAATAGGCAGTCCTGAGATAACTGCCTTCTCTGAGATTTACTATACAAACTAAAGACCGCATTACAGAGAATCGAAACAGCACAGACCTTAGCTCCTGGTGCCCATTCCCTGTAGGTTATTCCTGTTTCACTGAGAAACCAGTAGAAATTACAATCAGTGAGAATGAGATGTGCCGAGGAAACTAAAATTGATTGGCTATAAAGAAAAAATAAACACTAGAATAGCAGACTGATGGTTTTTTTAAGATAAAGCATGATAAAAGGTAATGAAACAAATAGAGCATATATGAAAACAAACAAGCGATGAGCAAGTAAATTAAAAAATTGCCATCACAATGAAGTGCGAGAACTCAGTTTATGCATTCAATTCATGGGACCGGTACAACCTTACAATCTTTATAAGAGGCCTGGCTAGGACATGCAAGTTTTTTTCCCATTTATTTGTTCTTGAACCACAACATGCATACAGATCTGCCTAAATCTATCCAAATGCACTACTTCTACATTTGTGAAGCATGACCCTTGGTACAAAATTTTAGTCAGTTTTTTTCCCAGTTCATTTGATGACCCATTTTTTTTCCAAGTTCAATTGATGACCCATCCCTCATCTTTGCAGTTTGGATGCCTATGCTTATCCTTAGAGCAAGAGTCACTGAACTAAAAGAAAAAAAGAAAACAAAAAAACAAGTGTCACAACACTAACTGAAAATTCTTGTGAGAACCTCTGATGTTGAAAACAATCAACTCAAGGGCCAAAGTGTCACCACTAATAGAAACATTTGCAATGCAAAGCAAAATCGCAAGAATTTCTGTTGTGTTTTCCACTTTTGAGATCATCTCGTCACTAGTTTCATTTTTTGACACAGCTCATTTACTTTGCAAAAGAAAATATAAGTGAAAACACATTGCATTATGTAACAGCAAAAATGGAAGGTGCAATTGGTTATGCCAAAAAAACTAGAAAATGAATGGACTTCAACCTGCAGAAATAAAAAAGGTAGAATACCTGCGTATGAAACCAAGCTTTTCATAGCCACGAGAAAACACTTCCAAACCACCTTCATACTTGTCAATTTCTTCGCGAATTCGTTTGTACTCTGAATATCTACGATCAGGAAAAGATTAAATTAGGTATAGAATGTTACAAAAACTTTATCAACATCTTCAAAATCATACCTTGAAATACATACATACATGCATACATATATATATATATATATATATATGAACAAGCTAGTCTAAAGATAGCAAACGTCAAACAATTGTACTATAAAAGAGAGAATACATGGAGCACTTCTCTCCAGGCAGCAGTTGTCATGTTTCTAAACAAAGAAACAATCACACCTCAACCTTACAACTAGACTTGACAATCATATCATATATTAGGTCCTTCCAGGAAAAAATAGCACTTGGGTTCAATGGTATGACTCTGACAGCATTGAAAACAATAAACACCTTTTCAAGCAATATCTTGCATGATTTTAGTAAGAAAAAAAAATAAGATGTGGGCTAGTGCATAAGTTAATTACACTATCCATATACAGAGAAAATAATGAAAACAATAAATGGATATGGAAAGAAAATAGAGTAAAAATTTCTAGGTGATGCAGAGGTATCCAAAAGGAATATCCGCAAATGCGGATCCGGGGCTTGCTCCACTTTTTACAGAAATATATGTCTAAAGAGGCATGGAACTCTGCTGACATGAAAGCTAGCATACCATGGCACAAAATGAATTAGTATCTAATATAAATTGAGAAAAGACAAATCCAAGACAGTCTTCAAAGAATTATTAAACACACTTAACAAATTAGTTGAAACTTCATATGATATTACTCTTTGTTTATAATCATCAGGGCAAAAAATGTTGAGGACTGGGGAGGAAAAGATGTAGAAGGATATTCATTTGAAATCTTAGTATGCTATTTCAAGCTATTGTTCAGATCGATACTTCTATAGTCCTACTTTATCTAAAGGTTGAAATAGAAATATGTCTAAAAAAATCCAAGAAATATCTATTGGAGTTTGATCTTTAACATGAATGCAGACTGAGGATATCATCAAATAAATGAAAACAGACACCTTCAAAAATGTACTTCTAAAAAACAATATTAAGAAAGCTAATGATAAATGTTGATGCTAAGAATTATCACATATGATCACCAAAACTTCAGTATAAAACATGAAGCACCTGCTCATTTATTAGTTTTACTTCAAGCTCTCAACCCTTAGTTCAATGTAAAAATATCTTACACGAGTAAAGATAGAGTATCTCACCGGTAATCAAGATGTTGACGGAAACCTGTCAAACTTGGATCTATTTCATATATTCTCTGCCCAGAGCCAGGTGGGGGGATAGACCTAGATTTGGCTTCAGTTTTACCAATGATTATTGACTCACTCAAAGGAGTAGATGTCTCTTGCTTTTCCTTGTCTTCAACAATCTGATTATCTTCCATTGTTAGACACTCTATATCATGAGGCACCTAACACAAGAATCAAACAGGTAAAAGGAGGCGCTGATTTAAATGGGAATAGGATATCAACAGCCATTAAATCTATCAACACCGTTTTCTAGCAAAGGCATCAAGAAACTAAAGAATAAGCAAGATAGACCAATCAGCCAACCACAGTTTTTCACACACGCTGTAAGAGCACATAACTTTAGTTACACCAAGCATCTTTGTCAAAGGAGCTGTCATCATGAGGATGACAGTCAAGCAGGCCTATAACTTCAATGATATCTAGATTGATCCTGCAATGTGTTTCAAAACGTGCAAATGCAAATTCTCAAAATGAGAATCTATTACCTACACCTTCCAAAATCTCAGGCCTTTCTTATATTTATATTTTCCCAAGATCAATTCCAAGCCTTTATAGTATTGGAAAGATCACAAGATCCTGATGAAGCAAGAACAATAGAAGAGCCTATATAATACCTTTAAATTGTCACAGTTTTTAACATCTGGCATGGAAATAACCATGCTTGAGGTTCAAGTTGAGACTAAGTTTAGGCTTTCCAAGAGTTCCCAATTTTTTTTTTATCCTGTGACTTCCTTATAAATGTTCAAATAATAATTATATCCTCTCTTATTCTCAAGTCACCACTGGTGCCTCACAGATCCTCGTGTTAGTAATGAATTGCATTGTTTGGTTACTTTGCACATTACATGTCCATATACAAGAAGCCACCTCTTGCCATCTAACAGGGGATAAGAAATTAAAAAAAAAAAAAGAGGGTACAGATAAAAGAAATTGTTGAACCAAAGAACAGCTTTTCATGTAAATATAGCCTACGCTTTCTGAGGATGAGAATTTCCCAGAAGCATATAATAAGAATGAGGTAATCGAAATTTAAAGGGTCAAAAAAAGAGGAAAAAGACTTGGGAATATGTAAATAGAAACAAGTGGAAAATATCCATAGAAAATTCATCCGTGCCCTTCATTTTGATTAGAGTATATAATAGCTCGTACAGCTCAATGGCTCGTGGAGAGATTACTCGTTCAAAATGAGGCAAGGGATTAAAGGTCCACCATAAAGGAATGGTATTGGCTCCTAATTTAGGTGGTGGTAATAAAAAAGAAAAAAAAATTAGAAAATAAAAGGTGGGAGTCGACTCCAGTTCTCAATTTGTAGGAGTCTTGAACACAACGGTTTTGCTCCACATAATGTTGCTTCCTTTTTTTTGTGCTTTTCCCTGTAAGGATCTCATTTTCTTTAAAAATCAAATGCTAGAACATGATTTGTTTTCAAATGCAAAACACTCTAAACTGGGAATCAACAGCATGCGTCATAGAAGTAGTATGCAGCACGTGGACAAGGAGAAGACAAACCAGATGATCTTCTGAAGCGTTGCCATCGGTGGGGACAAGGACTTTCTCAGGTGTTGGTGTGGTTGTTGTTGTAGCAGTAGAAGTAGTAACAGCTAAATTTGGCGAATCGGAATCGTAAGAAGACTTTCCAGCAAGCATCTTCACTGCAAACAAAATCATTGATCAAGAATCAAAACCATTTATATATATATATATATATATTGAAAAATGAAAGGCAAAACCATTGGCAGAAAAATAGAAGAGAGAGTTACGAGAAGATGGGTCTTTCTTCGAGAAAAAGGAGAGGCCCTTTCGACACAAAGGATCGCCATTGAAACTTGATTGAGACTTGGTGTTGTACACTGAAGGAAGGCAAGGAAAACGTACGCCTGATATAGCGCAGGACACCATTTCTTTCTTTTCTCTTCTCTTTCTACGACTAGAGATCTAGCTATAGCTTAGAAGTTAAAAGTGTGAGCACCGTATAAAAATAATAATTAAAAGAAAATAAAAAAGGTGAAGAAGATGAAAGCAGAAGCGAGAGTTGCGTGAAATCCGAAATTAGAAAGATTTGCAGTGATATTATTATTGTTATAGGACTCCATCCAGTGGCAGAGTGTCGTACATAATACGTGTGCAATGGAGAATGGGGATGGGGTTATGTGGGTCCTTTCACTGTATCAAAATAATTCTCCATCGTCCATCTCACTTCTATCACTCTTTTTTTATTCAGCATCCACTCCAGGGCACTCCATGTGGGCCCCTTTTGCCCTCCAATGTTTTTATTATATAATACGTGTCAATGGCCAAAGATCAGAAATGAAAGGCCTTGGATGTACGTGTGGCTGTTCGTGGGCCATCTCTCCATCAGGGGAAAGGAAGCCTTTTTGCCATGTTGATTGGAGTCTCTGTTCTCCGACGGATCTTTTTGGTACATTCTTTTTCCTCTCCTCCTTTTAACTTTTCCCGTCTATAAGGATTTCTTCCTTTTTAGAAAAGTATCACTGTTTTTTTTTCAATTCGTAAAATAGCAAAATTTAAAAAAAAAAAGGTGAAATCACATCATTTATATATGTTGCAGTTTAAAAATGAGTGTTAGTCACGATTTAGAAATCTAATATTTAAAATATATATATATATAAAAATAAAAAAAAATGTACAAATTATATATAGAGAGATATGAGAGAGAAAAAAAATAGATTTTGATTACATGAATTCAACAACATCAAAGAAAGGTCACAAATAATGATCAAACACTTGTTGTCAAAGATAATTGATCCAATCACAATCTTTGAACGACAAGTGTGACCCAATCATGTCATTGTTAGTAACTTTTTTTAATATCATTGGATTTATCTCGTCAATTTGATAGTGCTGGAGATGTTGTAATCGGAGTTTCGATGTACCTCTAGTATTTTTTTCTTTTTTTTTCTTCTCCTCTCATCGGAATTTATGTGGTACATTTCATAATTTCCTTTAAATATCACATTTTATAATCACAACAAGTTTAAATATCATATTTTCCAACCGAGACATGTATAAATTATGCTATTTTCCCATTATTTTTCTAACTATGTTATTTTGTCAATTGTTTTTAAAAAACTCGTGTCAAAAGCAATAATACCCATCAAAAAGATCTTTTTTGGCACATCTCTAAGGTGTCATCACATTAACATTAATAGAGAAACCAGAAGAGGTCATTGTTTTACTGTTATTTTACTGTACATTCTCTAATGAATTTTTATTCATGAACAATTTGTTCCTTTAATTATATTTTTTTTTATCTTCAAGCTACAAGATTTTTTAAATTTGTCCTTGGAAGTTCGTTTTTTGTTGTCCTAGGTTTTTATGTTCTCTTTAGATTTATTTTTATATGTGTCGGAAATTATTTTGACATTTCATGACAAGTTGATTTTGCATGAAAAAGTTTAAAATCATTGCATATAACAAGATTAAAAGAAGAGGGACTAAATTTGATATTAACAATATTTAGCAACATTTTTCCATGTTATATTGTTCCCTAGTCATATGTTGTTATCTATTTTTGATCCCATAAAAAATTAATTAAAAAAATAAAAAAAAAATACCAAAGGATACACATGAGGAAAGCCTCGAAGATTGCTCAAATTGGTGGTGAAGGATCAAAATAACAAATGAAAAGTTGGAGGACCATAATGTACAAGATTGGTAAAATTAGCGACCCAATTCTGATTGATAAAAGAACTATTCGGTGAAAATATTTGTATTTGGGGTAGAGACATAAAAATTTGGATGAGCAAGGACTTGATAAGGATTTTGGAAGGCTTAGCTAATTTTTTTGAGGACTTAATTGTAAGGAAATAAATTTTGGGGTCAATTTAGGTGTTAATTGGAAGAAATTGAAGTTTGAGGACTGAAATTGAACTTTGAAAAGTTTAATTGGTCATTAATGGTTTAATTGTGAAAAATTAAAGTTTGATAGCCAGCTAAGGGTTTGACTAAATAAATTCAAAACCAATAATCAAATCGCAAAAGACGCGAGACTTCAAGATCTAAAATTGACTAAATCAAGGGGTAAATTGAATACAATTAAAAGTTTGATGGTCAATTAAGGATTTAAATACACAAATTAAAAATCAAATACCAAGATGAAAATAACGCTAAACTCCAGGGTTGATGATTGAGTTTGATATGAGTTAAATTGAATGAGATTAAGAGTTTAAGAGGTAATTTTGGGTGTAATTAAAAATAATTGGAAGAATATGAACTAAAATGAAATCTAAAGAAAAAAACTAAATGAAATTAGTGTAGCTCTACAAACATATCAATATTCATTGAAATAGTGATTTGACAAATAGCCTCTCGCCTAAAAAACCTTTAGACTAGGTAAGGGGGCAATGTGGTCTTTTCACCACAATACAATTATTTTTTAAAATTTATGCGAGGTTAGGATCATAGTTTTATTTTCTTATATGATAAAATTATTGATATACCCCTACAATAAAAGAATATATGATGCCTTTCAATCAGGGGTGCTATGGCATTTTTAATTTTTTTAAAACAGTTAAATTACTTTAAAACCTTTAAAAATAAAATCAATATAACTCTCTCACACAAAAACTTTTTTTTATCCTATTACATTGATTTTATTATTAATTTGAAAGCTATTTAAGGGAATTATTGTAATTTACATATATTAAATATTATTAAAAAACCTATTAACACGTGTGTACAACCCTGCATCATTCAGGCAATGCATACGAGGTTGTCTGACCATTAAGCATCACCTTTCAAGGTAGTATTTTAAAGGTCTATACGCTTCTTATATGACGGGATTGCATGTGTGCCAAACATATCATTGGTTTGGTGTAGGCGACCTTTTTCTTCTTCTCCTTTTCTTTTTCAAATTCAGTTCTATGTTCCAACCCCTTTAAAATTTCACATCAGCTCCTTCAATTTTATTTTTTTATATTTGGTCCATGTATTTTCTATTACTACTTTTTTTTAAAAAAATTAATAAGTTATTTAATCTTTTTTTTAATACAATCACCTTGATATCACGACTAGGTCAAAGATTTTGCATCTTGACTTGGGTGGGTTCGAATCAAATTTTTTGACCTTTTTTAATTATATATATTTTTTATTTTTTATCTTTCAACATATTATTTTTTAGAAATTGAGTTTCATATTATTTTTTTTCAATTTTATTTTTATAGAGTTATCAAGTTCTCATTTGATTTATTAAAAATTAGTTTTTGAATTTTTTTCTTATTTTTTTATATATTTTTTTAGTTTCACCCTGTTGATTATCCGGGTGGGCTTAAATTAAGTTCTTTTTATCTTTTTTTTACTATTATTTTTTTTCAGTTTATTTATTATTATTATATTTTATAATCATACCATTTAAAATACTAATTAAATTAATGACTTCGTATCTCATGTTTTTTTCTTCGGTTTTTTTGGTCGCTGAAAAAATTTTGGTGGGTCTGTGGAGTGTGGACGTATCTAATATCAAATCTATTTTGAGCATAAAAGTTTAGATCCATAAAACAAGACTAGTACCTTTTGAAGATTTTCCAAGACATCAATGAAAATGCCATTCGTGGGTGACCAAAGTTCTAACTAGAATTCTTCCAACAACGGAGGGGTTCGAATATGAAGCTTCTAGAAGGAAAGAGATTCTGATAGATGTATATTAGTGGTTGTTATTCTCGGCGAAAAAACAAAAAGCCCCAGCAGAGGTGAATCTTCTTTTCAACGAAGAATTGAATCTGATGCATATCTCATGAATGGAAAAGTAGAAAAGTAGTTGTAAAAAGGAAAATAAAAGAAGGGAGAAAACCAAACATTTGATTCAGCTTCTGAATTCTGTAGGAACACATATGTTGCCGTTTATTAATAACTGCCCTTATGAAAGCCAGGTCAAAAGAATGCTGTAGTAATACACACAAGATCGAGAGGGGGGGGAAAATAAATCAAAAAACAAGGCCAGATACAGGGGTGACGTTTTGCTTCCCCATCTATGAATAATTACACCTTTGATTTTCTGTATTATTAAACTGTTCTAGGACTATAGTAGTGAAGCTGTAGGTTTTATCTCTTCTGGAAGTTGAGGAACTTGATACCATAGGAAAACAGAAAGAAGAAGAGGACAACCCATCCAAGATGGGCGGCAGCCACGGCGGGAAGAAAGTCATATTCAAATCCCAAGTATCCTTTGAGGAATTCCTTTATTGGCACATCTTCAGACCCAGGTACGCTGATTTTATTAGTTTTTTCACCCACTTGAGATGTCACGAGGCCGTATAATGTCCAAGCCACTGGAGAACACCAGTAGTACCACCTCCACCAAATAGGTATTTCCTGTCATGAATGTGCAAAATTATTAGTTTTTATTTGCACAAGGAAACGAGTGAGGGTTTAGGGTTTAGGGTGAAAAGCATGCATCATCATTCATCAATTATAAATAACAACATGGCGAAATGATTTATTAAATATAATGCAGCTGAGTTTAAGATTACTTACAGGCCTAGGAAGAAGGAAACCAGAGAACAAGTTCCAGAAGGACGTGAAGAAGGACATGCAAATGGCAGCAATTTGTGGGGCAGGGGTCAATGCAACAACCATCATCCCAAACAACGTGAAGTAAACAAAGCACATGAATATGAAGTAGTAGAACCACAAGAACTTTGCAGCCGTCCACTCGAAGCCCATCATGGAGAAAAGGAGAATGCTATAAACAATAGTTTGTACTGCTACATAAATTGCTTCTATGGCCACCTGCAAGAAATTATCCTGTCAGCCTGAAAGCATGTATAACGACATTTGAGTCCTACTGATCATGGTGAATTAAGACAAGGATGGAGGATGGGGGTAGAAATTGTCCTGTAAATTAAAAGAGGCTCCCCGCATATTTTTACCTGCGCAAATGCGTAAGGCAATGGGGAGTACATTCCAGCTGCTCTTTCGCGATAGAAAACTGTTCTCTCAATAGCAATTATAGACTGCACCCCCGCAGCATTGGTTGCACCAAGGAAAAGCACCGCCGCGTACATGGCTCCGAAAACATTCAATAGATCTTGCTGGGAAAATCTGTTAACAAATCAAATTTACCTGTCAGTATGAGTGCAGAATTGGAAGCAAGAAGATAACATATGGCATTCAAAAAATGTGCAAGTTCTCAAAATCAGGAACGTTTCCCTATCTTTCGAACAAAATACAGGCTACTCCTACCGTATACTGGTATAAAGTAAGCAATAGTATGGGTACAACAATTATTTTTCAAGACAGAATTCAAAGCCTTACGTCTTCTGTCCTTTGTCCCAAAAGATGAGACCGAATATTATTCCAATGGCTAATGTCATGAACAGACGAATGGCATTATAACGAGGGTTTCTCCAGTAAGACCAATGCTGTTTCCAGAAACAAGCTTTGCATTGAGTAAGAAAAGTTTGGGAGTATTGGGTTCGGAAGTAGAGATCCTTGGATCCTGGTGCTGGTGTGCTTAGCTCTTTGATAATTTCCTGATTCCTCCTGAAAGCATTTCAACATAGAAAATAAGAAGAAAACTACAAAAACTCTAGGCAATTTATGGCTATCATGATATATCCAGGCTTACTGATAGAGAGAGGAGTTGGCATATTGTTCTGCGAAGTCTACATCCAGTTGTGCCTCCATTGAAGGAGCACTAACTTCGAGCATCCATGTTGCAGGGTTATAAGCATCTCTTATCTTGGGAACACCTGGGACAGCCTGTATTTAAATAAAAATATTAGTTAATATCATAATATCTGTCGATATGGATGCTTTTGATAATGGGCGTGCGGAATGGCGCAAAATGATCCTTGTAGCCAACCTCATCTAGTTTGGGATTGAGGCTTGGTTGTTATATCACAATTTATTTCGCTAGAACTTGAAATAACATTCTACAGTATTGGACTACTTAATTTCAATGCCTGGGAAGTGGGGATGATCAGGAGCTATGCATGGACATGAGGCACGATTAGTAACCCTGCTATTTATTCCCTGGAAGAAAGGAAAAAATCTCTTTGATGCTAAAGGAATCATAGATGGAAACAGGACAGGAGAAATTGTCACCTCAAAATATTCTATGAGCTTGTGAGAACGGTGACCAAGAGATCCGGCATAAATGACTTGACCTCCTCTTTTCATCAACAACAACTGGAACAAGAAAAATATCAAGTTGCATTCAAATTTGACACAAAAAAAGGGGGGAAAATAAAGGCAACATTCAAAAACTTGAAATTTACCTCATCAAAAGCTTCAAAAATGTCTATGCTAGGCTGATGAATGGTGCACACAACAGTTCTACCTGTGTCCACAGTGTTTCTGACAGTACGCATCACGATAGCAGCAGCTCTAGCATCAAGACCAGAAGTTGGCTCGTCCATGAATATGATAGAGGGATTAGCTACCAATTCTACTGCTATGGTCAATCTTTTCCTTTGTTCTGTTGATAGGCCGTCTAAACCTGGAAGTCCAACCAAGGCATCTCTGAGGGGATTTAGCTCAACCAATTCCATAACTTCTTCAACAAACATCTGGGGACCATATAGTGAAGATAATAAGAATAATAAATCGTTCAAGGAAATTAAGAGAGGGTAGGATCTCTGAAGAAAAAAGACTTCTCAAAAATCCAGGAATAACTGATTACTGAGAAACATTACATACCTTTCGGGTTTTTGTATCTATATCTTTAGAAAGACGGAGCCAGGCTGAGTACAGAAGAGACTCATAAACAGTCACACGAGGTGAATGAATGTCATTCTGCTCACAATAACCGCTCACACGAGCAAATGTCTCTTGATTCTTTGGATAGCCTGAGATGTTAATACTTCCTTCAATGTAACCACCGGTCTTCCTTCCAGCTAACACATCCATCAAGGTGGTCTTCCCAGCACCACTGACGCCCACTAGTGCAGTCAATATCCCTGGTCTAAAAGCACCACTAACATCTCTGAGCAGTTGAAGACGCTCTTCATCAATTCCTTGACTCTTCATTTCCTGGCATGGAAAAAACAATCTTTGATCTCAATGTCCAACAATAAAAACCAAGTTTTTTTCTCTAGGGGAACATAAGCTGCCTGCAATTCATCTTTAACTTGGGAAGAAGTTTTTAATTTATTCTATTGTAAGTTGAAAATCAGTTTAACTCTTCAATACATTAATACAAATCAAGAACCTTCATGTGTTCCAGAGTTGAAACTTTTGGCCAGTAGCAGTGAACTTTCAATGTTACCTAAGGGTGAGAAATTTACATTTGAAAATGTTATCTATTAGGCTAATATGTTTTCTGATCAAGAACAATGTACACATGTTTCCTGACATGACACTTTCAGGAGATTCGCAACATCCCTGGTTATACAGATCGAGTGTATCTCGCACAGAGAAAAGAAGTTTCAAGAACAAAAAACTTCGGTGTAAATGCCCATAAAAATGAAAAACTTGATGACGACTTACATCAGGCATATCCACATAGTAGCTCACATGGTTGAATGCAAGTGAAAGGGGTTGGAATGGCAGAACCATTCCTCTTTTTGTTGAACCATCCACTGCGCCACCAATTTCTGTAGAATTTCTCGTTGCCATAGGAATACCTGTAATTGATCACAGAATAAAATTTAATATCCTAGAAGCTCGGTTCCACAAAATAAGCATGTTTACAATAGCAACATGTAAATGTCACGACTGTGAATTTCTCCATTTTCCAGACACTTATTCATTCCAGGTGGAGGGCAGTTGAGGTAGTTGGGGATTTTCTGAACATTGGACTGGGATATGTTAATATCATCACAACGTCAATCTTCTCAACTAATACTCATGTTCAGGCATGTTGTATGCCACCTTCTTGAATTAAGTTAGAGCCATAATTGACTTGTGAAATGTGCTATATCTGCAAAAAGTGAAGGGAGGGGAACAACAGAAAAGGAAAAGGCTTTGAAAGTGTCAGACCTTCTGCTCTCTGCTGTCCAGATGATGTCTTCTTATTCTTCTTCGCATCGTCATCCACAACGACTGCTTTTGAGTCACCCAAAGCTGAAAGAGAATTTCCACACATTTGTCATATTGAAATTTCATCTCCATCCAATAACCCAGAATGAGCATCAGGCTGAGTGACTTACGGTTCAAGAAAGTCAATGCTGCAATAAATAAAACGTTGAATAAAAGCGAAAACCCAACGAGTGCTCCGATACAAATCCAAAACCAATAATCATCAGTAAAGAAGCCTCTAGCCTTCAGAAGCACTTTCCCAACAGTTTCTCCAGCGAAATTAGAGTTCGTATTATTCTGCAATTAAAAAACGTTATAGAACTTTGATGATGATTTATTTTTGGCGCAAAAAGCTTGCAGGCTCCATAACATCCATTTAAGTTTGAAATTAAGAGAATCTATAATAGAATGAAAATATAAATTAAGACATCTTACCACACTCCATCTTTCGTCAAGGAATTCATTCATGACGATGGCATTCTGTCCATACATCATAGGTGAGGAATAGTAGCCCCAGATCATCCATGGCTCGATGTCGTCTGTAGCCAGAGGGTGAAAAGAATGCTTAACTAAATCATTTCCTTAGAGAGAATCTAAAGGATTCACAGGTTTTGTTGAAAGGAATAACAAGTTGATTTTATGGTGTTTTGCATTAAATACTAGATGCAATAGTAAAAGGGCTGTCTGCTTACCTTTGGCAACAATGAATCCTCCGAGCACGAAAACCAAAAGCAAGGTGAAGGTCCCTAGTGTGTTTGCAACGACTTGTGTTCTTCCAACAGCAGCAATGAAACGAAAGAGGGCCAGAGCCATCTGATGTATGCAGAAAAATGCAAGGAACTGTCTGAAGAACCTGAAGAAAACAGAGGAGATGTTTGTTGGTAAAAGTTATTGAAGCGATTGTAAATTCACTCAATATTTTTATCCTAAGAATTAGTACATGAAAAAAAAATGAAAATCTAACATCTAACTAAGAGGCCATCCGCAACTACATAAAGGAGAAAAAAAAAAATTCCCAGCAAGTGCAAATGGAGCTCAAATGAAAAGGAGTTGGGAATTGCAAAACTTCAAACCCTTCTTACCTGCTAGCAGAAGGAGCGAAACCAATTGTGTAATATGTTAGGATAATCCATATCCCTGATTCCATTAACGATAATGGAATCCTGAGTACCCATATTGGCAAGCCGAAAGCCCAAGCAGGAAAGAACAAGAAATCCCTCTGTTTATAGAAGACAGGGAGCCTGAAAACTGTCATCGCAAGTTCTGCCATCCCATTAAACATCACATTGACTAGACTGAAAAACAATGCTCCAAAATATTTTTGTCCACCTAGTACAGTCCCCACTTTCATTTCTGTCCGAAAAAACACTGTGAAGGCAATTATTGACATGATTGTTATCTGGGTTGTTTTGAATATATACAAAAAAGAGTTCCGCTTCATCAGCAGCCACTCTCTTGAGAAACATGCCCTGAACAGCTCCCAATTTGAGATGCCATACTTCTCCGTGACCAATGCAGCCGGATGGGCCCTTGATTTATCATAAGGAGTCCTAAGATCTGAAGCAAGTTGTTGACCGACATGAAAAGAGTTGAAACCTCGCACAAACTCAGGAACCGAAATAAATCTGTAAGGTATATTCTTTCTAAACCAATATTGTTCCTGGTCCTTCTTGGAAGTTACTTCTTGCAAAAAGTCAGCAGTGCCTTTCCTATCAGGGCATCTGAAACCCATGTGTTCAAAGAATTCAAGGACATGCTCGCGTGGACCTTGATAGACAACCTGACCTTCTGAAAGAAGGATAATGTCATCAAAAAGCTCAAATGTCTCTGGTGCTGGCTGCAGGAGAGAAACTATCATAGTTACATCCATGGCATGGACCATTTGCCTCATGAACTTGCAAATCTGGAAAGTAGTGGCACTGTCCAACCCTGTAGATATTTCATCCATTAAAAGAACCTTTGCTGGTCCAACCAACATCTCTCCTGCATCCAGTTTACACGATGCGTCTTAGCAAGCAACATTGTCAAAAGGAAAAAATTATTGAAGAAGAGCAGATGGAGAAAAACGAGTTTTCAGGAGCATAGACATTATAGGTTTCCAAAAGCAGAGTTTACTGTAAAGATAACCAGTACAGCTGGTGTTTGAACAAATTTTGAGAGAACTGACAGCAAGCATTATTGATACTAGAAAGTGACAACTGGGATCGCAAGAGAGAGGATTTTTCCATGTTCAACAGTAAGTTAAATCTACTGAGGAGGGGGGGTGTTACCGGTAGTCACACGCTTCTTCTGCCCTCCAGAAATACCCCTTTTCATGTCATTCCCAACCAAAATATCAGCACAAATATCCAATCCGAGTAGCTGCAGTTAAAGATCCTTAAGGAGTCAATCTTGCAACTTGAGTTGTTCGATGGAGTAGCAAAATAAAGGTAAGAACAGGATAAAAATGGACCAACTTTAAATGCAGAAAGCAACCAAACCTTGAGAGTATAATCAGTGACCAAACTGTGTTCCTGTCCTGACATTGCTGTGGCTTTCATGAACGCATCAATTTCTGGATCTGGCTTAATTCCTGCTTCTTTCTCACGCCTAGAGAGTTCCGCCAGCAGTTCATACCTCGTGCCCACACCTAAGCAGCGTCCAGAAAAATCCAATGTCTCTCTGACTGTCATTTCTCCATAATGAAGATCGTGCTGACTAATGTAAGCACAACTCCTCTGAGGAACAAACTCTTTCAACTCATGCCCACAATAGGTGATCTTCCCGGATGACTGTTCACAGAGAGAAGATTAAACAAGTTTATACTGAGATTAAATAACTTATCATGCAGCCAGTTAGGCAAAGGGCTAATAAACCGAAAATGATTTAGCTTCAAGATTCATGAAACATACTCTGAGCTCCCGGTGGAGTTTGCCTGCAAGTGCCATTAGCATTGTTGTTTTCCCCGAGCTTGGAGGACCCAGAAGTAGGGCCATCCTGAAAATGACCATGTGAGCAATAATAAACGCGAGTACTAAAAAAACAAGACTTCATTTTTACATCAGATAAACACAAGATGAAAGAAGATGAAGAACAGATATTCAGTATACAATACCGTGATGGTTTGACAATTCCACTGATATCTTGAAGAATCTGAACTGTTCTCTTCTTTGATGGAGCAAGCCCAACCAATCCAAGAATACTCTAATGTACACAAGAAATTAGAACAGAAACACAGAATAAGTAATCATCCATATTTCACTTGATCAAAATGGCATACACAAAACAACTATATAGCTCATGTCAATAATCATTTAACAAATTTAATCATAATCAATTCAAAATGAGAACAAAGCTTCGAGGAAAAATAAATTCACCACCCTCTTTTTATAGTCAGTTAAAAAGAAGAAGAGGAAGAAGAAGAAGCACCTCTACTGCATTCAGCGTGGCATTAAGTAAGGTAGGAAGTGCTCTGCTCCCAACAAAAACTTCACCCTCCACTGATAAGTGCTCAAATCGAACTTCAATCTTTGGAATCTCAATCCCCACCCTATACATGGAGAAATTAATTAAACCTCTTAATCAAACAGAAAAAAGGAAAAGGAAAAGGAAAAATTATATACCTATCAGTTCTGTCTCTAACTCTCCTCAGAAACTTTTCATTGTCTTCTTCAACAACTCTAAGTATGTTCTCCATCAACTGCTTCTTATCTTGCATTCCAAGCCTTGTTACATCAACCTCACTTTGAACTATTCTTCCATTATCAAGTACCTGCCTTAGCACCCCTTTCCTCATCCGATCATAAGTCGGCAATCTCTCGATAGCTGCCCATCGCAGCTCCTCCTCGTCGTCCATCTGCTGCTGCCTCCTCCCGCTATTCTGGCTGAAAACGTCCACCGGTGCAGTCCATGCTTCTCTTATGCTAGCAGACGCCCAGCTCCTGTAACTAAAGCTCCTCCTGCTGCTGCTGCTCATTGATCTTGCCAGATCATCTCCGGCTAAAACTGCCGCCATCTTTGCACGTAGTTATAAAAACAAAACCAGTAGTACTCGTCTACAATTCTGCCCTGTTGTCTTTATAACTAAGCTTTACTTAATGATTTTAACAGCTACAAGTAGTAAATAAAACTCGATCTGACTGATTCTAAGGGTATTTCACCATTCATGGTTGGGGAAAGAAACCTGAAACTCCACCAAGAGGACCCATGACTCTCTGTCTCTTAACATTGAAAGAAAGCTCGGGATTTGGAAAATGTGGATGTTAATAATTAATGGAAAGACTATTTAAAGGAGGAGAATGGGAAAAAAACCACCAAGTCAAATGGAGGGCTGGCTGGGTAGCCTCCAGTCAAGTTGCCGGCTTTTCTAATTTAAGTTTGAATAGCACGACTCTCCCCCTCCCCATCAAAGTTTGTTATCTTCTCTGTAGTACTGTGAATATTCTAAGGGAAAGCATCTATGCTAGCCGTCTCCCTGTTTATTAGTTTATTAGCGTTTGATTCTTTACGTTGTCACGCCTTGTTCTAGTAGTTCTCCATTCAACCGTCCATTTCTTCTCTCATCCGCCATCAACGAGTCAGTCAACAAAGAAATCCCGTCTTCAAAAAACACCAGCATCATTCCTTAATTATTAATTAATATTATTGGAATCAAGAAAACCAGTTTATATAATATTTTATCAGGCGTCATAATTGATCTGCCGAGGTGGACGGAGGTCTAAATCCTACTTGCACCTTGTAATGTTTAGCAGCCTCTCCTACCGTTAGTGGTCGTTCCGTTAATTGCCTCGCCTTCTAGAAAGTCAAAGGGCTGTAGATAAGTTCGGCATAAATGGGCTGATTTTTTTATTTCCATACCCATGCACGGATATCCATAAATTATTTATTAAAAAATGTATTGTTTATTAACTAATAAATAATAAAATAATAAATATCATTTATATATTTATGTTTTATTTCAGTATGTATCATGTTGTATTAAAAAAAATCTTCTGTATGTATATATAATTAGAATCGGGTATATTTTAAGTTGAATTTAATAATATTTATACACTATTTATTAGCCATCAAATCCAAAAAACAAATACTCACGTGTAATCTACTCCTGCTTACCGCTGCCGGCCACCATGAGAAAAGAAAGTAACGCCATGATGTTTGAGTGCCTTTGAATCCCCCCCGTGTAATGTGAATTTCCACTGTAGAGGCGCACATTCACCAGCTCAGCGCATTCAAGGGAAGGTTAATTCTAGAATGCCTCGTCACCTCACGAGGACACTCGATGAGAGAAACGACAAAATAGACAACAGTGATGGCGGAAGCAGGGTGGTGTCGTCGTGTTGCATGGTGGCGGTGGCTCATCGAGTTTTCGGTCCCGTTAAGCAGCAAATAGATGACAAAATATCATCACATGAAGAGCCTGTTTTGTTTATGCAGCTGCGGTTATGTTTTAATTATAACGTAATTTATAGCTGTTTGATAATAAAAAAAATATATATTATTTATGAATTCTATTTGTTTTACATTGGAAATATAGTTAAAAAAGGATTCCTTATTTTTCTTATATTATTCACTTAAAAATAGTGAACAGTTCAATTCACTTTGACTATGTGAATTTTTTTTAGTTTGTTAATTTTTTTAACATTTTTAAAAAAAAATTAGAGTGAATTTTATACCTGATAATACTTTATCTAATTTTATTACACGTTAAAAAATTATTGAAACTATAGTTCTTGTCAGATATATTTCGTATGTAATGGAATTATAGATGGTTTCATGAAATAATAAAAAATATTTTATATAAAATATGATTTATTTCATGATGTAATAGCAATAGTTATATCCATAATATTTAAATTAAAAATCATCAATATTAATATATATTTTTTAAAATTATTTTATAACCTTAATTTTAAAAGTATTCTTAACCAAACACATTAAATTATATTTTTTTCAACCTCAATTTAAACTATATTTTTAATCAAACACCTATTCTTTCAAATCAACTTTAACTAAAAATACTTTTTATAAAATATTTTTTTTAAAACTACAATTACAATAGCTATTACAATACCAAACACTCTAAAAATTAATAAAGATAGCAAACTACACACAAAATAACACTGACAAGATAATCATGTCATGTTTACCTTAGATTATGTAAGGATCTGAAGCAAGTGTGTAATAAAATACAATCATTTTCTGCTGGTTATTTGTTGCAGAGAATTAATGAAGTTGTGATAAATTGAATAGATCATATGTACCTTTAATTAATTGAGTAAAATAATATACACTAAAAATTAAAAAAAAAAAATTACGTCACGTCCTAGCTAAATTATGTGCAACAAATCGTGTCACTTTTATAAAAATAAAGTCACTTTATGTGTAGAATATTTATTGTGCGTGCATTTTACGTTTGACATGTAGTTTAGACACTTTTTCACATACTTTTTAATAGATATATTTTCTCTACTCGATAAAAAATATGTTAGTTTGAAGTAAAAATATATACATTAATTTTTGAATTGTCTTTGTATCTAATTCTTGAAATACTAGATGAAAATAATTTTATATTTTATATATTATATTATGAATTATTATACTCTTTAATAGAGATTTTTCTTAAAAAATAAATTATGATAGCTTGACGGGAAAAAATATCATATAATGATTTTTATAGACATAAAATCACATAAAAATAGTTTATTCGAAAACACAGAATATCGTAGCATATTTTATTATATGTGTAAAAGTAGTAAAAATAAATTTGATAAATTCAAAATTAGGAAAATTAAAAAGAGAGAGAGAGAAGAAAACAAACTAGGGATGGAGGCCTATGCATGCTATCCTCGCGGAAAATTCAAAATATCATAGAATATTTTATTATATGTATACAAGTCATAAAAACAACTAGTTGATAAATTCAAAATTAGGAGGGAAAAAAAAAAGAATAAAGAATAAACGTGGAAAAGCAACGTAGGAAGCTTCTATTCTTTTCCAACTTTTAGTCAAATGTTACTTTATATTCTTAAATCTGTTTTCCAGAAAATACTCCTCAATAACTATATATTCTAAATAACTATTAACGTGGATATGTTGTGCTATGCATATTTATAAAAACTGATTTAACTTATGTTACGGATGATCCATATCAATTCAATCTTCAATTTCTTTATTTTATTTTAAAACATATATATATAAAACCGAATTTTTTTCATTATCCAGATTGACGGGTTGATCCACCCA
This sequence comes from Populus tomentosa, assembly GCA_018804465.1. NCBI lineage: Eukaryota > Viridiplantae > Streptophyta > Magnoliopsida > Malpighiales > Salicaceae > Populus > Populus tomentosa. Next base: position 8,526,164 of record CM031979.1, on the reverse strand, counting down.
GATGAATTTTATAACTAGGTTCTCTATTGCCACGTCATTAGTAGTCTTCTACGATCTTCAATCTATGATCTTTTAATATAACTGAAAAAAGATGTGCTCAGCATAGATTTATTGTGGTTTGCTATGTGTACGTTGATGAGCCCACGCGTTGTTATAGAGCACTTTTTAAAATATATTTTTATTTAATTATATATAAATTAAAATAGATATTTATAAAAAAAATATAATAATTAAAATTCTAGAGGAAAAATACTGTATAGTTAAAATTATCTTCTTCTATTCATGTAATTGTTTCTGACAATAACATATATATTTTTATTAGAAGAATGATTTATTGAATACAAATAAATGACAATTAAAAAAAAAATTGTGAAGACTCTAGTGACATGGATTAAAAGGGAAATGTATCTTTTTAATAAAAAAAAAATAACCTTTCTTTGTTCATGCATTTCTTTTTTTGTTTTGACAAAAAGCAAGCACTATTTTTTTCAATAAACAATTTATATAATCATGAAAGCAAGCTTCAATGAAAAACAAATCATGAATTAATTATTTTTACACACATGCATGTATAGATATAAGAAAAATAAAATTTTAAAATTTATAATAACAAATAAAGAAATTGATATTACATTCTTATTGAATATGAATGAGAATTATTTTTTCTTTAATTTGCATATTAGTTTCATATATAATTGATCATGAAGTAATTGTTAATATTAATATAAAAGCTCTAATGTTTTTGAAAACTATAATATAATTGGATAATTTTTTAAATATTACTTCAATAAATTTATTTAAATATAGATTTATTCTAAAATAAAAAATAAAAAAAGCTAAGAGTTGTTTAACAAACAAGCCAAGTACTCCTAAACCTATCACGGTGGGCTTGCACGCCTCACACAAAATAAAGAAACTTGTCGGTGGTATTAAAATAATAATAAAAAAATTTCGTTGGTTTTTTTAAATTTAGACCAAATTTTTATAACTTTAATAAATTTATTATTAAATGCATAATACATTTAAAATATAAAAAATATTTTTTTATGCTAAATCATGTAAATGAATTTTTTTTTCATATTTTGTTTCTATTAAAAATGCAAAATATGACTTTTTTTTGTAGAAAGTTGTCCATATACAATTTTAAAGTATTTAAATGAATTTTTGAAAGAAAGACGTTTGTTGTTTTTCTATATTGTGTTTTTGAAAAAAATAGTTTATTTAATATTAAAAAACACTTCACATAAATCACAATTTCAAATATTAAATATGAGAGGATACAAGACAGATCCAAAAATAATTGTAAAATAATCCCTTAAAAATCTGAAATTAAAATAATAAAAAGTGTATATTTGAAAAAAAACAAAGATAACAAAAAAGCAAGCTACAAAAAAAAAAGTCAGGGCCTGTTTAGATCAAAGTACATTGTTAAACTTAAAAGGGAAATAAATAACGGGAAAGAAAAAGACAAAAAAAAATAAAATCAAACCCTCTCCAACTCACACATTCTCTCCCAAAATACATACACCAAAAATACCTAGATACATTTTAATAAAAACCGAGTCACCGCCATCTACACAAGAGAAAAGGAAGTTTTCTCGCATCTCCCATCTCCCATCTCCCATCTCACTCTACACGCCAGGTTCTTTAAAGAAAAAAAAGGGACAAGGGCATAATTTGCTAGAATAGGTGTTGAAACGAACCTTTCTGAGCCCTTAGTAGGTAGAATACGGTTTAATGGTCGAGAAACGTGCCCAAAGTTCATTCTTGAAAAAGCTAATATGCTGGATATCGTTACAGCTCCAGTTCCGGCAACTGTGGCGGAGATGCTGAACAGAGGAGAAAATATTTTTCAAAAGAAAAGTGTAGCTAGAATGGAAAGTACTGGTCAATGCCGCTAATTAAGGGATTCAAATCAGCTTGGGGAATGAATGGTGGCTCAAAGACTTTCTTCTAAGCCAAAATATCCGGAAACTGCCCAGAAAGATTCAAAAAATGATTCCAATAACAGATTTGTTGTGCTTATTAACGATGAAGAGCAAGGAGTTGATGATGTAATATCAGGTCATATAGTAGATAGATTTAAAGACGTCAAGATGATTATTTTTAAAATATTAATTTTTTATTATATTTAATGCACAATTAAAATAATATATCTTCAAGATACATTAAAGCTTTGAATTTATAAATAACAATTTCTGTAAGTTTATTAAATATTTCTGTTTTATTAATAATAAACATAAATATAGAATTTATAAATAAAAATTAAAAAAAATTATTTATAATTAATTTTTGTTAACATCAAATTGTTATTTATTAATAAAATAATATCTTTTTAGATCAGCGTGTAAAGTTTAGAGACGCATCTCTTCATGCCTCTTCATATCAATATATTAACAACTTATCATTTAAATTATTTGAATAATTTAAAAAGAGATGGCATCCATAATTATTAGATTAATTCATTCTAAAATTTAATTAATTATGAAAATAATTAAAAAAAATTAGTTATGTCACAGCCAGGTGTCATTATATATATATATATATATATATATATATATATATATATATATATATATATATATATATACTGTCTTTCCTCTAACATCTAAATTTATTAATTTTTATATCTCTTGACAAAATCTTCCAAGCCAATATCCGGAAACTGCCCAAAACGATTCAAAATCCAATAACAGATTTGTTGTGCTTGTTAACGATGAAGAGCAAGGAGTTGATGATGTAAAATATCAGTTGGTATAGCAAATAGATTTTAAGGGGTGAAGATTATTATTTTTAAAATATTAATTTTACTCATTATATTTGCCGCAGATTTAAATTAATATATTTTCAAGATATATTAAAGCCTTAAATATATAAACAACAATTTTTATAAGTTTATTAAAAAGTTTTATTTTGTTTATAAAAAGTATTAGACTTATCATTCAAATTATTTAAATAATTTGATAAGAAGTCTCATGCTTAATTATTAGATTAATTAATTCTAAAAATTAATTAACTTTAATTAATCAATTATGAAAATAATAACAATAAAAATTATTTGTGTCATAAAATGCCAAGTGCCATTATATATAGCTTTCCTTTCAAATCTTCCCTCCAACTTAAATGTGGGATAAAATTATTTTTAAATATCTAATATAAAAATTATATTTTAATAATATATGAGGGAAATATTTTCACGATGGGTGCTTCGTACCGACAAGATCCGTCATCTAGCGAAGCCCATCCCCCCGGAGAAAACCTAAAGTGCCCAAGCCACGAATCATGTCACGTGGTAAACCAAGTCTTACAGCCCCATCTAATTCCACTGAATCAACATCTCAGGCCTAAGGCGTGACCTCCCATGAGCCATGGTACTCATAAGAACCCTCCCTATGAGCCCAATCCTTCAGCTGTTTATGGGCTGCCAACGTACTCCAGCATGCCACGAGTACCATGACGAACTCGCAAGAGCAAATGAAATTTACATCAATAAATTACCATGACTCGCAAGAGCAAATGAAATTTAAAAACGCTTTCGAAAGATTCTCAGTTATAGCAGGCAACTAACTAGTTTTGTCTGAATTACTTTTCCTATGATAACTTTTGTCAGGGGCCTTGAAAGTGCCCTGATAATAGAAAAAATGAGTTTTTCTTTTCTTTTTTTAAAAATAGCGCAGTAAGTAAAAATACTTTGCAAATCAGTATAATACATTTTACTTAGTTGCATCATTAAAAACCCATCTGGAAATATAACTCAACCTGCATTTTTTAAAAAAATAATTTGTTTTATATATTTTGAATGGTTTTGATATACTGATCTAAAAAATAATTTTAAAAAAATAAAAATAAAAGTTATTTTATTAAAATACATTTTAAAAAATAACTGCAAGTATATTCCCAAACAAACCCTTACGATAATCCAATTAAAGATAATTTGATTAGTTGCATCGCTCATAAAAACGTATTTTTTTATTAATATTAGTATTTGAATTAATTTATATGTATTTTAATTAATTTTATAAATATTAAAATTAATAATTATATAAATTTTTTATGATTCTAAAATTTAAAAAACCTGATTACTTTAAAAATCAAATCTAATATTTAAAAATTTCAGCTACAGCTTTCGAATCTAGAACGAAGTTTTTGTTGTGCCTGAGGAAGAGGCGCAACTTGCCAGGAAAAAAAAGGGCTAGTTGCGCAGCTCTTATTGGCTCAATTAGCCAAATTATCCAATGACCATATTAATCGAAAGCAATGAACCAACATAAAAAAATGGTCTTGTCTTGGTACTTGTGTAATAATGACATGCCCGAAACTAATTGAATGCACGAGGCCAAAACAAAAAACAATTGGTTTTATCTTGGTATTCATATGGAATAATAATGACATGTCACATGCTTATTATTTATCTTGGCTAATAATGAATGGGTGTCTTTATTATGCGTAATGAAGGGAAAATAAAAATAAGGAAACTGCTTTCTAAAAATTAGAGGGGGGAATCTGGCTAGTCTCGCCCCGTGGGAGTGACGAATAAGCCAGTTTTTTTTTTTTTTTGGATAAATTATGTAATTAGCAATCAAAATATAATTAAATACAAAAATAGTATAAGATGAAAATCTTTTGGTGAAATAACAAAGTTTAGGGATGTTATGGTTCAAAAAGATGACATTTCAATAATATTACAGTTCAAAACATTGACATTAATAAAATGTTATGTTTCATTCAAAATCGTAATGTTATCAAAGAGATTATCTTGAGAAATTATTAGTCATTTGATAAAATGGTTGGATAGTGACTAAAATGATCTGACTGTTTTCGGTACGGTAAAGTTTTAAGTTATTTTTGTGTTTTAAACATGAAAAAGTTTACAAAATCATGGTTTTCATTAATCGCAAATTTTATTTGCTTTTTGATTTTAGAGAGTTAAGATTTTATATTTTGTTATTCAAATCTACACAAAGTTTTCTCTATATAAAAACTATGTTTAAAATTTTATCCCGCTAAAAAAACCCTGCAAAAAATCAAAGTAACCACAATCAACAAATTCTAATTAAACTCAATATATTCTTTATTAAATGAATGTGTGTCCATATTTTACTACATTATTTGTCAATTTCAACAATCTATATCTATATAATCCCTAATTCAACAACTTAACATAAATTAAAGCAGCACATAATTAATTCATCATTATTCAACTTATTTTTATATTCAACTATATCAGATAAACTATAATTTAATGTATTCTTAGCTAATTTATCATTGATTCAGTAAACTCTAAATTCATTATAAATTTTAAATTTAATCTAGATAATTATTTGATTTCAACCAAACCAAATACAAATTAATAGCAATATAGTATGCTTACTTTGTTGATGGGACTACAATAATGAACGTGGCAGTGATAACAATGGTGGTAGCAGCAAAAAGAACGATGAATTTTCAATACAAAAACATCAAATGATGTTTAAAAACTAAGGTAAGTTTGATTTTTAGTTATTTTAAAGGAAAAATCCAAGTGATTAATGAGTTTTTTAAGAGATAACCGAGGGAAACGATGAGTTTTTTCAAACAAAAAAAAATATTTATATGTTTTGCCGGTGCTTAATCTATTTAAATTTTAATTAATGTTGCTCTTTAAAAATATGATATTTAATGAATGTCATAATCGAAGCAAGATAAAATTAGATTATGTAATTCACTAAATCTTTTTCAAATGATATCATTTCTTTAAATTTTCGACTTTATTATAGCAATTTAGTAAAAAAGAACTATTTTTTTTTTTTTTTTTTTGATTAACGTGGGTGTCCGGGCCAGCTTGCGCGCACCTCGACTAATCCCACGGGCCCTGAAGTTAACGACCATGTAAGCCTCCAGTGGCCATCATATGAGCAACCTAGGGATTGAACCTGAGACCACAGAGGGAGCAAACCTCTTGGTCCCAAACTTTTACCGCTGGGCCACCACCTAGATGGTTAAAAGAACTATTTTTTAGCTAGCTGGGCCACGAGCTTTTTTTTAAATGTGCTGGCTTAAAAATAATAATAAAATTTGCTGTGTTATCTTGAGAAAAATCCTCAAAAGAATTGGTGATGACAAGAAAACCATGTGGTTAGATCACAAAAACCTTGAAACGTTCTGTCGGCCAAACAGAAAAAATAATGATTGACAGAAAAGTGTCAATATCAGGTACGGGTTATTTTTTTCCCGTGAAAAAACGGTACAGAAATGTTGAAGGGTTATTGGATCGAAGGCATATATTAAAACATTATATATTGGCTACCGTAGCAGGTTTAAGTCAAGGTTTGGACAAAGATTTAAGATACTCATTTAATTCTTAAAAATAAATAATATATATTTATCAATTATATCTTATAAAATAAAAATTTTCATTCACTCAACAAAAAACTCAAAATATAAAATGAAAATTATCTAGGACCTCACTTATCAGATATATATATATATATATAATAATAATAATAATTTTTTAAAATATTTTTAAAATTCTCATTTTATTTAAAACTCCATTTACATTAAGCTGGCTCTGTTGGTTAGGAAATCCTACAATGTGCATCGTAAATGATTTTTCCTAAACCAATGAGAGGTTTGATAATTCAATCCTGGGAAAAAAATGGCGTTGTTACAAGTAAAGTTTTCTGTACAAATTCATCAAGATATACGCTAACAACTTTAGGCCAAATTAGATTCTCTTTATTTATGGGGTAAAAAGTAATTTTATTGTGTAAGAAAAATAAATAAAAAGTCCAATCTCAGCTTGAATCACGATGAAAAACTGTATTGCTCCTAGGTACCTAGTTGAAAGATTTATGATTAAAGGATAAATATGTTATTATACTATTACAATTAATAATATTACCATATCCAGCTTAAGATTTCGTTAATGTTACGTATTTACTATAGTACACTTAAATGTCCCTTCGGTCTCTGTACCTTCAGGCTCAATTGTCTATTTAAAATTGTTTAATAAATAAATAAACCGTTTAGACAATTTGTTTCAAAAGTGTCCTTGTCATCCAATAAAATAAAAGGAGCACAGTAGATCGGGCTATGCATATTTAAGCTCAATACAATCAGCAAGACTAGTCTCTCTCTGATGTCCGTCGTCGATTCCATCATGACACACGTCTGCATCTATCAGCATCCCCAAATTTTTACTCTTACGTGAGTCCCACAAGCATGAATGGTGGGACCCTTCGCTACAAAATAATCAGAGCCCAGCCAAAGCCCATACACTCCACAGCCAGTGTATGACTACCAAACAAAGAACACGAGCAGCAGCATTACAGCAAGTAAAATTATATGTCCTCTCTCTCTCTCACTCTGCTCCCTCCCTCCCTCCCTCCCTCTCCTCTCCTCTCCTCTCCTCCTGGCCTTCTTCCCAAAATGCTCAAACCCTGACCCTATTAGGGTTTTCAGCTCCCAAATCTAATTCCTCATCGCCATATCTCTCTTTCTCAGGTTTTCATCTCTCTTTACATTTTTGCTTGTGCTACTACCTTTTCTCTATCTCTCTCTCTCTCTCTTATTTTTTTTTATTGCATATATATGTAAATTATTTCTCTTATCTGTGCTTGCTTGCCTGCCTTTTCTTTTTGCCTTCGATCTTACAGTTATGTATGGAATCTGACTCATGAAAAATCAAATAAAAAAAATAGTTGAAGTTTTGATAATCTTGGAGCTGAGCATTTTCTTTCTAAATTTGAATGTTAGCTAGCTCGATCCACATTTATCATTATTATTTGAAATTATGAACAATGTAAGAGGAGCTTTGAATCTTATTCTCACATAAATCAAAGTAAATGAAAAGAAAAAAAAGCTATTGCATAAAAGTAATCGAATACACAAAGTAACTTAATCATTTTTTTATAATTTTCAATGCACCTTTGTTAGTAATTGTATGCGTCCGTGTGGATTTGAGAGCATTGAATTTTAGAAATCTGGTGAAATGGACGATAATTAGTTTTAATAGTATAGCAAGTTGAATTTATCAGTATTCTGTTGCATTGCGCGTCCCCATTTTTTTGTGGTTGTGGGAATTATTGGATTGTATTATAGGAATTCCATTTCTGATTAATTTCTGTTATTTGAACTTTGGTGAACATCAGGGCTTTGGATATTGCAGTTTGAAGTGAGAGAAAGGAGCTAGCAGACCATTCAAACTATATAATCAAACAAAGGTTTGAAGTATATGTCTCATTTTTAGGTCTTCAAAATGTTCAACTAATGGATTAGTATAAAACATTGAGGCTATATTTGAACAGGGACAGGAAATTTGGTGGAGTAAAAGTGGCTTGCATGATGGGGTCTTATCCTGGTACTTGTGAAATTGTTGAAGCAGGGGAAGAGCTGGATTCAGTTGAGCATTCTAAAAGAGCTTATCAATCTTATTCTGGATTAAGTGAGGGTGGTGATGGCCGAAAGCATCCTGTGCTAAAACTGGGATACAAGGATTCATTGGAAGATGATATCAACCAGCTTTTTGAGACTATCAGTCTTAAAAACTCATCCAAAGGTTTAGGTCTTTCAAGTCAGGCTGGTACAAGTGCAAGTCCTTTAAGGAAAAATGCTATGAAAAGACCGATTACAGTAGGTGTGCCTCGTTCACCTGCGATTGGAAATTCTGAGCCTGTGTCTCTGAAGCAAGCATTACGGGAGCTATGCATTTCTAAGGCATCAGAAATGGCTGCTATGAAGAGGTCATCGAAGTCGGCGAACTCTCCAGGTCTCTCAGAATCTGGAAGGATAAAGAGTTTGTATAATTCAGTAATAGTTGAAACAAGTAGACCTGGGCTCCCCATAGTTGAAATATCTTTGGTTCCGGAAGAAATCAAGTCAAACGTTTCTGAGAAGTTGCCTCTGCAACTTCAGGTGCCCAAGATAAAATCATCGAACCAGAGTGCCCAGTCTTCTCCTCGGCTCCTTGCATTGAAGTCACCTAACCAAAGTGCCAATTCTTCTCCTCGATTTGTTGTTCCAGCTATGCAGGATGCTATTGTGACCTCATCGAGGCCGAGCGAGATTGTTTCTGCATCTCAAAAAGTCAGACCTCAAGCACTAAAATCACCAAACCAAAGTTCTCTTTCTTCTCCTAGGTATGTTGGCCAAAGCATGCAAAATGGTATCGAGACCACACAGATGCATAATGGGACTGGTATTGCACCAAGAAAAATTGGAAGTCTAGAATTAAATTCAACAACACAAAGTGTTTGCTCTTCTCCTCGATTTGCTGTTCCAACCTCGCAAAATGGTACTGGGATCGCATCAATGCAAAATGACATGGTTTCTGCATCAAGACATTCTGAAAACCAAGCTCTGAAGATGGAGAAGGTGCTGAAACAGAAGCATACACCTGCTATTTCTCTATCTCATTCCGTTGATAATACCTTAGAGCTAGATATGGATGTTCCCACTTCAACCAAGGCAGCAAGTAAAGCACCAGCACAAAGATTGGGTCGTAAAGGCAGGTTTCACTCAGCATCTTCTTCGATCAATGGAAACAGGGCAACCAAGCTCACCAGAAACACGCCATGTTTAGCTAAACCAGCTTTAAGGAACAAGAATTCAGTGAAGAAGAAAATAAAGCAGGGTGCGACTTCTTCTGCTTGCATTCCTAGTGAAGGTAATAACAGCTTGTTTACTAGCACTGGTCAGCTGGTCTGTCAGAAATGCCAACATACTTTTGATATTGTAGCTGAAGATTCCAACCAAGATTTTCATGGTCCCTTGTCTTCCAGTCTTGATGCTGAAGTTATCTCAAGCAGTAAGAAATCTAAACCAGAATTGACTTCAAGCAACTGTAATAGAAATGGAGCTGTTGGGAAAGTGAAGAAACATTCAAAATCAACACAAAAGGAGGAATTTTCCCAAAGCTCAAACAGTAGCCTTGGTGATCATAGCACTAGTACAAGCAACAGTGATGAGAGCAATGCAAGCAGATTGAGTTGTGGTAACAGGCCCCACATGTCGAAGGATTTCAGATGGGAAGCTATTTGCCGTCTTAAGATGCAACATGGAGTCTTAAGTTTGAGACACTTCAACCTCATAAAGAAGCTTGGTTGTGGAGATATAGGGACTGTTTATCTTGCCGAGCTTTTGGGTTTAAACTGCCTGTTTGCTATAAAGGTCATGGACAATGAATTTTTGGCAAGACGAAAAAAGATGCCTAGAGCCCAAACAGAAAGAGAGATATTGAGAATGTTGGACCATCCTTTCCTCCCTACACTTTATGCTCAATTCACGTCAGATAATTTATCATGTTTAGTTATGGAGTATTGCCCTGGTGGAGATTTGCATGTCCTAAGGCAAAGGCAGCCTGGGAGGAGTTTTTCTGAACCAGCAGCCAGGTAGGATACTCTATGAAAGTCCATAGCTCATGTTTGCTTTCGCTGTCGTGTTCCTAATTACACTGCAGAGTGAAAAACAAATAACAGGGATGCAAGAAACACAACTGAAACCTGAATACTAATTAAGAAATGCATAAAAAGCTGTATCAGATGCAAGAAGGCACCATTCTTGCACTAAAATCACCAAAAGCCATTTTCTTAACATCTTCAACATTCAAAATGATTTCTACGTGCTTAACATTCTTCTTTGCCACTCAGTCAAATGTTGCTCTCGTTCCTTATATTCAGCACCATTGCTATGAATTGTCTAGACGGTCTTTGCTGTTACATCACCATTTGTGTTTCAAAATCTGCTAGTAGAGTTTTCTTGAAAGGTGAGTATGAGAGCCCTATCGCTTGCTATGCTGGTGTGTTTTCTTCCTTTTTATTAGATCCAGGGCCATGTTCATTGTTTGGTATATTTGTTGCTCAAATTTATTTGTGCACTATCTTGGGCTATTTCCGCTTCAACTTCTGCTGCTCGTTATTGGTGCTCGGTAAAGGTTTGCATGGAATCCAATTGGGCAGCTAAACATCATTTTAATGTTCTTTTTACTTAAAAGTAAAATTCTTCCCTTGGAATTCTGTTATGAGAAGTATCCAATGGAATTATTTTCGTTTGACTTTTCAGCTTTTACTGTTGGTCTTCATATTATATGTCATATCCCATACCTAATCTTAACTGGTGACATCTGTAGGTTTTATGTTGCTGAAGTTCTTCTTGCTTTGGAGTACTTGCACATGCTTGGAGTTGTCTACCGGGATCTAAAACCGGAGAACATTCTTGTTCGAGAAGATGGCCATATTATGCTCACCGACTTTGACCTTTCGCTGAGGTGCAGTGTAAGTCCAACTCTCCTGAGATCTGCAACCGATTCAGAGCCTGTAAAGATGTCTGGCCCATGTACAGAGTCTAGCTGCATCGAGCCATTATGCATTGAACCATCCTGTCAAGTCCCCTGCTTCAGTCCTAGGTTTCTACCTGCTGCTGCAAAGGCAAGGAAGCTAAAAGCTGAAGTTGCTGCCCAGGTTAGATCTTTGCCACAGCTTGTGGCTGAGCCCACTGATGCACGCTCGAATTCCTTTGTTGGGACCCATGAATACCTGGCCCCTGAGATTATCAAAGGAGAGGGCCATGGAGCCGCCGTTGATTGGTGGACTTTTGGTGTTTTTCTTTACGAGCTTCTGTATGGCATCACACCTTTTAAGGGTTCTGGAAATGAAGAAACGCTAGCCAATGTGGTGTCAGAGAGCCTCAAGTTCCCTGATAGCCCACTTGTTAGTTTTCAGGCTAGAGATCTTATCAGGGAACTGCTAGTCAAAGAGCCGGAGAATAGGTTGGGAACACACAAAGGGGCTACTGAGATCAAGCAACACCCTTTCTTTGAGGGCTTGAATTGGGCACTCATACGCTGTGCCATCCCCCCTGAGGTACCAGAATTGTATGACTTTGGGGTTTCAAAGCATGGAAAGAATACCCAGTATTTGGAGTGTAAAGCTACAGGAGAGCTCCTTGATTTTGAGTTGTTCTAAACGTCGCCTCTCCTTCCCCGTTGTAACTTGTATCTATAAATGTAAATTCGGGAGACTATTGTTGTCAAGTTGTCATTTATGGCAGGAGACGTCAATTTGACGGCCGAGGGAGGACTCTAAACAGAGAGACATGTCAATAAATTTGTCAAAATCAGGTTCTCGTGTTTTATTACGTTGTCGGTATGGAACCTATGTTGTGAACTAGGACCATGTTGAGATTTATGGTCCAGACGTGGCCTTAGGTAATGAAAATTGCTTGTAAATTCCGTGACATACTTCTCACGTCATATCATTGATCCATTCAACCCTTCTAGATCACAATTTAATCTTAACTCATTATACCGACTTCGACTTGACTACTTGAATAAATAAATATTTTTTAAATAGTTATTTTACTTAATAGATAATTAATAAAGAATGAATGTTGTCAAAATATATTTATATTTTTTTACACTATTTATATTTTTTTTTACTAGAAAACATGTGCAATATCAAAATATTTTTTTATTTTAAAAAGATAAAAAATTAATCCGACCGTATCTAGTGACATGTTAAAAGAATAGCAAAATAGTGTCAATTTGCAATTATGTTGATAACTTAGCTTCTTATTCATCATTTTTGCTTAGCAGATAATCTGAGTAGAATTGAACTGAATAGAAATTGAGAAGACTGACAATAGGTAGCAGCATTTGAAGGTTAAATGGAGAGGGACTGGAATGAGGGGATCCAATCTAGTTTTGATTTTTTAAAAAAATCTCAAAGTATTGGTACACTAAATTTGCGTGGATTCTAGTGAGAAGGCTATTTCTTTTAGTAAAATTATAATATCTAATATGTAAAGACTATTTAGTCATTAATTTAATTTAATTATAATAACTATTTTAAATTATTTTATTGATTTCTTACGTGTTCTAATGAGAATATAAAATAGAAGCTAATATGTAAAATATAGTAATTTTCCCTATTTCACTGGACAAATAATGAATGCTAGAGAATGAGGTCACTTGCATCTTAACCAGTCATCACCAATGACGTCTTCTTCGAAACCGACGTCAACGTTATCTGCTATCGTATCTGCGTGGAACAAGCCCTCCCCAAAAATTTGATCACAATTCCAGGAGTCAAAGTCCACACATACGCTAACTAACAACTTCACCTTTCTGTCGTTCAAAACCCCAAACGGCAGGTCAATCACAATGTGAACGGAATAAACCTCGGCAATCTGAACCCATGCCTCCTCCGGTGTGTTTAAAACTTTTCATATATATATATATATATATTAAAAGGAAGCATACGACTCCCAAAGAATAGAGACGTGAAGGATGAATTAAGGAAGGACGTCTGTCTGGGTTCATATCTATATACACCATAGTTTTGAAACCCGATCTGGTTATTGACCCAGTCAACCTTCCAGGTCACGGGTCAAATAAATTAACCTGGGTTAACCCGAGACAACTCAAAAAAACCTATAAAAAAAAAACACATATAACTAATTACAATACAACACTTACTTAAATCAAATTTAAATTATAAACAAACAACATAAATTTAATTCAATATCCAAAACACAAACCAAATATAAATTATAAAATATTTAAAACAAAACATCCAACCACATAATTGAGCAACAATATTCACAGCTATAAATTGAGCAGAAGTAAACGAACAGGGACAACTAAAAATTAACAACAATATTCACAACAAAAATTAACAGGGACAACAAACAATTAACGAATAAAATATTCACATTTCACAACAATATTCAACAAAGAGGCCATTTGAAGTCGTAGAAAAATAAAAGAATAGAGAGGCCGAGATATATACCGTGGGGAGAACTGATGGGTCAATCGATGGGTCAACAAAGGGAAGAACCGATAGATCAACAGACTGAACAGAGGGAAGAATCGAAGCCACTGTTATACTCTTATAGTCTCTTGTAAGTTCAACAGAGGGAAGAAGATGAAACAAAGGATAACGAAAGGCGAAAGAAGAAAGAAACAAGTAAAAGTTCATCTAACCTTATGCTCAGAATTGAAACGGCGATCAAGGATTCAAGAGTCTTCTGCTCATCTGCTCTTCTTCGCGACTGAGAGTGAAATGGGTTTAACAATTTCTAAATTAGGTCTTCTTCTCAAGTCTGCAATGGTATTTCGTTTCGTCCCTCTGGCCTTTGCTCTTGTCATTTTGGTCTTTTAATTGTTAAAGGCCAAAACGACGTTGTTTCGGGCATGAGGATATAAAAAAAAATTAACCCGAGTCTCAGCCGGGTCGGCCGGGTCTGGCCGGCCAATTCCCAACATGTTTTTTGCTTAGACCCGGCCCTGCTACAGGCCCGGGTCGACCCACTAGGCCGGGCCGGGTCTTAAAACACTGCTATATACGGCTCTCATGTAACTTTTCATCATCTTCTTTAAAAAAGAGAACATGTTACTCTCCTATCTATTTAAAACAAAAATAACGTTACTCTTTGCAATTGGATCGATCTAATCGTCAATAAATTTTACTTCCTTTCTTAATTTTTTAAATTCAATCTTTGAAGTTATCATTTAAAATAATTAAAAACATATTTCAATCTAAAAAAATTATCATAGTAAAACAAATAGCAATAAAAAAAGTAAGGATAAAATTTGAAATAAAATATTGAGGGATGAAATTGAAAATAAAATCAATAAAAAAATGGTTCAAAACAAAACAAATAGCAATCAAATCGAAGGATTGCTTTAAATTGAACGGAGACCTAATCTGATAGGTGAAAAACATTGAAGGATGATGAAATTATAAAAAAATCAATTTTATAAATCATTTTAAATAAAATAAATAATAATAAAAAAAAATAGATCAAATATAAAGACAACATAATTTGAAGGTTGCTTAAATTTTTATGGTTTGGACGCAATAATCAAGAAGAAGAGGAAAGAAAAAAATGAAGAGAAAATGTTGTTGGTGCTAAAACAGTAGTCTGTACACCACAAGCACTATTTAGAAATAAAAGGGTCACCGAGACGATTTAAATCGCATTCTAGAAGCCACTATTTGACTATCAAACATCTCCTTACGTGTTGCCTAACTAGCACAAAGGTGTTCCACATGATGATGCGTGGAATACACATGTTAATCAATTTTTTAAAATAATAATTTAAATTTATTAAAAGACTAGATTTAACTTGATTATAATAAGAGAATCAAGATGAAAATATAAAAAGTTTTTATATGTTGGTTAAATAAACTTTATTTTAAATATAATTTAGTCATTATATTATGTTTTAAAAAGTGAAAAGTAAAAAATTGCTTAGATGTGAATTTAAACTTTTTTTTAATTATGATTAAATTTTTTTTATTGTACTCGAAAAAATTAAAAAGATAAATTTATTATGGATCAATCTATAATAATTAATAGGTATTGTAAAAAAAAAATGAATTACCTAGTATCAAGGCTATCGATGTTTTTTTTTTAAAAATAAAATAATAATTATTAATGTGTCTCGCGATGCAAAGAATTGGCGTTGGATCTTGGCTTATTGTTAAATTAACTTAGTTCGAGGAGGTAAAAATAAAAAAGAAGACTAGTGGACGGGATTCAATGCTGTCGTGGCAAGTGGACGGTCGACATTTGTTAACGGTGTTAGGCCTGCAATGTGGCGGAACACCTTTTACTAAAAAAGGAAATTAAAAAAAAAAAATTCCAAACAAGACGATAAAAAAAGCTTTAAAACCTCGCCAGTCACACAACCATTTCTCGCGGTCACACACAGCAATACCTTTATAAGAAGATAAGAAGGAAGCACAGAAATAGTCGCAACGTATTCAGAAAGAGAAGGGGAAAATCAATCACAATATCAATGGCGGGGAAGAGCTTTAAGTATGTGATCATCGGCGGTGGTGTATCTGCTGTGAGTCTTTCTCGATTGACATTCCTTCTTTTTTTATATGATCACTTCTAGCACGTGTTTCTGTTTTTGAAGATCGATCCAAGATATGTAGTTGATGTATTTTTTCAATCTCATCTTTTTTACAGATCTAAATTTATTACTCTTTATTTCTTTAATTTGATTACTGGTCGTTTTCAGAGAGCATACTTTCTTTTTTTAATATTATTAGATGAATGAAATAATTAGTAAGAAACTATGGACTGTTCGCTTAGTGAATTATAAAGGAAGCAAAGATTAGGCTAAGACATTAAGGCAAAACCTAGCCGAGGAAAACATTTTGCTGTTGTAGTTTCGGTTAATATTGTTTTTGGTTCAACTAGAAAGATTCTGTTGGTTTTTGTCTGCTTAACTTGCTAAATTGAAGCATAATATAATTGCCCAATCAGTTTCCCCTCTTTGATGATTTGACAGAAAGGAGATAAGGCTAATTGCTTTTTGTTTTTCTTTCATTTGCTCTTCTTTTTTTCGAACATGCTAATTGACGACCCTTTTTTTGCCTGAATTTTTACTCCACATTGTAGGGATACGCTGCTAGAGAGTTTTGCAAGCAGGGGGTTAAGCCCGGCGAGCTTGCAATCATCTCCAAGGAGGCGGTAAGCCTTTTCTTTTGACCACATGTCAAATAAGTTTCAGATCGTTGCTCGCAAAGTCATATCATGTGTTTTGTTACTCCTGCAAGAGCAAGACTGGTTCGAACGATAAAGTTTGTCTGCATGTTCTTATCAGTGTTTCTACCAGTTCATTTTGTGGACATATACTCACATAGTTTAAAACAGAACTTTAATGTTATCGGTATGCCCAGAGCTTGTTTCATGTTTATTACAATGATGAAGATGTGGTAACTTTTGAAAATGCAGCTTGGTTCTTCTTTGATAAAACTTCAGAAGTTGGTGTTGTCTTTTACAGGGCTGAGTTTTCGTATTCAAATTATTACTAAAATGAAAGAAATAAAAGGGTTTCAGAGACATTTGATGAGTAAGAATTTTAATTAATTAAATGGCAGTTTAGATAAATGCAGTTGATCCTGCAAACAACACATGTTCACATTCTTGCTTTAGTGTTCTCACAGGATACTAATCAATGATTTTTTGGTTATGCTGCGGTTAATTAGAGTAGATGGATAAAGTTTATCTTGTGAACAGTATGTTATTTATTTTATGAGCATGTGTTTTAGTCATGGTTTCACTGTGATGCGGTCTTATACAATGTAGTAAAGTTCATGAAACTATTGAAATATTGGGATCCTTTATACACATGGTTGTGGTTTTGGATCTGCTTTCTTCCTGCTCAATATGCTGTTTTTAGTACCTTTTTTAGGGTGTCCTACAGTAAACTTGTATTTCTGCTATTTCTACAGGTGGCTCCTTATGAACGTCCTGCACTGAGCAAGGCTTATCTTTTTCCTGAGGGTAATCTTGTTAATACCACAAACAATTTTTTTTTTGAATGCAGGGTTATTTTGTTGTACTCTTCTTTGACAGGATTTTATTGACATCAAACTTGGTTTCTTCTTTTCCATTTCTACTCAAGACAGCTTTGTTCACCATGAAAACTTGTTTCATGTAGGAACTGCAAGACTTCCAGGATTCCATGTCTGTGTTGGAAGTGGAGGGGAGAGATTACTTCCTGAGTGGTACAAAGAGAAAGGTGAGTGCTACTTTAATTTCCCCATGGAGTCCATTCTTTACCTTTCATATAATGTATGAGAAATTATAAAGCACAAGAGAAAAGTCTGTTATTGCTGGAAAAATAAGGAGAATGGATGAGGTAACATTATCCTATGGATCTAATGCCTGCAGGGATTGAGTTGATCCTTAGCACAGAAATAGTGAAAGCAGATCTTGCTGCCAAGACACTTGTTAGTGCAGCTGGAGAAATATTCAAGTATCATATTTTGATTATTGCAACTGGTTCCACAGTAAGTTTTATGGCTCTGTTTCAAATAATTTCCTGATCAAGCATCCTCCTTCTTTTGGCCTTCTTTCCTTGAGCAATGATTTATTTATTTCTTTGATACAGGTCATTAAGTTGACAGATTTTGGTGTCCAAGGAGCTGATGCCAAAAACATTCTCTACTTGAGAGAAATTGATGATGCTGACAAACTTGTAGAAGCAATTAAAGGAAAGAAGAATGGAAAGGCTGTAATTGTTGGAGGAGGATACATCGGTCTTGAACTTAGTGCAGCTTTAAGAATCAACAATATTGATGTTACAATGGTTTATCCTGAACCATGGTGCAGTAAGTGGATTACTTTTTTAATAGTTGTTAAAAATAAATGAAAATCTATCTCACTTGCTGGATATCTTACAGTAGTTTCTCCAGAATCCTAACATAGACAATGTCCGTGCAGTGCCTCGCCTTTTTACTGCTGGTATAGCTGCCTTCTATGAGGGTTATTATGCTAACAAAGGAGTCAAGATCATTAAGGGAACAGTTGCTGTTGGGTTCAATGCTGATTCAAATGGAGAGGTGAGGATTCAACAGACCATCTGAAAAGGCTGGAGATTGCATATTGATGGGAATGAAAGTATTATTGGTTGAATTTTGTTTTGTGTTCTTCTTCTTACAGGTAAAGGAAGTGAAACTAAAGGATGGAAGGGTGCTAGAAGCTGACATTGTTGTTGTTGGTGTTGGTGGAAGGCCTCTTACAACACTATTTAAAGGGCAGGTTGAAGAGGAGAAAGGTGGAATAAAGGTCAGTGATGCTTTCTGACATCCCATCAATGCCACTATCATAGTATGTTAGGATTGGGGGTGAAATATTCTGATATATTAAGTACAACAGCAGAACATTATCATCAATGCTACCATCATATTATGTTAATTGTTAGGATTGGTGGTGAAATATTCTGATATATTAAGTACAACAGCAGCAGTATATCAGCTTGCCCTTGAATATTGATCTATTGAGGGGGATGATGTATGTGTGGGTTGGGTGTGTGTGTGTTTTATCCCGCAGTAATGACTCGAACCTAGAATCTGTTCTTAACATGTTCCACAACTTGCTTGATTGCAGACTGATGCATTTTTCAAAACTAGTATTTCTGATGTGTATGCTGTCGGTGATGTCGCCACATTTCCTTTGAAGTTGTACAATGATATCAGAAGAGTTGAACATGTTGACCATGCCCGTAAATCAGCTGAGCAGGCTGTGAAGGTAGGCAGTTTTCTTGCTTTTGTGGTTTCGTCTTCCTCTAACCCAAGTGAGCTCAATCTAGATCCATTTCTGTAAATGGCGCTTTTATATCCTCTTTTACAATCCTACTGGAGATATCAACATGGAGGGTTTTCAGGGATATTCTTGCAGTAAACAGTATCCTTGGCTATGCTAAGTTTCCATCTATTGGAACTGATGTATTTACTCTCTTTTTATTTTTTTGTCTTTTCGTCTATCTTTTTGGCAGGCCATCAAGTCAAATGAAGAGGGGAAAACAATTGATGTATATGATTACCTTCCATTCTTCTATTCTCGTTCCTTTGATCTGTCCTGGCAATTCTACGGTGACAATGTTGGTGATGCCGTGCTATTTGGAGACAATGATCCAGCATCACCAAAGCCAAAGTTTGGATCATACTGGATCAAAGATGGGAAGGTTGTCGGAGTTTTTCTGGAGGGTGGAACTCCCGATGAGAACAAAGCAATTGCCAAGGTTGCTAGGGTCCAGCCTCCTGTTGAGAATTTGGACGTGCTGACAAAAGAAGGTCTTTCTTTCGCCTGTAAGATATGAAATCTCCTTCCTTACGAGATCAAAAGATTATATCAAAGGTGTTTCTATCAATAAGTTTAATATTGAATAGCTTGCGAACTGTAATAAGGTGGCTCTTGTAGTTGCGATCTTGATTGTTGGATGGCTCTTGTAGTTGTGATCTTGATTGTTGGATGATGTTTGTTTTAATACATGTTTCTTGCTTGGGATTATTCTCTCATTTCTATTGTGTGGGAAATGCAAAGGGGGATTTTGAAGGAGCAGCGCCGCCCTGCATGAGCAAAAACTTCCAATGGGATTAGGTTCTTCTTCGTAATTTGGTGGCTTGTTTTATGAATATTTGCTTGCTGAAATTCTCTGAGAAATGCGTACGAATGATGATATGACTACGACAGCACGTCCTTCTTGATTGATTTCTTTGAAGCATGTGCATGCTCTAGGATTTTCTTTCTCGTTCAAACACGCTTCTACCAGCACCTTCATGCGATAACATGCTGCTTGGAACTTTTCGACACGTGTTTGAATTTCAATTATGTGATTTGGTCAAATATTTGTGTTTTGATGTTTTTCCAAGTATATTGTTCTTAGGATTTTCTTCGTGTTGCTTTCGAATTCTTTACTGAATAACTAATTTTCTAGTGTGTGTACATTTCCTGGCTCACGTTCTACTCCAAGTTGGATAAAAAAAGATTAAAAAGCAAGCAGAAGAAGAAGAAGAATTTGAGGGCGTCTACGCACTTTTAAAAACTTTAATTATTAATCGAAAACTTGATAGGTATGTTTAATAAAAAAAACTTAAAGAATTATATATTCTAAATGTTAAAAAGAACTGTTAATATTAACTAAAGATTTAGGAAAATTTAAAATAAAACAAATTAAAATATCTGTGGTAATTTTTTTAAAAAAATTGATTTAATCAAATGACATTATTTTTTTAAGAATAGTAAAACAAAATAACTTGCTAATATGATTCCTTGTTTTTCTTGTTAATATAATTTTCCCACCAAAAACTTTTTTTATGCTATTTATTTAATAAAAATCACAAGCAATAAGAAGAAATATATATATATATATATATAAAAAATTTGAAATAAGTATAAGAAAGTATCTCTCAATTTAAAGCCATTTTATCTTTTTAATGCGGTAAATGTATTGAAAAAACATAAGAATAATATATTGGTCCTTTCAAAAAGAAGCTCCGTCGCTCTCCTAGTTGCTAAAGAATCCGGAGCTCTATTCGCAGCTCTTTGCTCTTTACTACTCCGCTTTGTTGATGCAACGAACTCTTTCTATTCCACTCGCCAACAGCCTCCCCTTTACCCTAATAACAAGTACTGGGCCCCCTGCTCACTGCCTTCTTGGCTTTGGAGGAGGAGTGCAACGTTAACCTGAACGCAATCTAGTTAAAATCTTATTTAATTTAAAAAATAATAATTAAAAGAACATCATTTTAACCCTTTATTTATATATATATATATATATATATATATATATCAACTTGAGTCAATCAGAGTTCACCGATCAAAACCATAATTTAATTCATGAACCTAATTTTAATTAAAGTTTTTGAGAGTTTTCATTCTTGTCTGATGCTTTTATTTTCATCATTTGTGTCTTTTGCTCTTTGATCATTGGGTTTGAATTTTTACAACAAAATCTCTAATTGGCCTCCAAACCTTTTGTTATTTGCAATTAAACCTCCAATTAAGTCAATGAAGCTCATTAAAAGCTTGATTAAGTCCTTAAACTTAATTAATTTTTTTTAATTTTTGTCTAATTAACTTTCAAACTTAATTTTTCTTCATTTAAGCCCTCGATTATGTCATTTAAACCCATTAGAAGTTTTTAAGTCATTAAACTTAATTAATTCTTTCAATCTTGGTCAAGTTGACTTGCAAACTTAATTTTTATTCATTTAAACCCCTTATTAAGTTAATTAAAACCATTAAAAGAATAATTAAGTCCTTTATCTTAATTAATTTTTCTGATTTTGGTCAAATTAACTTGCAAACTAAAATTTGTGTCAATTAAGCCTTTCTTACAGCCTATTTTTTTCATTTTCAAATCTCTTATCCATCTATGATCTTAATATACATTTATTTATTTATTTATTACTACTACTACTACTACTACTACTACTACATAAATTTTTTGGAATCTACAATTAGGTTATTACAACACATGCCCTTTAAAAAAAAAAAAAGAGGCCATTTTTTGTTTGAGTTTTCAATTTAGCCCCCAAAGTTTTAGTTATTTGTAAATAATAAAATAAATATTATTTTTTAAAATTGAGCATCAACTTAGCATTGTAATTTTTTTTTGAGACAACAAGAATTATATAGCAAGTTCATTAAAATAAACTATCAAAATAATTTCCTAGTAAAAGCAACATTTATCAACGAAATTGAAAAATAAAACCATGGAACAAAACAAAAAATGCTAAAGAAATTTTAAAAAATGAAATATTGTGCAAATCCACAACAAATCCTCTCACACTGCGCAATAAAACATTGAGAAGTTTTAGTTTTTTTTTTAATAATTATTTGTCATTAGTTAGAAAAGGTAATATGCTCAATATAGAAAAGGAAATACAACTAATAATAAGTTATATATAAAAAAGGGGAAGTTAATATAACTAGTATTAATAATTACTAGATGATTGACCCACTCTATGCTATAAGTCCAAATTTTTTTTTTTTAATGTAAAAAAAATATTTAAATGTTGTTGATGTTTTTTTTCATCTAGAAAAAAATTAAACGCATGAGAGTTTACTTAATATAACCTGATTGATTTTATTAGTCAAAAAATAACTTATACAACTGTAAACATAATATTTGACTAAACAAAATTTTAAAATTATATATTTTTTAACATTAAAATAACAACATATTAGATTGATTTGAAATAATCCAAGTTAACGTATTAAAATCATGACCAGGTTATGAAACAATCATAATAAATAAATGAAAATCAATCATCTTCTTTATAAAATATACAAATAATATAAATTTAAAGGATAGTTATATTTAGTTCTTTTCAATATTCTTTTTCAATAAAAAAATTTAGTTAGTTAATGGTTTGCACATATGCGCTGTGTTATGGGATGACCGAAGTGTTTTTATACATAAAACAAATGTTCAGGTCTCGAAAAATTATTTGGTATTGTTATTAAATCTGAAAATATAATTGTTTTGAAATTATTTTTTCCATCAAGATAGTTTTTCATTATAAAATAAAAGGTCCAAACGATATGTTTAATAAAATAAATCAAAAATTTTATATGTCAATAAATAATAATAAATATGTTGATTTAAACAAAAGGTTAAGTTAAAAAGCTAAGATAAAGATGCATGTTAGGATATTTGATCTTATATTGCCTATAATTTTTCAAATTATTTTTATCTAATCATAGAACAATTTTTTTATTGTTAAAAATGTAAATTATTTTAAATAAGCATAAAACATAAATCTCTCAAGTGTAAAATCAATTTTCTTATTAAAGTATCTCTTATTTATTTTAGAATGCAAGGTTTTTAATAGAAATCATTATTTTTGTTAAAAACACTATTGTTAAAACAAGTTAAGAAAATATCAAAATAATATTTTCATATTTTATGCATGATTGAGAGCTAAAAAAATTCATAAATTTAGTAAAATAATTCTTATTTTTATTTTTTTAATTCCTAAAAAGATTTTTAAAATGACTTATTATTAATATTATTATTCTAGCCTTGCTTCTTTTTTTAATTTAGGGGATGGTATGTATTATTTCTGGTAAGACGAGCATCCAAAACCACCACCACCTTTAAATACTTTCATTGAATATAATATTTTAATACTAAACTTGATTATTTGGTTTGTTGGGATCATGATAATAACCAAATAATTTTACAGGTTTGCTATAATTTCAAGATTAATTTCATGCAATTAGATTAGAGAGGGGCTGAATTAAACAAAAAAGAAATTTTTTTTAAAAAAACAAAAGAATAAAAAGTCCAACTATTCATATATGAATAGTGAAGCAGCACCATATCAAAAACCATTGATGTTTTAGACATTTAGGTAATTATCTAACTGCAATCGATAACAATAATAAATAGAAAGAAATGAAATATAAATAGTAATTATAATTAAGAAAATATAATTTTAAATACACAAGTGTGAAAAAAAAAAAAAAAAAAAACCGATGACATAGACGCTTTAGGTGAGCAAACATTGAAGAAAAACAGACAGTCCATGTTGCTAGCTTGGCTTGCCAGACTGCCCCCGACCAACTACAGAGATTTGAATCGTCACCGACAAAGATTTTTTGGCGAGTAAATAAAATAGCAGAGGCCATAATAGTAAAGGTTGAAAGCATGGCGTCAGCGCCGTTGACTTGGCGGGAAGTGGAGTGATTCGTTCCCACTCATCACCATAAAGAAGCATGTATCACATTAAAAGTATTTTCAAGTTTCAACGCCATAAATATTCTTAAACCATAGTCATATTAAGTATGATGACTAGAATAAAAATCTTGGTACCTATTTTTCTTCTAAAACTAATTATTATTAATTATATTAACTTCTTCTTCGTAGAAACTAATTATTGTAGTTGTATTCAATTAACAAAGATACCAAAATGATAATATAATTTTTAAAAATCAAGTCAATCCCTTTTTTCTATAACGAATAAACCAAAAGGAAAGGGGATTAAATGTTTTTATTTATTTAATGTAAATCTAGATTTATATTTATTGTAAGCTGTGACAGTAAAATTACGATTTTATCTCTCATATCATAAAAATTCTTTTAAAAATAAAAATGTTAAAGATATTTTTGTCTTTCCAACTTTACTGTCATTGTTGTTAGGTGGAATAACAGGTAAGACTTGAATCTTTTTATATTGTTAAGATTAATTATAATATTTTTATATTTATATTTATTGATGTTGATATTGATGTGCAAGGGACTAGTAGCAATAAAAAAGGACTAGTGGTAAAAGTCACAGCTTGACGGTGATCAGCTCCCAAATTTGAACGAGACTGGCTTTGTATTTTAATCGTTTATTGTAATATATGAATGGTTGGATGACGTCCTTCTCATTGACGGACTTTTTCAATAGAAAATGGCAAATCTTGTATCGTTTACGTGCTGACGTACCCATCAACTTTCGAGTAGGAGGAGTCTCTTTGCTAACCTTTCAGCCAAAATAAGCAGACAAGACAAACCACCGCAAATCCGGATGAACATCACTTAATTGGTTTTTTTAAATGGTTATATTTTTTAAAAAAAATATATTAAAATTATAATTTTTTCAACAAATTTATCTATAAGATCAACACATTAAAAACAAATAAAATCCAAATTTTTATTCATTTAATTATTTTAGATTTGAGATAACTCCTCTATTTTATATTATTTTTTTCATTAAAATTCATATGCTCCTCATATTTAATGTAATTATACTTGGATTTAGGTGTGTTTTAACCAAAATTTTTTAAAAATTTAAAAATTTTAGTTTTGCTTTAAAGTTTATATTTTTTTGTATTTTTGAATTATTTTGATATATTGATATCAAAAATAATTTTTTTAAAAAATAAAAAAATTATTTTAATATATCTCCAAACAAAAACAATTTTGAAAAATAATGATTATTATTCTAAACTATCTAAAACCTAGCATCGTTCATCTACTTATAATGCCATTCCAACCCCCGAATTATAACATTTTTTTTCCCCTAAATTTGAAGAAAAAACAATGGAGGTCAGGGAAGAGAGGAAGGGGATAGCTGCCTACTGTTTAAGGACGCATAAATTCAATTTTCTCCCCTCTTCCTGCTCCCTTCGTTTGCGAAGGAGGGAGGAGACAAGAAAGAAAGCATGAACCATAAAGAACACGTGTGCTTAGAAATCGTGTCTAGTTTTCTTTCTTTTTGGCGTTGAATCAAAATCCCTAATTTGTGGATGTTTTGGGATTTTTTTAATAGAGATTCTCAACAGTCCATTTGTTCTTTTCACGATATATTATCTCATCATTGGCTGTGTCTGTGTCTTCATCACTGTCTCAGTGGTTTTTGTTTTCTTTTCTTTTTTCTTCTCCCGCGTGCTTTTCCAGTGATATAATTATATTGGGAGTCGTATAAGAGGAGATTAGTAGTAATTCTAATTTCAAGGTGTCATTTCACGTAAAAAGAAAAAACAGAGAGAGACGGGAGAGAAATGGATTGGAAGGCAAGACAAAGGATCTGTTAATAGTTTTCAAAATGCAAAAGAAATAAAAGGTTGCTATCAAAATGACTATTAATATTTTTTTCCATTTTTTTTTCAATAATAAAATAGTGGTTAAAAAGAGTCAGCTAGAGGACTGTTTGTCAGCCTACAAACAGGAGAGGACTATGTTATGATTAGGTTGAATAGCTTGTTAATTTGTCAGTTTGGTGGTATGGATGTTAAAATATTTTTTATTTAAAAATATATTAAAATAATATTTTTTTAATTTTTAAAAATTATTTTAATATCAGTACATTAAAATGATTTAAAAATACTTAAAAAATATTAATTTAAAATAAATTTTAAAATATAAAAATAAATTTGCCGAAAACACATGCATTGAGGATAATTTACCTAACAATCAGCTATGTTAAAGAAAAAACTAAAAAGGAGTGCTGAATTCAATGCGAAAGCATTGATGACCAAGATTCGTTTTACTGTTTGCACCCTCCTGTTTCATTTGACTTTTATTAAATTGAGAAAATAGGACAAAATGCTATATTTCTTCGTTATAAAATTGAAAAAAAAAAAGTAAGAATTATACTAACATGTCATTTTGTTCAAATGAAATTCAAATTATTACTTAAAAAAAATTATATTTAATTATAATACAATTAAATAAAAGAATTTAAAGGAATCCGCATGACATCAGATTAAATTTTAAAACCTACATCTATCTCGCATTTTTCTGACTTGGTTTTTAGTTAATATTGGTATTTTTAAATATTTATAGTTACATGTAATTCTAGATTTATTTTATTAAATAAACATATTACATTTTCTTTTAATGGTTACAGATTTTTTTTTATTAAAAAAATACATTGACAACACTATAACATTTTCTTTTTTTGTTCTAAAATATATATTTTTTAAAAGTTACATTTTATGTTCTATAGTTTATTCGATAACTCGCTTGCTCACTATGCTTTAAAAAATTACAATTTATATTTCAAATGAACAAGAATTTTCATATCTAATAAAATGAACAAATCATCCTTTATTTATTATATATATATATATATATATATATATATATATAATTTAACCAAACAACATATTTATTCTCTATGTAATTGAGTAACAATATCTCTTATTAAGAAATCAATTTCTCCTCTTTCCAAACTCAAATTGAATAAAAAAACACGACGGTAGTGTGAAAGCAATTAGTCTTGTTTTCTAAACACCTTATATAAAAAATCATAATTTAAAGGTCACGGGTTATTGTTTATAGGACTCTATTTTTTATTTTTTATTTATCTTTTCTTCAAGCATGTTTAATTAAACTTTAACACTTATATTAACTTTTTTTTAAAAATTATGGAACCTAATTATTTAGATTTTATTTGGAAATCCTAAAAAAAATCCAAATTGTATCCCATGGTTTACTTATTTATAGAAACCTAATTTTGTAATCTTTACTTAAAAACATGTTTGATTGTAATAAAGCTTCTATTTTAAAAGAAAAATTTGCAACGGTAATTTCATGTATTTTTATTATTTTAAACTAGCATAGGCTTTTTAGCTATTAAATAAAAAAATTATTATAATTTTATAAATAATTAAATTTTTTTTTGTGTTGGAGCGAGGATAAAAAATACAGGTCTCCTAAAGTTCAGTAATTTTCTAAAATATAGCAAGTGTAGGCGCTTTTATTTTTATCATAGGTTTTTTTAGTTATTAAATAAAAAAAATAATAATTTTGTAAATAATTAATTTTGTTTTTGTTAAATTTTTTATGTTAAGAGTTTTTCTTTTTTTGCGCTAACCTGGATATCCTCACAATTTTATATAATAAGACTAATCTTATTTAGGGTTTATAATTATTCCTTTTAATAAGTGCATTTTATAAAAATCAAACTTGTATTTTGATTTTTCCTGGAATATAACAATATCTTAGCTGCTATAATTAAGATTGTCAAAAATATTTTCTTGACACGACACGAAATATATAATATAAACTTGAATCGTAAAATCGTAACTAAAATATTTTAACTAATTATATATTAATAATTTCAATCAAGTAGTGATTAACAATATAACACAATTAAAATAAAATAAAATAAAATAAATAATAGAAAAGTTCAAACACTTTTATTTTATTTACAATGATTCATCTACTTCTTGGACAAATCGACTCACTTACTTCGTCATTTATAATAAACGAGTCCCTTCAAGTTTTGATAGATCATTTAACATTAATTATTTAAAAGATCAAGCATGCTAATTTCCAACTTTTATTCTATATATTTGCTGGCTAAAATAAAGTAATATATTAATTTACATATTAATAGTTTATATAAGAAATTGTGAAGAATGAATATATATTTTAATTTTATAAAAATAAAATTTATAAATAACTTGTATCGTTAAAAAATTATAATAATTATGATTAAAATCAAGTCCTTGATTATCAAATTGAACTAGTTTTGTAAGATATAAATTTAAAATAATAAAAATATTAAGGTAGAGATTAATTTTATATTTTTTTAAAACTTATAAAATGGATCCAATTTTATTAAGTTTGATTAATTTTATTAATTTTTAAATTTTAATTTGATTTAACATATTAGATATATATTTACCGGTAAAATTATAAGATTTTAATAACAAAGTAGCTATTTTTTTGCTATGATAACATTTCATTGGTTATGTGAGAGCGAGGATGAAAAGTCGTGGTCTTGGTCTCGTATTATTATTACTTTTTGGTGTATATATAATTGTCTATATAAAACCGCACAATAAGCCTGTAAGCATCTGTGAAGACG
This sequence comes from Populus tomentosa, assembly GCA_018804465.1. NCBI lineage: Eukaryota > Viridiplantae > Streptophyta > Magnoliopsida > Malpighiales > Salicaceae > Populus > Populus tomentosa. The sequence goes on along the minus strand of CM031979.1, from coordinate 8,497,572 downwards.
AAGGGAAGAGACCGAAACAAGTGCGAGAGTGAGATTCTTTCTGCAGAGGATAGTATTATTCTGTTTTCATTTCCTCAAAATTACTGTATGGAGGTTGAAACTCAAACTCTCTCTCATTTCTCCTACTCCCTTGATGGAAATGACATTTCTCACGATCTCCGTACTCATGAATCACCGGGGTTCGAAATGCTGAGTGAGGAAGCCCAGGTCACCAATTCCTGTGATACGGACGCTCCAGTTGGAGGCGCGTGCTTGGACAGTGCTGCTGCTGTCAAGTTGCAGAAGGTCTACAGGGGTTATCGCACCCGGCGCAGGTTAGCGGACTCCGCAGTCGTCGCCGAAGAACTCTGGCAAGTAATTTAGTTGTTGGAGCTTCAAAAATCAAAATTTCTCTAGATTTTATTTTATTTTAATTAATTAATGTTTGATGAATTTTAAAAGGTGGCAAGCTATAGACTATGCTAGACTGAATCATAGGACCATTTCCTTCTTCAATATGCAAGAAAGTGCGGCTTCGAGGTGGAACCGTATTAGCTTGAATGCTTCTAGGGTCTCTTCCTTCATCTCTGCTCATTTATTTTTATTTTTATTAAATAATTAGATGTCTTTTGTTTTTTGTTGCTTTTTTCTTTCTAACATCATATTTCGACTATTTCTTTGACAGGTGGGAAAGGGTTTAGCCATGGACGTTAAAGCACAAAAATTGGCTTTTCAACATTGGATTGAAGCTGTAATTATATCGTTTTCTTCTCTTAATAATATTCTCATATGGGAACACCTGATATTCTGTTCTTCTTTCTTTCTTTTTCTCAATTTGCTGATAATATTTAATATTATGATATAATTAGATTGATCCAAGGCATCGATATGGGCATCTCTTGCATTTGTATTATGAGGAATGGTGTAAGGCAGATTCTGGTCAGCCATTCTTTTACTGGTAACCCAATTTTGCTTTTCACCTCTAGCTATGTGATTTTTCAGGGTTTTTTATTTATATAATTTCCTTTTTGTAGTAAAAAATGAATTTTCAATTTCAAAAGTTTATTCCTATTGGATTTGCATGCTATTTTTTTTAGATAATTAGTTAATTCTACTCCTTTCAATGATAATTTTCTTATTTAGATTTAGCCATAGAGTGAAAATGAGACAGTGCCCAAAATTTCATAAAACATTAATTCATAGCCATCTTCTTCCTAAATGTAGGAGTATTTTATTTTGTTTTTATCTTAGCAGTTTTAGAGGCATAACAATGCCAATATGTGACTAGTGTTAATAGTTGTAGAAACTTTATTTGATAGCTAAACGTGTTTGCAAATGTACTCTATTTAGGTTGGACGTAGGAGATGGAAAAGAGCTTGATCTCAAAGAATGTCCAAAGTCGAAGCTTCGAGAACAATGCATCAAGTATCTTGGACCAGTATGGGCGCCCATACTCAACCACTACACACTTATCATTAATTGCAAAATAGTCAATATTTCAAATTCAATTCATTTCCATAGTTAATCCAAACAGTAAAATTGAATTCAATTATGTGGTTTAGTATTTTATTCCAAACATAAGAATTGTAACAGGTTATGAATTGAATTCAATTTAACATGTGATTTGGTTCCAAACAATCTGCATATTAGTTATTGCTTGGAACAGAAATCCCATAGTAATATCGAGGAGTGCAGTTCCTAACATGCTGCCTTCTATTTTCTACTTGATTTTGAACCAGCAAGAGAGAGAACATTATGAGTATATCATTTCTGAAGGCAAAATCATTCACAAACAAACTGGAGATCTCCTTGATACAACTCCAGGGGCAAAGTGGATCTTTGTTATGAGTACCTCTAAGAGACTATATGCTGGTGAGGTAAGAGTTTCATTGATAGGAGCAAGCTTTGTTATAATTCTCCCATAATTGCAGTGCTCCTACTTAATTCTAGAAAAGAAAAGTTGATGCATCATTGGTTCCTTGCAGAAAAGGAAGGGAACGTTCCATCATTCAAGTTTCCTGGCTGGGGGTGCTACGGTATCTGCTGGAAGGCTGATGGCAGAGCATGGTATTCTTAAGGTATGGATTGGAAGGCATCGTTGACTGTAAAATTAGTCATAGTGGCACTTTTGGTATTGAATGTCCCTTCAAAACTTGTGTGTTTATGTATAAAGTAATTGTATGACATGAAATTGGTATTCTTTTCTACTTTTAAGAGTCCCTGCCGAAGACATGTTATGTAGCCATCCATCCATGTATTTTATCTGACCAAGTTCCAAAATTCATCTCCAAGAGATTAGGATTCATCCGCACTAGAGGTACAACCAAATCCAACCTTTCGCCACTTAATGTATCCTAAGAAATAATCTGAAAAAGGTCATGCAGACTTCCTTAGTGTTTTGCCGGCCACTGTTTTTCTTTTGAAATTGGCTCATGGCTGATTTGTAGTGCTTTTGCGTTCTTTTAAATTTCTGCATATTGGACATTTGCGGGGCGTCCATTTTCTTTTGATATTGGTTGGCCTCAAGTTATGAGGGAATACACATGCGTTTAAACATCTGTTCTTGTGTTGTGTGCTCACGCTGTGCACATCAACAGTCTCTTTTTTTACAGGCTGCACCTCAAACTGGAGGAACTTGTACTAAATGGGCATTCATTTGACCATCAACAGAAAAGAAATCACTGTAGAAAATCAATAAGTGATGAAAATTCTAAAACTTTTTTAAAATCGTGGTCAGATGAATAAATTAATTCAATATGGTGTGTAAGTCATTGGAATTTGTATTTGATGGGATACCTGTAGGCCCTATATGGATAGTGGATCGTATTTCCTTTGCCATCATCTTCTCCATATTTGTTTACATATGTGTACTGGTGTTCTGTTCGCAACCACAACCAAAGTTTCAGTAAAGGGGTTCAATATGTGTCATGTTACTGATTAACTATTTTTATTGATGAATAATTGATTTTGACATTGCAGTCCATTTCTCCATATAGCGGACACTACCGACCATCAGAAGAGAGCTTCAAAAGCTTTTTATCCTTTCTCAACGATAATGGAGTCAATCTTGATGAAGTCCAGGTAATTACTTTTGTCTTGTGTACTCTAAAAAGCATTCAACTTAAAAGTCCTTGTAAAGGTGATTTGGTCATGATCCCTGTGATCATCTTTGCCATGGGAATGTAGCCTTTTGAATTTTGTCTGCTAGTATTGTTTTTGGTTTCTGTTAGTGGCCTGGTTATTCATGGCACAAATTCAATTACCTCTTGCTCCAGATAAACAAGGCCAGTGAAGATTCTGACACCTATGACGATGGCAAATACAATGGAAGTGGGAGGATGATTGACCTTATAAGGAGCCTGGAGCCTCCTAAACTCAAAATAAAGGAGGATCCAATCTCCATATTGCCAGAAGTTAAACAAGCAGAGAAGAAAGGTGAATACAAAAGGACCTTATCCGGTGGCCTTCAGAGCCCGAGAGCTGAGGTGCCCAAGACGGCTATACTGCAAAGAATCAATTCTAAGAAGGCAGCAAAATCATACCAATTAGGGCATCAGATTTCTCTCAAGTGGTCAACAGGTGCTGGCCCAAGAATCGGGTGTGTTGCTGACTACCCGTTAGAAGTTAGAGTACAGGCCTTGGAGTTTGTCAATCTATCTCCACGAGCTCCACGCGCCCCCACTTGCTGGCGCACTTCTGGTCTGGCATCACCCGCAGCTCAACCCACACAAGATTTCCCAGGCGGTGATGGGACCTCTCACTAGCCCTTGCTCTGCTGTCATTTGCCTAGTGGATTGTCTAGTGAATGCTAATGACAAAAAATAAAATGCTAATGATATCGTATTTGGATCTAAATGCGTTCCAGTTCATGATCATTAATCTGGGTTTTTCTTCAATCCACTACCATGGAAACTTTACATTTTATAGGAACACAACACGCGTGTCCGAGCCAATCGACTCGGTCCAAGTATCTTAGCTTCAATTATGCTTCCCAGGAAACCAAAAGGCATTTAAACCTCAGTCAAGCCAAGGCATCATCTCAATATTCATGTTCTTCTCGCAATTTCTCCCGTGTCCCTGAGAACCTTTTCATTTCACGCTCGTAGTCCCGGTTACTGAAAGGCCTACGCTCACCTTCCTTTACCAGAGTTTCATCTATAAAATTGTCATCTTTTACGGGATTTGGATTTGTGATGAATGGTTGGTGATGGCGGGAACAATCAAATCTAATATATAAGCTTGCGCTAAAAACTAGAACAGTGAAGTTAATGAATTTTGAATCGTTGATATACTGATATTAAAAATAAATTTAAAATAATAATAATAATAAAATTATTTTAATATATTTTTAAATAAAAACACTTGATTTGTTTTTCATTTTAGTAGTGTAAACAATTCCATATTTGGGCTAGCTGCAGGAATGGCCCGATAGCAGGATTCTTACGAAGGTTAATTGGAAAAACCCTTGCGGCAGCCATTGTCACCAATCGGGCAAATTAGCCCATGTGAGATTATTTATTTACTTTATTCCTCAAATATCTTCAAAAGTTTAGGTTTTTCCCAAAAATTTATTTTGTTTCCTTAAACCAGTTAAAAAAAAATAATGACTGAAAGTTTCAGATTTTTTTTTTATTTTTCAATTGTTATTACATACTAGGCATGTCCCAATCTTTAATCGGTAACTTTTCCCAGGTACATAAGCACTCCTATCCAAACCCCTGTGTCCTACAACTCAGTGACTTCATACTTTCATCTATCAACTCAGTATACTTCGTAACCTGATAACTGATTAAAACGACTTGCAGATTTTAATTAGGGATAATTATAAAAAAAAATCTTATCAAATCTTTTCATGATTTTATTTTCTTGTAGTTTAAAATGAAATATTTTACATTCTAAATTCCATACACGCACTACAAATTTATTACTATATTTATTTTAATAACTAAAAACGTTTTAAAACCTCCAAATAATAAAATTATCATTCATAATTCATAATTAAAATAATATTATCCATAATTCTCAAAATAAAATTCCCTTCTAACACTTCATTAAATAATTTTTGGGCAGTGAACTTTCTTAAAGATTGACACCATGAACATGAACAAAAATAACCCAAAAAAAAAAAAAAAAAGCAACCCATAACAAATTAACTAATCCTCTTTTCTCAAGAGATATTGTTAAGGGATTTGGATCTAATCAGAAATATATTTAAACCATTCACTACAACCTCCCTCTGTCATCTTTTTTATATATTAAAAAAGTTATCAAGTATGTTTTTTTGGTAAAATAGTTTTAACTTTTAGTGTGTTATCTTTTAATTTAGTATATTGTATTTAATGTTATTATGCAAAATATTATCTTTTTAAATAAATAACTAAAATAAAAATCTTGTTTTATATTTATAATTCTTATTTATTTTATTTTTATTTTAAATAAATATGAACTTATTTGCAGTCAATGGTTAGAATCTATGTATGGAAGATATTGCAACAACACATACCATCATCAAAGATAAAATATATTTTTCTCAGCTTAAATTAGTTGTAGCAAATGTTAATACAATATTTGGTGTTGAAAATATTATTAAAGGCTAAAAAATAGTACATATTATGTTCCCTAAAAATGCAAAGTTATTTATAAGTGCACGTTGTTTTCTATAATATCATAAAAAAATCTACTTAGTTTTAAAAATATATGTTGTAATGGTTATTAAATTAAAATTATAAATGAGATTGGTAAATAATTTCTTTATATTACATTGTTTATCTCAAGCACGAAGCATATAATGAAAAAATTGTCATCATTTTTTTCAGGATTATACTATATATATATATATTAATCTAATAGAATTTAACCTATTATTTGCCGCCACATGCCATATGATCGGGAAGGGGATGCGATGAAGCTTCAAAATAGATGGTGAAGGGATATGTTTGGTCATTGGATATCATCACACTCATCATTTAAAAAACATGAATATCATCCATGGTTGATAAATAATAAGCATGTGCTAGTAGTTTTTTTAAATAAAAAAATATTTTTTTAACTTAAAAAAAAGATCAAAATGCTCTCTATAAGCCTGAGAGTCACAAAATATGAAAGGACACGAATTCCTCCTCGCTTTGTTTTTATAAAAAACTTTTTTTAAGGGTAAAAATATAATTTTACTGTTTTTTAACAAGCGAGAAATAAAAAAAATCCTTGGTCCACATCTTTAATTTTGTTTTTTACAATAAAGGTAGATAAGTATTTAATAGTTTAAAGTTTTTAAAATGACTAAATGACAAGAATTTGTTGATCTTAAAGATAAATTTATTATTTTACCGTGCAATTTTTTTTATAAAAAAACTAATACCAATTTTTTAATGATAAATGAATTTCCAGAAAAGACCAAATTGTCTCTACCACTAAGGTTTCATTTTTTTTGGAAATTTTGTTTGATTCGAGATATAAAGAATAATTCAAGAAAGTAAAATCACAAATAAACTCTATGAGATTTTTTTTTATATAATTATATGATTTAATTATAATGCATTTTGTATCAGTTTAGTAATTTCATAATATATACTATAATCTTATAATTTGATGGTTAAAACCTTCCCTTTCTTTCCTTTAAGTTATTTTGTGATACATGTGATTTAGAGTCTAAACCAAGCCAAGTCAGGTAAAAATAAAGGGAGAACTGATCTAATATGACCTAGTAAAAAATCAAGATTAATCACAACCTGATTAGCTAGCAAAAAACCTAGGTCAACCCATTTAATCATCTAATTATCATACTGATTCAATTACTTTTAAGTTTTGACATGATTTTTAAATAATATTATAAATTTGTATTTATATTTTAATAATTTGTTTTTCAATTATCACGCATCTAATATGAAAATAATAATACCAATAATAAATTGTTTATGAAACTTATGTTTTTTTAGTTTCTTAAAATTTTAAATAGATTTTGAACATGATTTTAGCTTTCAATCATACTTCAAATATTGACATAATATTTTGATATTTTTTAATCTTGATTTAATAATATAAGGTTTTTTTTTAACAAAAACAATGATTTTAGTTTAAAACCTTAAGTTTACTAAAATAACTTTAGAGAGACATTAATTAAAATTTTTATTTTAGTTGAGAAATATATGTATTGTTATTATTTAAAATGACTTACATTTGTTTTTAATACAACTGTTGTTTTATAATTTGATTAAAAAAATAAAAAATTATATACTAGATATATTAATATATATCTTTATTTGAGTTTTTTTAACTCGTTATTTGATTTATATCACTTAATTTATTAAAATATATAATTTTTTTTATCTATTTTTTTTATTGTATATATTAATCTTATTTTAATTTGCAATAAAAATTTATATGGGTGAAAATGAATTTTTTTTAAATAATTATATTTTCAGATTTAATAAAAATATCAAAAACTTCATCAATACTTGAATATCTTGCTATTTATGTTTAATTATTTTTTTATTTTTTTTATTTTTTAGTTTGAAGTGGATGTCCGGATCAGCTTGCACGCATCTCGACTAATTTTATAAGCCTGAAGTTAACAACTCCAGTGGCCATCATATAAACAATCCAGAACTCAAACCTAAAACCAAAAAAAAAACTCTTGATTTTAAATTTTTACCACTTGCCACTGTCTAAATGGGTACGTTTAATTGTTTTTATACCAGCGCGGCATGCAAACTAGGAACAATAGAAAAAGGTACGTGGATTGTGGATATAGATAGCAAAATGTAATTTTGAAACATAAACACTAATTCGTACACACAATTCATAGTGAATTCACAAACTTACTGCCCTGACGACACGTAGGTAAATTGCAAACTGTAATTTTGAAACTTCCGTACACACAATTCAATTCGAGTGAATTCACAAACCTACTACCCTGACGACACGTAGGTAAATTGCAAATGAAAAGAAACGGAGCAGATTAGTGTCGTAATAAAAAAGTGGACCCAACTAACGCCAACAACCAGAAGTCTAGGTCGAGGCACGTGAATAGAAATCTATTTAATACTGTAGTCGGGTGATTATTTTTTAAAATATTTTTTTATTTAAAAATATATTAAAATAATATAAAAAATAATATTTTTAAATTAAAACAACAAATTATCTAAAAACACATCAAAAAAATAATTAAAAAAACAATTTCTTTTTATATAAAAAAAGAACACTTTCCATTACAAAAACAAAGCCTAAATGAGCTCACAGCTGTAAGTAACCAGGTGTCATCTTCGTACTCAACAGCTGTAAGCCCATTCCGCAACTGCAAGTCCTATTTATTAATCAAACAACAGTAAATGCAAAATGGCCGCCTTCCCCCCCCCCTCAGTTTTCATTGCCGGCTCGCCTAGTCGCGGCAAAATGGACACGTGGAAAGATACACTATCATTTCCACGTGTAGATCCAAAGCCTTGCCACGTATGTTATGGCCTGCTACCCAAAATGAAACTCCCGGTTGGGGCGCACGTGCGAGGGCTCACGCGTGTGTAGCTAGCCAACGTGGGCTAAAAAAAAAACTTGGCAAGCAGAGATACATGGGCGCGAATTACCAAAGATGTTGAGCAGCGAGCTGGCATGACACGTGGCGAACGCACAGAATCTGTGGGCTAAGCTAACCAGTAGTAGAGAGTAGTAGGAGTAATAGTCTCTCTCCTCTCTCTTCTACTTCTAAGTTTTCACACTAACCTTACCTTTCCTTCCCTTGAAGTGTTGAGTGAGTGATATTTGTCTCTTGGTTTTTCTATGTTCTTTCTTCCCTGTAATAATAACTATTTGGGTTCCGGGTTATGGATTTGGATTTAGAGAGATGTTCGGTTTCGAGTTCGGGTTCTTCGTTGGCGGCGGATCGGATGGAGCTCGAGGCGGCGGAGGCTTTGGCTGATTTGGCACATTTAGCGATGCGAGAGAGCAGCGGCAGTGAATGGGGAAGCAAAGGCAAACGAGCTAGGAAGCGAGTCAGGGCTGAGTCTGACCCGGTCTCCACTTATTCCGATCTCCCCCGGGTTCGTTTTTTAAATTTATTTTTATTTTTCTGCTCTCCAACTCTTATTAACTACATAGTAGAATACTTCAGCGTATATATTTTTTTTAAAGTCAATTTTAGCTTCACATAAATAAAAGTGGAGTATAGTAAAATATTTAACATTCGAATTAATTAATGCATTTTTAGTTTCATCGAATTAAAATAAAGTCACCGGTCTAAGCAGTAATGCTAATGCTAATCTTACCGGAAATTCTTTCCGAATTCACTTTCATTTTTTTTCAAAAATTTTTTGAGGTCTAAATTTGTTACGCGCGACTATACTGCTTGCCCTGTATCAGTAGATGTACCGAAAGCAGTAGCACTATTGAGATATGTTTTTTGGGTTTATAGCAGGATCGAGCAGTTGTGGATGAGCAGCCAATACATAGAAATGTAGTGAAGCCTGCAAGACAAGAGCTGGATGCAGATGCGCCAAAATCAAGTCCTGGTTGTGCAACAAGTTACCCATCGTATGGCACTGGCAGGTCACGGCTAAATTTAACTGAGGTAAATATGAATTCCTTTTGGACTGCAATGTTGCTTCGCTGCTTCCTCAGTATAACCATCTGAATTTTCCACACAGGCTGAAAAGGAAGAACGAAGACTGCGTAGAATATTGGCAAACAGAGAGTCCGCTCGACAGACTATTCGCCGTAGACAGGTATGTTATGTTTGCTTGATTTGGTGGATTTTTTTGCTTCTTTGTTTGAGTTTTAGCTAAGCGTTGCTCAATGATGAATGGCTATAAAAATATCTAGTAGCTTATATCTGTTCCAAAGGCCAATATTTATAGATTGTTTTTCCTCGTCAGATCAAACTGCACTTAGCTGTAATAGAGATCAAATGAGATGTCCACGATTAAATTGGCCATTAACTACTCATATATTGTCCTTTCTTCTATTGCTCGAGCAAATCTAGTTCAATTAACAACTTGCCATTATATATTTATAAGATTTTCTGTGCATGCCTAATTATTTTTATATTCTTTTTACTTGTTTAAACATTTAGTTTTGTACTCCTTAATCTTTGAAGTGGTTAATTTATGTCTAGTCATACTGATTCCCAGTTACTGTATTTGCCCTCTTGCTTCAGGCTCTGTGCGAGGAGTTAACTAGAAAAGCTGCTGATCTGTCATGGGAGAATGAAAACTTAAAGAAGGTAGGCACTAGGCATTTTGCTTCTCCAGAAACTTTAGCATCCCCCCCCAAGAGGGTTTTTTTTTTTTTTTTTTTTTTTTTTTTTTTTTTTTTTGTGATACTAAATAATTCTGCGTGTAAACATTTTGGTAATAGTTTCAAAGTTTTTCAAGTCCTTTGCTTTTTTTTTTATGCTTGCATAAAAATCCATTATCTTATGCTAATATAAGCTTTTTCATATTTGATGAAATTTCATTCTGTGCAGGAAAAAGAGCTGGCCTTGAAAAACTATCAGTCTTTAGAGACCACAAATAAACACTTGAAGGCACAGGTGAGTTGTAGATCACCCCCCATATTGGTTCTCCTGTTTTTCCTCCTCCTTGGATCAAATCTTGTGGTTGATCATAACAAGACAACAGAAAAGTATTTATCTTCTTATTGTAATTTCCATTCTTTCCAGATGGCTAAGCAAATAAAAGCTGAGATGGAGGCATCTCCTGGAGACCTCAAGTCAGCCCTTGTTGACATACCTACTACTGCACCTACAAACTGCCCATTGCTTGTATATAACCAACATGCATTTTCACCTCATTGCTGGCCTTCTATTATTCAATCTTCAAATCCTATCCAATCACATTATACAACTGAAAATGCCATTGTAATTCCGTCAAACATGCCCATGCCAACTAATGGAACACATGATTCATCACAGCTGCAACAAGAAAACACTGTAATTGTCAGTGGCCCAGGGACACCCTTATATGTAGTTTCCTGTCCATGGTTCTTTCCAGGTCCTGATCATGGGAATGGACTCCATGCTCAGCCTTCTTTTAGCTTTAAACACAGACAAGATGGGACTTCGTTGAATAATCTATGTTGTGGTAGTTCACCACCAAAAGCTGCTGCCCCTATGGAGAACCGGCATTCCTCTTTATCCATTATAGTTAAATCAGAAACTACTAGCTCAGAAGAAGTCAGGGTTATCAATGATCTAAATGAGACGCCAGTAGGATTTACCCTGTATGGAGGTGGTCAGTGCGAAGGAACTCACCCTAAAGAAATGATTCTTACTCCTGTACCTCCAACTTCTGTTACGCCTGCAGTAGCTGTTAAAAATGAAGCTGGGCAAAAGTCAGAGTATGCTTTCGGTGCTCATGGTATTTGCACAAAAGCTAGTCAACTAAGGTGTGTTTTACCAGAAAAGAATCAAGACCCGTTTAAATTCCCGAGCAAGAAGCTAGTGGATGCAGCTTCTGCAGCAGAGGCAAGGAGGAGGAGAAAGGAACTTACAAAACTAAAAAACCTCCATGGCCGCCAATGTCGATTGAATTGTTGAGTCTTTGGCGTAGATTTGGATGGTTTTTTTTAGTTCCAGGAGCTTTAGCTGGTTGGAAGGATTTGGGAAGCAGGAAAAAACACTTCTAAAGGGAATACATACTAATCGGTTATTTGTTAAATCTTTGGGGACTACTATCAAGTTTTGAGGTTCCAAAGCTCTTTATTTGTCAGCCGTGTTGAATTTGGGGTAAATTTTAGTAGCCCTATTATTTGGCATCAGTAGCTCGACATGATGAAAGCTTCTAATTAAGAAGACAACAATACCTCAAGAATGTAACCTTTTTCCTTTTCTTTTCCCTGTTGTCTGTCTTTGGAAGTTTGCTGTCGAAATGGATAATTTAGCAGTGAGGCTGCCATTTTGATGGTTGAGAGGGAGAGGGCAGCAAGAACAGAGTGACTTCAAAATTAGTTAATGGTTTGTAACATCATGTTGTAAGATGATATGTATCTTTTTCTGAAAGCGCATCCATGAGTTTAGGCTTAACGCCTTGAAATCTGTTTTTGTTGTTGGTCCTTGATCATCTTCACTAGAATGATTGCTGGTACTTTTGCATCTTCTAATTATAACACTGTTATGGCCAAAAAACATGAGTCCATCCCCAACCCTGTTCGGATCCCCTTTTTACTGCTGAAACTTTTGTAATTAGCGGCCCCTGTGGATAATTAGGGTTCTTTCCCAATGCTCTCAAGAGACAGTAACTTTTTCATTGTTTGTTTGAAATGCCTGAGCTAGTTCTTATGAAAAACTAGTCTAGCTCCACCCTTGGCGCTGTGTGTTTACTCAACGCTACATGTGGGCTGTGGCAATTTTCTCTGAGGAACATGATTTGGAAATTGATTTCCAAGTACAAGGCAATGAACAAAATGAGGATGATGGTGCTGTGCGCATGATTCTGTCAGAACCTTCTTTCCGGTAAAATTTAAGCTAGCTAACATTTAGGATTGCAGTGCGCTAGAAATATGGATTAAATGCAAGGAATTGATGCGTCTCTGCAATTACTGAAATCTTTATTTACAGGACAAAATAGGAGAGTTAACTTAAACATTAATACTAAAAAGGTAATTATGAAAAACGAGCAGACAACAAATCTGAGTAAAAAAGTACATAAACAGGACCTATTGCGAAGAATTGTAGATAATAATGGGGCTCCTAACAATGTGCTTTGAGTCGCTCCACTCGAGTAGAGCTGGTAGGATTCGGGTCCCGTTTTGCATGGAACCACCCTCCACAAAAACCTTGAAAGATTGCTTTTGGTGTGGCCGATTGAATTGCAAACTGTTTGGTACAATTTTGATTGATAGATCCTTTGGTGAAGTTACAGTCGCCTTGTAAACTGAATTATTGCCATACCCTACATTAGTCAATGTGCGGTAGAACACAGCGGAAATGTTGGATTCCGCACTCTTGAGCTGGGCATGCATGGAAGGGTAGTTGAGGCCATCCGTGCCTTGAGCAGGCTGGAAGTTGGAGCACCTGTACTTTTTCTTGCCACCTAGTAGTAGACTGATGGTTGTACTGTTGTAGCCTTCCTTGCAAAGGAATCTAATGTACGAACTCATTGGAATGTCATAGACAAGTCCAGGGTGCACCGCCTTCAATGGGTTTATTTGCCCTGATCCAGATCCTAACTCTGCATTTACGTCTTTAATCTTGATAGGCGTGGCTGGATCAGAAAAGAGATGCATGGAATATCACTCTAGAGCACGCTATCAATCGACAATTCCTCCTAGGAAATATGGTTTGAGTAGAGTTTTGTCACCTGTAGTCATGAGCGCAGACTTGATCGCAGCAGGTGACCAGTCGGGGTGGAAGGTCTTAACATAGGCGGCGGCGGCTGCAGCATGTGGGCAAGACATTGATGTTCCCGATATAATGTTGAAAGGGGAATATCGTCTGTCATTTGGATCCCCTGTCACTGTTGCCAGTTTTGAGTAGGCAGCTAATATACCCAGCCCTGGTGCTGCAATATCAGGCTGTCCAACTGGGAATTTAGGACGTGGAAATCAACATAAAGGAAACTAGTAAGGTCTCACCCACCTTAAGGATGTTGAGGTTGATCAACTGAGGTCCTCTTGATGAGAAAGATGCTACAGAGGGAGCTCTCATGTAAGTAGTTCTCGTCTTGTAGATAACAGCCCGAGGGTTCCTGCAATTCATTTATCCCAAACGCCAAAAAGATCAACACCGTTTACCATATCGTCAAAGGTCTCGAATATTTTTCAGATGGTAATAGGAGCAGCTCTATCAAGAGTATGATCAGAAACCAAGTACCTGGTGGAGTTGATGTACGCATCAATCCTGTAGCCATCCTTGAGCTGGACGCTGGTTCCAGGTATTACGGTGGGGAAGGCTGTGTCTGTTGGTGCATCAAGCGACGTGATCACTCCAGCTCCTTTAAGCTCTTTTATAGTGTAATCCTGGCCGCTGCTCCCTAGGCAGTACACCAGTTTTCCTTTCACCTTTTCCGTGCTTAGAGTCCCGTAATCGCAAGCACTGTCATCATCGTTTAAAACAGAAACACTTGGTTAGGAATTGAAAATGCAGGCCAGAAACAAGCACCATGGCATGTACGCACCTAGGATTTCGACTTAAACACGGTGAAGAAATCAAGTAAGAACAGGGGATGTAAAACAAGGCTTCAGTTTTCAAGTTGCTTTGGGTACATACCCTGAAGCATATTCCCGGACGCGTACCTGATATTTCCGTAGTGATCTCCTGAACTGTTGGATGCACGGGCTCCATCGATAAGAGGGTATGTCTCCTTTTTTGGTGAGAATGTATTAATTGAAATTCCCTATCATCAATCAGAACAAATTTGAATCTGCATTTACGAGCTTTCTGCTGAATGGGTTCTTAAATGTTCACTCATGGAGTGATTAAAAGACAAGACTCGAACACACAGAGATTAACTTACAGTGGCTTTCATGCCATTGCCCAGCTTAACTGCAGTTGTAAATTGCCTGTCAATGCTCGTAGCGGCAACCGTCATGATCCACGGTGCAACGTTTTCAACTGATCCTGGATAAGGCCCGTTATTCCCTGCAGAGCAAGAGGTCAATATACCTTTCTTCATGGAATGGAATGATCCAATGGCAATCGGGTCCTGGAAAAAACTCCTAGAAGCCCCTCCTATTGAAACTGATATTATGTCGACCCCATCAGAAATGGCATCGTCAAATGCAGCTAGCAAATCCATGTCACTGCAACCAGATCCCCAGCATACTTTGTACATGGCAATGCGGGCTGATGGTACACCGCCACGTGCAGTTCCTTGTGCTATGCCATATAAGCTTGCATCCTTGACAGCAATCCCGGCAGCGGTGGAGGAAGTGTGGGTGCCATGTCCGTCTAGGTCGACTGGACTTGGGTTTTCTACCTCAAAGTTCTCAAGATTGTAATACCTTGCACCAATAACCTTGCTGCCACAAGTAGGAAAGTTTCAGAGTTAAAATCATCAAGAGGGAAATTGATTTAAGTTTTGTCTGTTTTCACTAGTCCTGGTTGTTAGTCTTTTATCCTATGTTTTTTCAGAGAGATGATAATTAAATAACAAGAAAATGCTTTAAGAAAGTCGTGAGCTATATTGAATCATAACCTTAATTTAAGATCTAATGATGGATAGACTCATGTTTTTTCTTAACTCTGTTTTTTCCATAATCTTAAAAAACTAAAACCAGCAACTACTCCAAAGGAGAGTTGCATTTCATTTTGTTATTAGCACGTTTTTGTTCTTCATGGTCGACATCATTGACAGGAAAAAACAGAAAGGAAATACTTGTTGCAGCCCGTGAAGTTGGCTCCCTTGACACATTTTCCCTTCCATTTTGCCGGGACAGGCCCGTAACCTTCATCGTTGAAGCTGGGAGCATCGACATAAATTCCTGGACACAAAGTAGCATAGAATTTCTTTTTAATAAAACCCCTCCTTTTTTTTAAATTTCTTGTCAGATAAAGGAACATTTAATTACCCACCAGTATCCAGCAAGCCAACTATGGTATTGCTCTCTATATCAAGCCTCCTCTTCGCTGTTTGGGGCATTCCCAAAAAATCCCATGATCTTGTTGTGTGAAGTCTGTTCCTAGTATTTGCAAACACTGACACGACACTATCTTCATCTGCATCAAATGTAGAATGTTACAGATAACTTGAGCAACACAAGATGTGTCTAAAGCTGCATTGCACCTGGACAGGTATTGATATCCTCGATCAGCAGTATATATATATATATATATATATATATATATATATATATATATATATATATATATATATGTATGTATACCTGACAGTCTCTTCACTTCATGGGGCAACAACCTAGCTGCAAAACCATTGATGTTCTTTCCGTAGCTATATATTTTGGAATTCTTGGCAATAGATTCGCTGAAAGATATCGATAATACATAAAATTTAATGCTGTCTCATCCTAAAGTCTTATTCTGCATGTACTGTTGTTAAAAGTATTTAAATAATAAATTGAAGCCATTAGTATTCGAAACTGCTTCGCTTCGCCGAAGAAATTACTAGGTACAAAACAACGGTTAAATTATACTTGCTTTTCAGGATGCTATGATGCATTATGATAGCCCTGTATTTTTATATTTATTTGTAACTTAGTCGTTAATTTTTTTTTTTAAATTAAGAACTCAACATGCATTCATGTTTATTGCCCAAAAAAAAAAAATTGTAATTGAGAAGAGGTTATATTTTGGGTAAAAGGATGGTGATTCATACTCTCCGGTAGCAGCCAAAAGCAGGTTGTGGTGTTCGTCTGACGTTGATATTCCCGCTCCACGCGCTTCTCCCATGTAGACAATGTACGGCTGATGATCCCAAAGCAAATTATTAGCCAATGGTTCGATGATGATGAATATCAAACTTTCTGTTTTTACATTTTAAAGTATTTTTAAAAGTATTTATTTAATTATTTTAATAATACAAGAATATTTACTCTCTTATATTATTATCCATGGACTATTCTTTACCAATTATATCCTTTAATTTTATTCTTAACAACTACCTAATATTTCTAATTCTATTCGTCCATCGAATTGTTAAACATTTATATGACAACTCTAAAATTTAAAGATTGATCAAATTTAGAGTTAAAAAATTAATTTAAACTGAAATATTTAGAAAAATTAAATTCATTTAAACTTGAAATTAAAATGATGCAAGGAAACTTTGAATTTAGAAGTTATGAAAATTAAAAAAAAAAATAAGAAAATCTCTCAACTAAAATTAAGAAAAAATAATTTTTATATTTTTCAATTTTCTTAATCCTAACTTTTGTTTAGTTCATCTTTTTTCTTAGAAAAAGAAATACCGAGTTGCCACACGAATACAAATTATGTTAAAGGGTATGGATGAAGAGTAGTAGGAAGGGGGTTGAAAATGGTAGTTAAGTAACATTGATAATAACTATAAAAATAAGAACGAACGAGAGAAGACATAAAGAAGAATACGAAACGTGTAGGAGTACAATGCAATATAATAATAGTTATTTTTTAAATTGTTTGTTTTAAAAAATGTATTAAAATAATATATTTTTATTTTAAAAAAATTATTTTTATATTAACATATCAAAATAATTTAAAAATATATAAAAATATTAATTTAAAATAAAAAATAAAAAATATTTAAATTTTATTAAAAATATTTTTTAAATTAAAAAATAAACAGAATAGATAGAGCGAGACAGCAAGTACCTTCCGTTCACTGCCATTGGATGCGTGGACTACAGTGGCTACTAAAGCAAACACGAGGAGATTTTGTGTCACTGTCTTCATTGTAGCTCTCTCACTAATTTCATTTTAAGGTTAGAATTTCTTGCTTTATAAATAGGCTGTGAGCGAAGAGCATCGACCACCAGACCCTCTTGCTGGCACAAAATATATGCCTGCAGAATAGATCCTTATCCTTGGGGAGGAGCAAGTCTTGAGAGTTTGGTGGCTTAGCTTTTGGATCTTCACTCGCTAGGTCATTATACATTTGTGTTCTTCGTCAAGACAGGAGGCTTGTCCCTCGCATAATTAGTTTTTTTCTATTGCTAAAATGATTTTGATTGCTTCACGTGTGATATATTTTTAATCTCATTTTTCTTATGTGAATTTAAAATTTATAAATCAAAATTGTTTTTGTTAATAACAATTTATTGAAAATTAGTTGAGAAGGAAGGGGCCGGGGAGGTTATTCTTCTTAGAAATGCTGTTGATATTACCATCCTTGTCAACCCATCATTCATTGTTGAGGACAAAGAAATTAAAAAAATAAAATAGTGATTATAGAAGAAATCGAAGATGATGGAAGCTTACAAGACTCCAATAGCAGCGTGCATGCAATTATCATCTTGCGTGGATGCTTAAGATGACCGATAATTTAATGCTATATAATTTTCAAAAACTATTATGAATATTATGAATTTTCAATTGTTTCCTTTACCCATATTAGGCAATTAATTAAAGTGTGCGTAATGTAAATCTTGGCATTAGATTTAAATATATGAAATTATTAGAATTGTGTGGTTGAATCTGTAATAATGGCCAGAAAAAATGAAATAATTTTTGTATAATTTAAAAATATTATTGTTAAAAAAGACTATATATCATGATTTTAAGCAAAACTATTCCACGAAAAAATATAGTTTAAGCAAGGGGACGTCACTGTAAAGCATCGATCAAGGTAAACTAATTGAGAGCACTATGCTATCAGCATTTCATAAATGTTGTCAACAGAATTATTTTTCAAAATCTCCACATCTTGATTTCTGATGCTCGTCGGAAAAAAGAAAAGAAAAGAAAATAAAAAAAAAAGAAAAGCGTGCATATTTTTAAGCATGTATAAGCAATAGACTGCAATGTTAGTCAATTTCTAATATCCGTTCTAAACATATTAAATATGTATATAACATATCTTAGTTAGACAAGTCACATTAGTAAGCGTCCTGCTTGCGATTTCAAAAGTGATGGATTATGATTTATTAGTAGTTTTATAATAAAATTTTGTTAACTTGAATCAAATTTAATTGGCTAAATATCCTTGAAGGCCAAAAAAGGATCTCATACAATGTGACTGGCCTAATTGATTATTAGTTAGAGTGTCGTGCGCTTGAGGCTAGTATTTATGGACCGTGATGGTATGTCTGGGCTCATTTTAGACACCAACCAGGCTCAATAATGTGACCTGAGCCCAACATTTCAAGCCTGGGTTTTTTAGGATCCCAAGCTAGTTTCTCTGGATTTTTACCGACTAAATACCGTTTATTTAATTTGGATGTTATATTTTTAGGTATACAAAAATATTTTATGGCTTTCTACCTCTCCATTTTATTAATAAATTTGAATGAAATACAACTAATAACAAAAAATACCATTTTATAAGGATAAAATTATTTTTAGACTCAAGTAAAGCAACAAGATTCATGAACTATAAATATTTTATAAATTACTCAGGTAAATATTTTATAATTTTTTTATTCTTTATATATTTACTTATATATTTTTATATTCTCTACAAATATAATTATTTAAGCATTCAAGAATTTTTATATTTACTAAAAGAAATCTTTTACAAGTGCTTTACTTTTCACATCAAAGTTAATATTAACTTTAAAAATCTTGTGTGAAAATTAGTGCCTTGGTAATTTCCTTGTGTTTTTATTTTTTTTATTTAATTAAATACATAGTTAATTCCGAAATAGGTTATAAAATCTTGTGATTTTCTTGTTATTTAGTTATTTATGCTTTTCTTTTATTTTTTTATGCAAATATTATCTTTATACTTGGATATCATCATCAATACACTACTCTTAGGTATTAACTAGTAAGAGTTTTATTTAATACTATGATAATTCCTTGAAATAAAAAATTAATTTATTTGAAATAAAGTTTGAATAAAAAGCTATACCTATGTATAATGTTTAGAACATTTTGGAGGTGGGATTTCAATTTAAAAGGATATATAGAGAGGGTAGGTAATGCCAGTCTGTTAAACTGTGGTGTGGGAGTAACAATAAAAGTAGTGGGGATAGTCGAAACGCTGTGTGATGCTGACGGATCACGTCGCCGGCCGGTGGATCTGAAGTGGTCAAGCTTTCGAGCATTCAGCTATGAATCCTTGGTTGGCCCTGCACTGCAGCAGTGGACAGCACAAGGCCACAAACCATCTCGGAGTAATATTTGCGCGTTAGTTTGGAGCGCGTGCAATGTAGACTTCACGGTCCCGTATCTGTAGCCCCTGAAAAGAGTAGCTTACGGGTGGGTCGGTGTTGATTTTTGTGTTTATCTACCTAGTTTTAGTTTTTTTATCGACGATATCTAAATTCATGCAACTGTAGACATACTGCTACTTGCTTTGGCACAAGAAAAAATAAAAAATAAAAAAGCAAGCAGCTTCCACCCCTCGTATAGCGAAAAGGACTTAGTTTCTTGGTCATTTATTTTAAATGATTAATTCTATAATTAAATGAATGAATATATGCGGAGGGTTTTTCAATGGGTTTTTAAAATCATAACTGCTGGGGAAAAAAACTGCAGTAATTATTGATAAATATTATAATAAAAGAGAAACTAGAAAGAATACAAGATTGAACATGACTTGATAATGTATTTACGTTTACAAAAGTGATGAGTTTTTATTTTTTACTATGTCAAAATAAAATTATATAATATATATTTATATATACTTAGTTGCTCAAGAAATCTCAACAATCCAAAGAATATTAATAATTTTTCATAACATCTCTTTACACTATGAGGACATTGCCCCCGCACCACCAACCTATTAATCATGATAACAAAATAAGAAATAAATCCTAGAAAAGCAGATATAAATGTTCCGCTATATATGCTTCGCTTGGTACGCTCTACTTTAATATCTCTATGTAAACCACAAACTACAAATAATAACAAGTTTACTTTTCATGATAAAAATAACATTGGTATATTCATTATGTAATTAATAATTAATGGAATTTTAATGTCTATGGGGGTGAGAATATGAAGACATGGATAATTAAAACACCCTTCATTTATTTATTATTTCTGTATTATCATTCATTAATCCGAAAATTGAAAGGATTGAATTTTCTGTATTTCTCTCTCTAATTTAGAGGCAAAAATCTTTGACTCCTAGCCTCTCTCTTTTTGTGTTCTTCAGAATCCATAAATTGAATTTAAAGGCCTTCTTTTCTTTACTTTCCTCCATGCGTCACTGTAAAAAGAGAAGAGGAGAAAACCCATCTCTCTTGAAATTTATCTTTCAATATTAGAGTAATTATATATTAATTTTTATATTTTCTATCATACAATAAAAAAATATTGAAATTAACAATTAATGGTATGGATGAATTCTTTGATGATATTAATCCATTATGCTCTTAAACTTATTATTTTTCAATGTTAATTGTTGTTTTTCTATACATGAATTAGTTTAATTGCCTTCAACCATCCGATTCTTAGTTCTTTAATTCAATATTCTTATTGGATTTTCTATTTTGTATCGTTTAACCTTCTTTTTTTTTTGTCTACTATCTTTACCAATTGTTTGTCAGATAATTCTCAATTTCCTAATTTTTTTTCTCATTTGTTTGAATGGATATTAATCACTTAAAGAAACTTTTAAGATCACGTAAATGTCTAATTAATGTTTACCTCTCTAGGTTTTGTTATTATAAACGGTTCACCCAGGGGCATAAGTGCTTCCACGTAGTTTTTTAACCTTAATTTACAAGCAACCGTACGTACATAAGTGATTATTACAACTTCATACGCTAGCTAGGCTTTCTCATGCCAGAAAGCTGAAGAGTTCCCTCGATTTGAAGTTTGGTCAGATGATCCGAAGATTAGATGGATAAAGTGTGATTTTAATTGTTTTTTAAAGTATTTTTTTATTTAATTTTTTTTAAAAAATTATTTTTGATATTAATAAATTAAAATTATTTTAAAATAAAAAAACTAAATAAAAAAATAAAAACTAACTTTTAAAAGATATTTTTAAAATATAAAAATAAATAGGTGTTACTGGGATAGATGGGTGAGTGGACGCACGCGGTGGAAACAAAGCATTGATAATGCGATGTCTTTGTTTTTTTAAACAAGGCATGGATGATGGACGGGGAACGGCTTCCACTTCGAGACAGCAAGGGGATCAAAACGCCGCTTAGTTGATGGATCAGCCGTTGATCTGTCTTACGTGGCCTGTTTCCTAGGTTTTGGAGTCCATAATAATGTCCTGACCACCCAATGCCCAACTGTAAAAAATAAAAAGGTGTTTTTTGATAAAATAAAATCATGAAACATAGACTTGACGAGATGACGACGATGATTGCAGAAGATATAGTGGTGTGGTTGGGAGCAATAATAATAAGAAAGAATGGAAGTAAGAGAAGATCGACCATTGGGCCGTTCTGAAAGATGCCGATGCAAATTTCCTCAGTGGCAAAATAATAAGTTGATGGAAGGGTGGTGGAGGAAACAGCAAGACGTCCAAATTAAATCTGTTTTTAATAATGATTATGAACGAGACATGCAGAAGAGACGCTGTGGAGATGAAGATGAAGGAGATGATGGCAACATCATTATGGCTAATTAAATCTGCTAACAAGCATATGTTATAGTGGGAATGGTTAGGGCATAGAGTGGCTTCTAAGACAAGACAAAATCAATTAAAAGAAAGCACATTGGAGAGGACTTTTTATTTTTTTCTCTCTTGTTGATATGATGACAGAGCAGCAACGTCCACATTCATTCCTTGTTCCTCGGCAAATGAGGCCAGGCCGGCAACAATCTTAGACCTGTTTTTGTACCTAGTTTATGGTGGAAGTAGCCTGGCATTAATATTCAGAACTGCAGCGGCAATGGGACTGGGCGGAGCCACTGCCCGGTTACTCCTCTTCCTCTCTTTCTTTACTTCAGGAATTCATCTCCTTCTCTCCGACACAGATCCTCGTGATGGTGATTAGTCCAGCCGCTTTCCTGCCTCCCTCCCTCCATCTTCTTCTCCTATTCACTCCATTCATATATTTTCTTCCATGAGTCAGTTATATTATTATGACTTTGATCGATATTTTTCTGACAGTTTTCACAAGTTGTAGCTAGCTAGCCAGGATTGCTCTATTGGATTTATATATCTATCACATTTCCTACTGCATGCTGTCACACCTAGAGCCACTAGTTGATGATTTTAACAATGGTTTTTGTGCGGTGGTGCAGCGGCAGCACTCAAATCACTCAAGAGTCAATGGCAAAATACACCACCTAGCTGGGACCAGTCTGATGATCCATGTGGAGCACCCTGGGAAGGAGTCACGTGCTCCAATTCAAGGATCACTGCATTGTCAGTACTGAATTTCCTCCACATGATCAGTAATTTTATTATTATTAATCATCTCTCATCTTCTCTGATCATCACTATGTATTTTATAAATTTCAGGGGGTTATCAACCATGAGCCTCGTAGGGAAGCTAAGTGGTGATATTGGAGGACTGGCCGCATTGAGATCCTTGTGAGTTTCCTGATATCTATCTAACAGGAACTAGTTTATATATTACAAGAAATTCAAAGCAGCGTTCTACCTTAGCAAGATTATTTATAACCAAGCATGATTCTAATTGAAACATACACATTTCCACAAAACTGTCCGATGCATGTAATAATCTATACATCTTAAAGCTTAAATATTCGAGCATGAAGGCTATTTTATTGCAGGGACCTGTCATTTAACTCAAACCTCACAGGACCCCTCTCTCCACGGTTAGGAGACCTGCTGAACTTGAGCATCCTGTAAGATGAAATACCCACTTTTCTACTTGGCCGGCCGGCTTATATAATTCTTCCATGAGTACCGAAGAAAGTGTATTTTACGCGTCTTTCCTGCACCTTTTCAGAATCCTTGCTGGTTGTGGCTTCAGCGGTAGCATTCCAGATGAGCTGGGCAATCTCGCCAAGCTATCCTTCTTGTAAGACTGGTTAAACTAGTAACAAATTATGAGTACATACGAATCAAGAGGGGTACTATATCTTCCCTTTATTCAACACTTTCACAGGGCTCTCAACTCAAACAAGTTCTCTGGCGGAATCCCACCTTCCCTGGGTAAACTCTCCAAACTCTACTGGCTGGACCTTGCAGACAATCAATTGACAGGAACCATCCCAATCTCGAAAGGCACCATCCCAGGCTTGGACCTGCTACTAAATGCTAAGCACTTGTGAGTAAACTTTTTCTAAACACCTCTCATGCGAAAGATGAGTAAGAATTGTATTTTGACTGTGTCTAGAAATTCAAATAAATAAATAAATATAGCACATTTAATAGTTAGTCTTTTGAATTTGCAGCCATTTCAATAAAAACCAGCTTTCAGGTTCCCTTCCACCTGAACTTTTCAACTCTGATATGATGCTGATACACGTGTAAGTTGGTGGCCAGACAATGCTTTTGTTTCTCTAATTATGTTCTTTTACCCCCAGTTGTGCCCTTCTAATTGCTTGTGATTCCTTAATGACAGATTGTTCGATGGGAACCAAATTGAAGGAAATATTCCCTCCACAATATGCCAAGTTCAGAGTCTTGAGGTTCTGTGAGTAAAACCGCCCCCGTTTTATCTTCCTCTCTTAAATAATAATCCTCTCTGCGAGCTCAACCGGGACTCTTGACTCATTTTGTTTGCTTCAGTCGACTTGACAGAAATTCTTTAGACGGGGAGGTCCCAGATAATTTGAACAACCTCACGAACCTCAACGAATTGTGGGTACTTTTACTCTCACAGTTTAACAAGGCCGTGTTTCACTCCGTTAAACATAACAACCTTTCCTCCCTAACATGTTTCTTTCAGGAATTTAGCACACAATAAGCTGAGAGGCCCTTTTCCAAATTTAACTAGAATGGACGCCCTCAATTATGTGTAAGTTCCCTTCTCTGCTGTTTTAACTTGCCCTTTTTTCTTGCTAATGAATGCGTATCCATAATTTATTTTTGCAGGGATCTTAGCAACAATTCTTTCGAATCTTCAGAAGCTCCTGATTGGTTCTCAACCTTACCATCTCTCACCACCTTGTAAGTATCCGGCACATCAGAAATATACTATCTGGAAACGTTATAGATTTGTAGTCTCATTTCGAAAATCCATGCTGCAGAGTCATAGAGCAAGGATCTCTTCAAGGGACTTTTCCATCAGAAGTCTTCAGTTTTCCTCAGATACAGCAAGTGTAAGTCTTGACCAAATGCCATTTGAGCCCCTAAAAACAATTTTAGAAAGTGCAAATTGATCATTCGTTTCTTCAAATTTTGTAAGGTTGTTGAGGAATAATGCATTCAATGGCTCCTTCAACATGAGTGTCAGCATCAGTCCACAACTCCAACTTGTTGATCTGCAGAACAACCAGATTTCCTCCGTAACACTGACGGCTGATTACACAAACAGATTAATGTGAGCAAATTTCTAGAACTTGCATTTATTTACGTGGAGAAATGTGATTCTTTCAACCACTCGATCGCCATCAATCTCAATTTTCATTATTATGCACTCAGACTTGTAGGAAACCCGGTGTGCATTGCTCTCTCAAATACCAGTTACTGTCAGCTCCAGCAACAGTCTACAAAGCCTTATTCCACTAGCCTTGCAAATTGTGGAAGTAAACTGTGTCCCATTGAACAGAAGCTCAGCCCTCAGAGTTGTGAATGTGCCTATCCATATGAAGGGACTCTGTACTTCAGAGGACCCTCCTTCCGGGAATTGTCCAATGATAATACGTTTCACTCACTAGAGATGTCACTTTGGGACCAGCTGGGCCTAACTCCTGGCTCAGTTTTGCTTCAGAACCCTTTTTTTAACGTTGACGACTACCTTCAGGTGCAGGTAGCGCTATTTCCACCCACTGGAAATTTTTTTAATAGGTCTGAAATTCAGAGGATTGGATTTGCCCTGAGCAATCAAACGTACAAGCCTCCCAAATATTTTGGGCCCTACTATTTTATTGCATCGAATTACCCTTTTCCAGGTAACTTAAGTCATATCTTTATTCATGCATCCAGTTTCTGTCCTACCATCCTTGGAATGGTCAATTGACTAGAAAAAGAAACATGTTTCAGGTGGTTCCAGAGGAAATTCTTTGAGCGCTGGTGTGGTTGTTGGGATAGGAATTGGCTGTGGCTTACTGGTTATGAGCCTTGTCGGGGTAGGGGTATATGCAATTCGTCAGAAGAAACGTGCAGAAAAAGCTATTGGATTAAGTAAACCATTTGGTAATCAACACATAACATCTTTAATATTCTTGCTACCAATTAAGGCGCAGTTTGGAACTGCATTTCAAATAGGTTTCATGAAAATTTAATTTTTTTTATTTAAAATTAATTTTTTAATGTTTTTTATTTAATGTGCTAATATTAAAAATAATTTTTTAAAAATAAAAAAAAATATTATTTTGATGCAAATAAAAATACTTTAAAAAACAACTATTATTACACTCACAAACACCCCTAAATCATGAAGATGCTGGCTAAAAGCAGCATCAAAGAACTTTTGGCTTGTGCAATAAAACCTTTGTGTATTTTCCAGCTTCCTGGGCTCCGAGTGGCAATGATAGTGGCGGGGCACCTCAGTTGAAGGGAGCAAGATGGTTCTCTTATGATGAACTTAAAAAGTGCACTAACAACTTTTCGCAAAGTAATGAGATAGGTTCTGGAGGCTATGGAAAGGTATATATTCAAGATTTTGTCAGGATATATTTACCAGAAAATTGTTCCTTGGTCATCTCGTATACATTGTCTTCAGGTGTACAGAGGAACGCTTTCTGATGGCCAAGTTGTGGCAATCAAAAGAGCTCAGAAAGGATCAATGCAGGGAGGGCTCGAGTTCAAGACTGAAATCGAGTTGCTATCACGGGTCCATCACAAGAACCTTGTTGGTCTTGTGGGTTTTTGTTTTGAACAAGGAGAACAGATGCTAGTCTATGAATACATGCCTAATGGAACATTGCGGGAAAGCTTGTCAGGTATGCTCACTTCTACCACCATAGTCATGCAAGTAAGCATTGAGAATAACATTGCCAGGACATTGAGAAAGTTTCTGTTTAAATTTTTCCGGCCACCCGTGGGCATTTACAACGGCCCCCCAAGAAATCTTCGTCTGAATCAGTATGCGCATTGTTAAATTGTAGGAAAGTCTGGGATTTATCTTGACTGGAAAAGGAGACTTCGCATTGCTCTTGGCTCGGCTAGAGGATTAACTTACTTGCACGAGCTTGCGGACCCTCCTATAATCCACAGAGACGTCAAGACCACCAACATTCTGCTGGATGAAAACTTAACTGCAAAGGTTGCTGATTTTGGCCTGTCAAAGCTGGTATCAGACATCTCAAAAGGACATGTTTCAACTCAGGTTAAAGGCACCCTGGTCAGTATAATTACTTTTCCTTTAGTAAATTCAAAGGATGAGAATATTGCCATATCTGTCTTTAATTATGGACAAATTGGCGCTAATCATTTTCATGCAGGGTTATCTGGATCCAGAATATTACATGACACAACAATTAACGGAGAAGAGCGATGTGTACAGTTTTGGGGTGGTCATGCTTGAACTGATAATAGCAAAGCAGCCTATAGAGAAAGGGAAGTACATTGTCCGGGAAGTAAGAATGACAATGGACAGGGATGATCAAGAGCACCATGGATTGAAAGAAATAATGGATCCAGGCATTAGAAACATGGGGAATCTTGTAGGATTTAGGAGGTTTTTGGAATTGGCAATGCAGTGTGTTGAAGAGTCAGCAACAGAACGTCCACCAATGAGTGAGGTGGTGAAGGAAATAGAAATGATACTGAAAAATGATGGGATGAACACGAACTCAACTACATCAGCATCTTCTTCTGCTACAGACTTCGGAGCTTCAGGAGCTGGTCCTCTTAGACATCCTTACAATGATGTTATAGCTAAGAATAAGGATGTTAACAGCGTCGACAATGTCAATCACGATGCCTTTGATCACAGTGGTGGCTCCAACCTCTCAGGAAAAGCTGAATCAACGTAGCAAACGTTCAACTCTTTTTTCTATTTTTTCCTTCCTTTTTCAGGTTAACCACAGCAATGTTGATTTATACTGTGTTCAATCCAAAATGAAAACAAAATGCCTTTATTTTATTGTAGTAGTAGAAGTGTGCAGTTTACACATTTTGACCTTATTAGCCTTTCTTTTCAATCATATATATGAAAGGTCTGTAGAAGAAGAAGAAGGGATTGCTTGCCTTCTTTTCTTAATTTCTAGTTTCTCTTTTCCTTCGGCTCCATGAATTTTGCTCGGACACAGAATAATTATTTGTGCAGGTGAGGGTTCTTATCCTGAGGATATCCGCGTAAGAAAAGTAATACTTGTCGCCAATTGATTAATGATGTCACCATCAAATTCGTTTTTTCTTATAAGATAGTTTTTTTAATTTTATCAACATGAATATTTAGATCAGTTTATATATATTTTCATTAATTTTATAGATTCTAAATTTAACAAACTCTTTAATTTTAAATTTTTACTATTTAATTACCTGCTAGATAATTAATAACAAGATAATTAAGTCTTGAATGCACCACAACATTTAAATTAGTATATGGTTAAAAACTCATTGTCAAATTAATATTGCAAATATAATATTATTAACAAATAATTAATATCCGGAAAAATTAGTTTGAGCTTATCAAAATTTGCACTTTCTCTCATTAATTTCATAAATTACAATTACCTATGTTAATCATTCAAAATTTATATTGATCATGCTATTTCCTCTCTTCTTTCCACAAACACAGAATCAAAACATAATCCTCCCTCCCATATGCATTTTTTTTTTTGTGAAATTCTAAATGGGAATGGAAGGAAGGGGAAAGGCAGATCATGTCTGGAAGAGGGGAAAGCTTCTGCTCAAATTCTGAATCTTTACCTACTTCCTTTTTTTACCTTTATTTTGAATCTCGAATTGTATAATAGTTAGGTTTAAACATTGAAAATCCATTAAAAAAAAATAGAATTGGATTTTTAAGAGAAATAATTTTTTTCCACAATAATCAAATATGTCAGATTTGAATTATTAAACTTTATAAAGTTTATGTATTTGTTCAATATTCATTGCAAGTTTATAATTTACCAAAATGACATTAATTACATGACATAAAGGAATTCAAACTTATTTACATACATTGTGGTTCACAATATTGTATTACATGATTACATTATCCAGCAATGACATAATATCCAACACTTCGGTCACAAACGTCTAGTTTGTGAGGAAACTGGAATACCACAATTAATCACATTAATTGCATAATTAAACACATAATTATTTTTTAAAAGTATTATTAGAAACAACAATTTATTTGCTAAAGGATTAACATGATTATCAACGATATTATACTTTATATAACATTTTAACTCATATTGGATATTTCATCATACCATCGAAAATATGATTATTCTTTCGTCGATGTCAATAAATCTAGTAAATTTATTTGTTTGCCAATAAATTCGGTTGTTTTTTCACAGATATCATTCAATTCAGTTATCCTCTTATGAATGCCAATAAATCCACTAATCCCCTCACAGATACCAATAAATTTAGTACATTTATACCCTTATACCTTTCTTTATTTTGCATTTTCCTTCTTTATGTTATTCTTCCAATATAGTGTGTGTGTGTGTGTGTGTGTGTTATATATATATATATTGATATAACAAAATATTGACAATAAGGAAAAAAACAAAACTTATTTAAATACGAGTAGGAAGATGATCACCTATTTGGTGTCTGATCTTTGGATGTGACACCATATTGTTGTCTCGCAAATGTAGTCTTTCTTGTACCAATAAACAAACATTATCAACAATTCCATTAAAGTCGCAAACTCCACTCCAACTTTTGTTCACTCTGAATTTTTAATGTACCAATTAGAACAATTTCTAAAGTTTCACACATGGTCAATTTTGTTTCATTTTTCATAATTTCCATTGTTCCAAACTCGAAATCAATAGCACTTCCAAACGAAGATTGGAAATTGATTATTTTCATCACATTCAACTTAAGCCCCTTACTGTTTAATGTCTCAATTATAACTAGAGTTGTAGAACTCAATTTTAAGCATGATTTGTTTCGTTATAAAGCTAAGACATAAAGATACAACTTTTATGTAGAGTTATGAACCATTTGATCCATCTATACATTCTATACATCGAAAATCATCCTTGACAATAACATTTGAAATCTGTTCAATAGGGTCATAGTTAGACCTCTCTTTAATTTGAAACCCATATCTGAAGTTTCATAGCTTCGATTTGTGAAAAACTAGTTGGATTTAAAGCTAACAACTATATCTACAACTTTCTTGAAGATATGTATATCAAATTTTATCATTGTCAGACTTAATATTTAGCTAGAAGTTAAGGTGATAAAATTGTCCTATTTTTAGCTTGTAAAATTTAACAAGTAACTAAATGTTTCCAAGTATTTCCTCATCTTTCAAAGCAACCACATCATGTCAATACTCTTTTTAATACCATTTAACATTAATTTTACATAATTCAACTTAATCAAATCTTCATTTTATAGACAAAATTCTCTTAATCAAATTGTTATTCAATTACTACTCATAATAAACAACATCATTCCACCATAAAAACATTAAAGGAAACAATTATAGTTCAAAATCTCATTTTCACATAAACTAACACATTCAACACATCTCATATCACATATCACATTTTCATTCAATCTAATCAACTAAGATGAATTTCTTAACCTTGATGGATGATGGATTAAGAGAAAAATGCAAGAATAACCCAAGTTATCTTCACCTTTTCCTTTCTCCCTTCACTTCCTCTAAAAACCCTCAATTTCAAACTTATATTCTCTACAATCCCTTGACTTTGAGTTCTTGATCTCCCAGAATTCCCTTAAATCTTTTGTTTTTTATATTGTTTAATAAAAAAAATATGAGAAAATTACATAAACCTCCTCTCTCTATTTCCCCTAATTTCAGTCAGCTAGAACTTAGCTTTCTTTGGAAGCCAAGTCTCCTATTTATATGACATCTATCATTAATTTACATTTTAAACTCTTTATATTTTTTTATTTGCATATTGGCCTCATATATTGTCTTTATATACATATTAACTTCAATATTCTCTTTATTTCAATTCCCCCCTAAAACTCTTTCTTTCTAGTGATTTAATGCTACACCATATCTTTTTCTCATTCAATTTTATCCTTGTCTCTTTTAATTAGAGTTTTCTTGAATTTAAGTATTTTGTTTCTGATTTAAATCTTTCTCAGATTCCATCATCTGTTTATTCTAAATTTACACTGAGTCATTGCGACTCTTATTGAATCTTACTCCAATATTTTTCTTTTTTTTCCTACAACACTTCCAACATATTGTTTTGTTTAAATTTAACACATTAACATTTTATTTTAAATGTTCCAATCTATCACCTTCACCCACAAAGTAAATATGCATTATATGCATTTAATAAATTATATTCCTTACTATTTATGTGAGTTCTATCTAAGGGTTTATTGCTGCTATCATAAATTAAGATATGAAAGATACTTGAAACTAATATATAAGTGTTTGTTAGATGACATGTACACTGAACTGACCCGCAAAAAAATTCCATATGAAGAGATTATTTATATCTATAGAAAGGCTCATTATCATAATCAAGGATAACAAACAAGTAAATATTGAGTATAACATAAACTATATAAATGTATTTAAGTAATAAAAAGAGGGTTCATCATCCTAGATGAAATACTAAAAATGTTTCATCTGTTATTAAATAATATTGAATGTGAAATATTTGGTTAAGATGGGATGAGATTTGAAAAAAGTTTCAAATCTTATTCCAATAATCAATAACTATAATGTTAACAACTAAAATAATTTAACAAAACAAACATACTTCATGCTATAATATCTAAATCAGAAGATTCTTGATGAAGAGATAATAATTATACTAAGAAATTGATCACCAAAAGGTTAATCCAAACCACTTATGACTTTTCTAATATTTGAGGGATTATGACAGATTCCTAGACATTATACTTGATCTTCAAATATAAATCAATTGATTATTGAATTGATAATAAATTAATTTTTTAATTTATGTAATCTTATTTTATTTAGAATTGTGATTTATATGTGAGCCAACTTATTAGAAAACCTAATAGGTCACACACATAAGAACCATTGATCATAAATTAAAATATGATAAGTAATCAAATGTGACTTGATTATAAATACGTTTTAGAAATTAAGGACTATAATGTAATTAATATAGGAGATTACAATTTTAAACCTAGAAACAATCAACTATGGACTTAATTGAATAAATTTCTAAAATTAGCCTAAAATAATATATGTGATATTATTTAATGAGCAAATTGATTTTTTTTTCATTTACATGGTTTTTTAGGTTTTTTTGTAAATATAAAGTTATGCCTTTTTATTTTCTATGAGTAAAGTATAATACAAGAAACACTTAAAACATAAAAAAAAGAAAAGAAAAAGCTAGCACTATAAAGTATAACAATCTCTCTTCTAAAAAGGGTTTAGGATATTTCTCATTATTGGTTCATGTGTATTACCATTAGAGACTAGATACTTAAATGTCTTGTGATTTACAACAACTCAATCTTGAAATAGTTATTTAAAGCTGAAAATAATATATGATCTTCAGGTAATCCTTGTATAAACCCTAAAAAAAACTTTAAATCTGTTTAATGAGATCTTTAGGATTCTTGAAAAATTTAAAATTGATCATTTTCAGTGTGTATATGCATTCCAGAAAACCTAACAGATCATACATTCCTAAGTTGATTTTTAGGGAAAAAAGGAAAATAATTTTTTATATATATATGAAAATAACAAAGTCTCAAGATTCAAAGGATATAAACATTTAAAGATCATAGTATTCCTAAATTGGTTGTTTGATAAAGAAAAATGAAAAAAATATTTTTTTATATGAAAATAACTAAGTTTCAACATGCAGAAGACTTGACCTGTTTAAGGATCATACTATCCTCGAGTTGATCCTTTGGTAAAGAAAACAATCAATATATACCTACCTATACTAAGAAAGACAACCATATATTTTTCATTATTTTTTATATTAAAACAATCATGTAGTTTATTTCATAACATAAAAGCACAAGTTTTTCAATCAACAAATATAAATATCCACACATAAAAATTCCATTTCGAGGTCAAAGAATTACACTTTAGATAATCTTATTGCTACCCGTCCTCCCAATATTATTGTGGGGTATTGATTCCAACCTCATCACACCTTGAAAAATAAATCTCCATAGACATCATACCTTTAGGGTCACCATATAATAATGCAAACCTTAACACTTGAAGTATTCATTATAGTAAATTTACAAATTAATAATACATTAAAAGTTATTTACAAAATAATAATTCATTTGAGATTCAAAAATGACATTTATGTTTTGTTGGAGTTAACTAGAAGTTACTAGAAACTGACTAGAACAATGGAGACATGTAGTTCATGTATGACATGGATTGTGGAGAACAATCACATGTTTCGGTGAAGGGAAAAAACGTGTGAGTTAATGGACCAAATGCACCTCCTCTCCCTCATCTTCCTCACACAAGTGGTGTAGCCCACCACTGCTTGAGGTGGGAGATCAATGTCAAGTTTTGGATTATTTTCTTCATTCTCTTTATGGATTATGCTATTGTTGTTGTCTACTATTATTTGTTTCAAGTGAAGAGGAAAAAAAAGATTATGGTGGTTTTTTATGGGTTGTGGTTAAAGTGTGAATAATTCCTATCAGTGGTGATGGTTGATGTCGATACACGACGTCGGGCGACGGCTCCATTTTTTTTGTTTATTTAACAAAAAGATTTTTTTTATTGGGGAAAATAAAGATTTTATTGGAGTCGCCATCTAGTAATTTGAGGGAACTAGAAATCCCAAATTAGACACTGGTCCCAGAGATTCGGGTACTGGGTTAGTTATGATTAAGGGAAGGTAGACACCACCCTTAAAACATCCTTTCAAAAGAAAGGTTACCCTTACTTATGTGTTTTTATATTTAATTCAAATGCTATTATATTTTGAGCTTATTTGCAATTTTGTTTTTTTTTAAAATAGTTAACGTTGGTCCCTAAAAATAGGAGACACGTTAAAAATGACATCAGTCCCTACAAATAGGAGACTCGTCTAAAATATCGACGTTTAACCCTAAAAAGGAGATTTGCGTCTGAGTTACCAAAAGAAAATAACAGACACAACCCCTATTTTGTATAAATCCTTGACATCGGTCCTTTTCTATAAAAAGAGATGCGTCGACAAAAAACGTTCGTAGGAGACGCATTAAAAAAAATGACATCAGTTCCTAAAAATAGAAAACTCGTCTAAAATATTGACGTTTAACCCTAAAAAGGAGAATTACGTCGGAGTTACCAAAAAAATTATGGACATAATCCATATTTGTTATTTAAACTTTTGACATCGATCCTTTTCTATAAAAAAGAGACGTGTCGACAAACAATATTCGTTTATAAAATAAAAATTATTTTGATATCGTTGAGAAATGGGTATAATCATATTCGAGAATTGGGCTTTGGACCCACGAACGATAACATACTAAGATGAGTGTTGGACCCGCGTCGTTATTCCTTTTATACTTGTTTTTGTTTTTTTTTTGTTTTACAACATGCAAGAAAATTTACAAATATTTATATAAAAAAATTAAAAAAAAAAGTTAGGAATCTCAAAAAATTTACCTGAGTGCCCCTGTATAGGTAAAAGACTGAAATACCCTCGGATTTCTTGAAAATTACAAAAATGCCATTGGCAGCGCGTGTGGCTCATGCGCGGCTACTGTTGGTGGCGGCGAAGTTTTCAAGCGAGATTTCCGGCCAACCAATGGTTGATTCTGGTAGATCTGAGGGAGAGGATTCTGATGGTGGTGGTCTCGACGTCCGTCGATGGCTGACGAGGGAGAATCGTCGACTTGAAGCTTCGGTGGCCGACGAAGATCGCGGCCTTTTTCCAGCCAGATAAGGCTGTGAAAACGATGGAAACCGCCGGGGTTTTGCTTTACACCAGGGTAGCTACCTTTTTGGGGTGGTGCGGAGGCTTGAGATGGCCGGAAAGTGGAGATCGGATGAGAGAGATGGAGTCGCCAGCGGGAGGAGAGAGAGAGTCCAAGATTATGCTACGGTGTGAACGCGTACATGGTGTATCTGTACCGCTTAACGCTGTGAGCCGTTGGATCTCGGATGAAACGATCGTTCGGCTGTGATTGACTTGATCTGCAAGTTGATCAGACGGTCCGGATTGTCTGGGTTTTGATCCGGTGTAGCGCGGTGCACTGAAAGATCGGTACACCGGGTGACGTGGCACGACGGGATTAAAGGTAAGATTATTTCAACGGCTGAGATGGATTGGGGTTTTAATCTAGGGTGGTAAGCTCTATTGTAACTTATTAAATCAAAGGTGTAGAACTAACACTATTAAATCTAATGATTAGGATATTTTTAGTATTTTTTCAATTGTTTTTTTAAAAAAACAATATTTTACTCTCGTGAAGAAAAACTAAAAAATAATCACTAGTAAAACACTAATAGTAATCACTCTTGTTTGCTTCCGATTTGTCTTTTTTTCTTTTTCTGGCAAATTATCACTGGGTATTTATAAAATACCCCACGGACAGGGGACAAGACTCATCTGCTTTGAAGAAAAATAGTGTCGGCACAATTACTCCGCCTACAATAGTATCGGCAAAATTACTCCGCCTACAATGGTTCAATTGCCCCGCCTAATATTACAATTTTTTGTATTATTGATTTTGTTTTATTATATATAATAATAAATATTTATATAGGTAAAATTAAAAACTCAAATCAGTATTAGAAAAAAAGCCCGACTCAACCACTAAAAATCAATTTTAATCACTAAAAATTATGTCGAAACATTAAAAAAAACTTTCAATGGGTATCAACCCGGCGAACCGGGTTTTGACCAAAATAACAGTTTTTTTACCCAAAATAGCCTGAAACTCATTTTTCATCCCAGTCGGCATGGTTAGACTCGTATTGACCCGATGGACTCAGTTTTGGTCGAAAATGACGGTTTTGACCCGAAACAGCCCGAAAACTCATTTTTACCCTGGTCGATATGGTTTGACCTGTATTGACCCGGTGAACTCGGTTTTGGTCGAAAATGACGGTTTTGACCCGAAACAGCCTGAAAACTCATTTTTTACCCTGGTCGACATAGTTTGACCCGTATTGACCCGGTGAACTCGGTTTTGACCCGAAAATGATGGTTTTGACCCGAAACAGCCCGAAAACTCATTTTTTACCCTGGTCAACATGGTTTGACCCGTATTGACCCGGTGAACTCGGTTTTGATGGAAAGATGCTGTTGCCTCGAGAAAAAATATTTTTGAATTTTAAATTTTTTTCTTAATTTTTTTGGATTTTTATAAATAATAATAGAAATAAAATAACATTCGAGAAAATCTTGGTGAATCCAAAATTAGATTACAACAGTTGACATGGAAGATAGGTTGTTGTGATGATGGGTTGGATGGTGCTTCTAATCATGGAAAAAGGCTAGTTATGAAAGTGGAGAGAGGTCTATGGAGTTTTTGCGTTGTTGTCAGAGATTGATGGGAAAATAAGGAAAGGGTGGTGGTTGGTTCTATTTAGAGTGAGTTTGTTTTGATATTTCTTTATTTAAAAAAAATTATGAAGGATTATTTTTAGGATAAAGTTTGTATTATTTTTTCTTATTTTTTTTCTATCCCTTTTCCTTTTTAGGTCTATATTTCTCAGTGACTGACTTATCTTGGGTATTTCTAATGTAATTTTCTTTTGTGCACCCTGGATCTTAATTTATAATGTTGGGTTCCTATTAAATTAGAGAAATAAAATATAGGTAAATTTTTATATTCTTTCATTCTTAAATAAGGATCATTAATTTGAAAATTTTATAGTCACAAATTATTTTTTCTCCCTTTCCTGCAAGTGCAAAATCTCTTCCAACATTTTTTAAGGTTTTGCATTACCCTTTATTTTATGAAAGATGATCCTTATTTATTATTTTCTTAATTTATGTGATCTTTCATTATATTATTTATTTTATTAAATATGTCTAACTTATCTTTGGTGTTTATAGTGTGTTTTTCTTTTGTGTACTTGAGACCCTATTTTATAGTGTTAGGGATAAATTAGAAAAAAAAATTAAAAAATAGGTAAATTTTTATATTCTTTCCTTTTTGAATAAGGATCTCTAATATGGAAATTTTATGATCAAAGCTTTTCTTACTCTTGCTACACTCTTCCTATATGTTTTCTAGTTTAGCTTGAATCTCTATTGAATGAAAGATAATCCTTATTTATTTTCTTTATTTATGTGATCTTCCATTATATTATTTGATCCTTGGTCCTCTTTTCTTCCTTGCTCATCATTTCACCACCTAATAAATAAATTTTTTTTAAAAAAAAAAACTTACATGAAATAAAATAAACAAAAGTGTCAAAAGTCATGAAATTATCATATTATTTTTGTAAATTGAATTGACATACATAATCAATCCCTTATCACACACACACACACACTAGTTTACAGGCTCGCATAATGCTACAAGTTGGATCAGAATTCTCTTAAACATAAGAAAAATATTTAGGTTGTAAGAAACTATTTAACAATGTTATTAAATTTGGCATAATAGGTCAACTTTAAAACCTCTAGACTCGACTTCTGAAGTTTAAAACTAAACTATGTGGGAGTTCCATCGACATGACTTAGTAAACTTGACAGGTCCAACGGCAACCCAAATAACAAGTAAAAAACATGGTTTAATTTTAAAAAAAAAATTAAGATGATATTTTTTTTAATATTGAGACAATGACACATTGGATCAACTCGAATATCATGGGTTAACCCATCAGATCCACGACTCGAGTCATGGACTCTACCAGGTTTGATCATAGCTCGCGTTTAAAATTAAAATGTATGGGAGTTGCCCCGACGTAACTTGATCGACTTAACAAGTCCAAAAACAACTCAGATGATAAGTAAAAATATATGGTTTGGCTTTAAAAAATTTTTCAAGATGTCATGTTTTTTTTTTTTATATAGATAGTAAGATAACAATATATTAAATCAACTCAGACCTTTTGGCTTGACCTAACTCACAATCCAGATCATGAACTCTACTAAGTTTCATAACTTATTAAAAAAAACTAATTTTTATTTTATTATACAATATAAAAATATACACTCATAAAATTAAAAATCAAATGTTAAGTTGTTTGTTTGAGACATAATAGTTTTATATAAAATAAACCAAAATTAATTATGAAAATTAATTTAAAATCAATTAAATATTAAAAGATAAAATTAAAAAAAATATATAAAAATAATAATAATAAAAGAAAAACTGACAAAGAAAATAAAAAAGGACATGCCAAGCGCGAGTGTCTGGGCGTTAGAAAAAAGCCTTTATTATAATGACTTGACGAAACAAATAAAAGGGGGAACTAACAATAATAAAGGAGGAAGGAAAGGAAGGTAAAACGATGCGTACGAGGACGAAAGTAGTAGCAGTAGACACTAAATAGGTAGAGGAAAAAAAAAAAAAAGAGGTTAGTTTGAGAAACTGTGTCACGTGCAAATTTCCACCTGCGTGTGTGACTCTCACTCTCTCTCTGCTGTATCCAGAAGAGATCCTTCGCATGGTGGAGTTGTAGTTTGTTTCTGTATTTGGAAACAAAAGGAGGAAGAAGTTGAGGTTGAAGAGGAGATGCGGTGCACAACGAAAATAATAATGGCTTGATGAAGTTTTTAATAATTGGAATGATTTGTTGATTGCGATGGAAGGAATAACCCTGAAATTTGAATCCGACTGACTGACATTACACAGCAGCAGCAGCAATTAGATTAGACTAGACTAGATAGGAGAGGTAACAGGAAGAAAGGACAGAAGAGAATCTCCTCGTACGGAGAGGAGGGAGGGAGGAGGGAGGGAGGAGATGAAAGGCTATCATAATAATCACAATCAAGGGAAAAGGCGATGGAGGTGTCTGGCGATAGGCGTGCTGTTCCTGGTGCTGCTTTCAATGCTCGTTCCTCTCGTCTTCTTGCTCGGCCTTTACCACAACGGCTTTCACTCCACCGGTAAATCATTTCAATATCAACATCTCTCTTCTCCCTCAGATCCAGATTTTTTTTTTCTATTATTTGAATTTAATTTCGAATCGAACTGATGCATAATACATACGCACTTTATTTTTGACTAAACACACGGCAGCCAGATCTCTTTCTATTTCCCGTTAAATCAAATCAATTGTTCCATCATGTCATTTTGTCTTCCTCCGCAGGACACCCCTCTGATCCACAAACATCTTCTTCTGCTTCGTATGTATGTATTTCTTCTATTCAAACTTACTCTTTTAATTTAATTTAATTATTAGGGTTCTCATTGATATTACCTTTTATTTTCCCCCATATTTGTTTGAATTTTGTTTTCATTTGACGGACTGATTTTATTTTTATTTGTCTGTTACTGTAGACAGATCACTCAAACCACGTGAAGCAACTTATTGAGAATTTGGCGCCAACTCTTCCTAAAATTCATCAAGTAATGTCCTTCAGATTTATTTTTTTCCTTACTAAACTTTGGAACCATGCTCCGATTTATGAACCACCTTGGTCTACTTGAAAACTGCTTTGCACTCTACTTGTGGAACTTAATTGAGACTGGTGGTTGTTCGGGTTGGCTTCTAAACATGTAATGGATTCAACTTTAGGTGGTTTAACCTCTCATTGCATTTTTATAGATTATCTAGTAATATTTATGTAGAGGACATAATTCTGTTTCCATACTGAGTAGTTTGTGTGCCTTTCAATCTGTCTGATTTCCTACATTTCTTTTAGCTTTCAGATCGGTTCCTGTTCTCTGTTATGCTTGTCCTCCTAGAATATCTCATTATTCATATTAGTGTAAGCTTGATGCATTTTATCACCTATTTCACGTTTGTTCCCCTCATTCAAGTTCAGTGGCACTAAAAAAGTTGACATTTCAGTTTTGTTAAATCAAGAGGTCTGCAGTTCTACCAAAGTAGCTTGGATGAGAAGAAAATGTTTTTAGTAGGGATATAGTGTAGAAGAGTTCGAGAGACTGTTTAGATAATCTTTTGAAAAACAGTGGTGGAAGCTAAAAATGGATGTGTGTATTTTCTGCCCTATGTCATGATATAGGCAAACTTTGAGTAGCAGAATAGATGCTAGTCTTGTAGTGATTTATTTGGGAGTTGGATTAGGGATCAAAGTGAGCAGACTAGAGATTGATTAGCAAATGTTTCACAGTGGATAAAATTTTCAAACCTGGAATTTTGTTTCGTTAGTGGAATCAGCCTATGAAAATTTGATAAACATATGATCTGATTTAAACTTATTAACTTTTTTAGCTTAAATACAGGTATCTAATCTGTTTTTAATCCACTGTTTTTCTTTTATTTTGTATTTTATCCCAGGTTATAAACTTTACAAGTGGAGCAGAAAATAAGGTCACAAGTTCAGGTTCTATTCATGGTAGTCAATGACACGAAGATCTTGTTGAGCTCGTTTCTCAAAAAGTTTCTTTTATAATTGTTAATGCCCTATTATATGACTTAATGTTAAAAAAAGGCTTATTCTCCTTTCCAATGACTAACAGGTACTCCTGCGGTACCCCCAGCTGTACCTCAACCACCTCTCAGGAGAAATGTACGTATGCACACAGCAGAGTGTTTTCCTGAAAAAGTTATTCATTTGTAATGCTTTTAAAGCCTCTGGAGTTTTTTTTTAATATGCTGTGGCAGAATGCTGTAACTACTGGTACAGATGAAATCACCAAGCACAAAAGAAGTGCATTTGAGGAAAGTGAAAAATGTGAGCTCAGATTTGGAGGCTATTGCCATTGGTGTGACGAGCATAGAGAAAGTATGAAGGATTTTATGGTGAATAAATTGAAGGACCAGCTTTTTGTGGCTAGAGCATATTATCCTACTATTGCAAAGCTTCTATCTCAAGAGAAGTTAACTAATGAAATGAGACAAAGTATTCAAGAACTGGAGCGTATTCTTAGTGAAAGCTCAACAGATGCTGATCTTCCACCACAGTAAGTCACTTTAAGTTTCATATGACTTTTATCTTCCATTAGCATGACTTCAATGATGTGAGGAAGTAAATATATCCATTCTTACCATTTTTTATCCATCATTACTTCAATTTTAAGTACAAAATAAACATCATGTAGTGGAATGAAGCTTTTATGTGAAGCTAAATGTCTCGATCCATACAACAAGGATGTTTGTTGAATCTTCCATTGCTGCCTGTCTCCTCCTGGTATTAGAAGTATCAGATCATTATTCTTTGTTCTTCCTGGACATCAGACTATGCCTGTTTTATGCAAAATTAGTGTTTTCCACATTTTCTTGGCTCAGAAATTTATATCTGTGTTCCTATCTGCTCTTGACTCCTCTTTAACATGTTTTTCCTTCACTAGCAAAGTACATATCGTACTTATGGTTCTACTCTTTAGCATTACTGGCTTCCTGATTGTCTATAATAAAATTGTAGCGCCAGCGGTAAGCATTTGGGATGTCATGAACATGTGCATGGAGTTAATGTCTTGAGACTGGGACAAGCACCGGGGGTTCTTACTACTTGTGCAAATGTTGAGCTGCTGGTGTTCCTTGTCCTAAATATGGATGCTTAAGGCTGTGTCCATTCTCACCAATGGTTATCATTCCTCCTTGAAAAGCTTTAGCCATTTTCTTTTGGGGGGCTCAGTTGCCTTTGGGTTCAAGTTTGTCCTGTAGCATCATGCTGTGGTCAATGCCAGATGTAATCCATAGCAGTACCCAAAAAGCTTCCATCCCATGGCACATTTATCCTCTTTTCTTTCATTTTTTGGGTTTTAGTTCTTACGTCTTGATGCAGCCTATGGATTTAACCATGACAGTATGTGAATATTTAAGCAAGGCAAGTTTGTGATAGCAGTAAAGTTTTTTGAAAGATCAGTGATAGCTATGTGTTGGAAATATAAAGTCTCACTCCCTGTCATTTCTCACCCGGTTAAAATTGGAATTTTATGTCTTATATCCTAGTCCTTTCAGAATAGGAATATTTCAAGCTTATAAACATGCTTGTATTCTTTCAAATCGAGCACAGAGACTTGTAAAAAAAGGTGTAGCTTATTGATTTATGCTTATTGAGAGTGTGATGGAACTTTCATTCGAGAATCGATGATTCCAGATCCATACTATTTGATGCTTAGGTTTTCATTCAAGGAGTGGTTCCTTGAACCTACTGGTGTGAGAGTAGTAGTTTTCCTCCTTTTTTCCCCTTTATTTTGCATAATCAAACCTGTGTTCAATTTCCAAGTCCCAAAATCTCCAGACTCCACAACCTAAACAATAAGTATCTGCTCGTCCTGAACCTCTTTTTTAGCAGCACTGGCATAGAGAGGAGATAAAAAGGCAAGAAACGTAGGGTCTACAAAACACTATATGTCAAACAATACTACAAATGCTGAAAGCAGAAGTTGATAAAGATCTGTTGAGCTTGTTGCTCCAGGAAGGTGCTGGTTCTCTCACACATGTTGCTATATGGCCTCATTGTTGCTTGCTTTCTACTTTGATGTGGACTGTTACTCTTTCTTAGTTTATCTTTGCTAGTGTAACAGATACTGCTTAACAAATTTACATCCTGCTCAAGCATACTAATTTACCTGTTTCATCAGAATTCAGAAGAACTTACAGAAGATGGAAAATGTGATAGCCAAAGCTAAAACATTCCCTGTGGATTGCAATAACGTTGACAAGAAATTGAGACAGATACTTGATCTAACCGAGGAAGAAACTAACTTTCACATGAAGCAGAGTGCTTTCCTTTATCAACTTGCAGTGCAGACCATGCCAAAGGGTCTCCACTGCCTCTCTATGAGACTGCTCGTGGAATATTTTAAAACTTCTGTACATGATAAGGAGCTCCCTCCGTCTGAAAGATATTCAAATCCATCGTTGCAACACTATGTTATATTCTCCACAAATGTACTTGCTGCTTCAGTTGTAATCAACTCCACTGCTGTGCATGCAAGAGTACGTTGCAAGTATTCTCCCATGTACTCCTTAATTTTTTTAAAAATTGAATTCCAGTTATCTAATTGTTGACCTTCATGCTTCAGGAAAGTGGGAATCTGGTTTTTCATGTTCTAACAGATGGACTGAATTATTTTGCAATGAAACTATGGTTCCTAAGAAATACTTACAAGGAAGCTGCTGTCCAAGTTTTGAATGTTGAAAATGTTACCCTGAAATATCATGATAAGGAGG
Source organism: Populus tomentosa (assembly GCA_018804465.1). NCBI lineage: Eukaryota > Viridiplantae > Streptophyta > Magnoliopsida > Malpighiales > Salicaceae > Populus > Populus tomentosa. The sequence continues at coordinate 8,454,675 of CM031979.1, read as the reverse complement.
CTCTGAAAAGCATGTCTCTGCCTTTGGAGTATCGTGTGTCTTTCCATACTGTTAATAATCCACCAGCCACTCATTTAAGAACAGAATATGTATCTGTTTTTTCTCATACTCACTATCTCATTCCTATTATATTTGAGAAGTTGAAGAGAGTTGTAGTTCTGGATGATGATATTGTAGTCCAGCGGGACTTGTCTGACCTATGGAACATCGACATGGGAGGGAAAGTAAATGGTGCTTTACAGTTATGTTCAGTGCGGTTGGGTCAGCTAAGAAATTTTCTGGGAAAAGGCAGTTTTGATGAAAACTCGTGTGCTTGGATGTCCGGATTAAATGTTATTGATCTGGCTAGGTGGAGAGAGCTAGATCTTACTAAAACTTATTGGAAGCTGGGACAAGAGGTGAGTGATTTAACGCTGCCTAATATGTTTTATGAGAAATTACTTGTGTGAGTATTTTGTTGTTTGGCAGTTCTAATCATATATGAGGAAACTAGCTGCATAGTATCATATGAGATGGTAAACCAACCCTCCTTTGACCCAATGCATCCACCATAGAGCTATAGCAACTTTGGCAAAAGGATTTGGTTGACCAGTATGATTTCTGTGATTTCTAATCGTATCCAAGGAAATTACCTGTACAGTGAAATATGAAACCTTAATCCTATGCATCACACCACAGTGCTTTAACAACCTTGGCAAAAGGATTTTTGTTGACCAGTATGATTTCTGTATTTTTATCGAATATTTTAGTTATTATAATGAGATTTGACCGTTTACATCTCATTTGTTTTCCTACGTTGCAAACATGGAAAACCAGGTAAGCAAGGGAACAGGATCTGCTGAAGCCGTTGCATTGAGCACAAGCTTGCTTACCTTTCAAGACCTAGTATATCCTCTTGATGGTGTATGGGCTTTGTCTGGACTGGGTCATGACTATGGGATTGATGTCCAAGCCATTAAGAAGGCTGCAGTGTTGCACTTTAATGGACAAATGAAACCATGGCTTGAGCTAGGAATCCCCAAGTATAAACAGTACTGGAAGAGGTTTCTAAACCGAGATGATCTATTCTTGGGTGAGTGCAATGTGAATCCATAATAAGCCAGTGGTCTAATCACAGTCGTAGTTTGTGGAGAACATTCAGGAAGCATGAATTTCCAGATTTTTGTTAATTGATGCTCGTAATTTTTCTGAGCTTAAATTCCAGAAAGATATTGGGTTGCAACAAATTATAGCCTTCTGTTTTTTTGGTAAATAAATGGACGAATATTTTTTTCAAGTTTCTAGCAAGCAGAAGGGAGTGGACACCTTGGGGGCAGCTCTAGTTGCCATGAATGGAGAATTTGGAATATGAAACGCAATTTATTGGACATTGTAGTGAATGGCAAGAAGAACTGCTCTGCTTCTTATTTGTCAAGTTGCACGTGGGAGTCAAATGCTTGGCAATATTACTGTACACGAAAAGGGCCCAGATGTATGCTAATTTCAAGAAGATTGGAATAGCCATTTGTTTTGAAAACGGTGGTCGAGAAAGCAGGTTGTGTTGAGCCCATCAAAGTAAGTTGTTCTTTTCCCAAGTTGTTTGTTGCTTGATTTAGAAGTGCGATTAATTAATTGTGATGAGAAAATTAGAGGGATGATTTTTTTTTCAACTTTTTGTATCGATATTTCTCTTCATGTATTAACTGAATTGGCATTGACGAAACTGTAGCTTGTCAATTGAGGACCTGGCATGTAATTGGACATAGCTTAGTGTCGGCAACAAATATTTCAGATATCAAGCATTCTTGTTACCGTGCTGACATAAACTTTCTTAAATTCCTAAGGCAGAGTGAGCATGGTATAGTAATATATCCACTTCATAGGGATGCTCCCAAAACCCAGAAGTTGGAGGCTGACAGATTGGCTATATAGTGTCTCCTGCGTAAATTCTTCTTTATCTCGTGACTGGTATGCTAGAAAGCTTGCGTTTCCATGCCAAAAGTGGATGCACAAAGTTGTGAATGCCAGTAGTTGGGGACTGAATAAGACAGTTGCAATTGAGAAGAACAGGTATATACACAAGGAAGATAGATGCCTGTTTAAGATGCAACGGCTATGGGGACATTACAATTACACTTATAAATTGCATTACAAATAAAAAACAATAAAAAATAAAAACCTGATGGGTGTGGGAGATTCACTGTGGAGGTAGGGAGAAAACACTGGATTGTAATAATGTTTCATGGTGTTTTCTTTCTCCTTTTTTTTTGGCCCTTTGGGATTTTTTATTTTGGTCTCTTAATGTCTTTTTTTTTATATTTGTTCCTTTGATGTTGTGTTTATTTGGGATTATGCCTACCCGTTTGTTTTAGCTGTTTAGGTTAGGGGATCTTACGGTGTCAAAAATAAAATCTATCGCTAGATTGATATTTGGTGTGGTAAAATTAAATGAAAATTTATTGATATAAAACAATTAAAGTTATTGGGACTGAATTTGAACAATATACAAATATGCAACTCTTTTTTCTTACTAAAATAGAGATGAAATAGCACGGGTAAGGGAAAGGTTTAAACATTTTTTTTGTCATTATTATTTTTTCAATTCAATCCTTTCAGATTGAGTATATTTAGGTTTAAGCTTAAGATGTTTTTTTTGTTGCCTAGATATGAATCATGCAATGCCGAGCAAAACATCCATTATGTGATTGATGTTTAATTTTGCAAAATAAAAATTGATTTTATTGATCTCAAACAATTAAGGCTTGGAGGATTAATTTCAAATTGAAAAAATACAAATGATCAAATATCAAATTGAAAACAATTAAGGCTTTTGTAGTGGGAAAGTTATTGGTACATGTATTTTACATGCTAGTATGTTAAGGAAGCTATTGTGTTTTGGTAGCATTAGCGGCTTCCTCTGATGTTGAAGTGCCACTTTTTTTTGTGGTGCTGAAAGCGTCTCAATCATTCAGGTGTTGTGGCATGTGTAATTGATGGAGGTGCGTAATGGCTTTTTTTTTTTTTCTGCTCCTGTCTTTTCTCTCTCATCTCCTAGTTTTCATATTTATTCTCTCCTAAATAGCAAGGATCCTATCATTTTATATTTATGTCAAAATTAGTTATATTTTTTTTATTGTTATTTATTCCTTTTTAAGTGAATTTTTTTTTTTTTTTAATTTCATCACTTGTCATTGGGTTGATTAATAACTAGTCTTCATGGTTTTTTTTTCTGACATGCCTTTCTTAAGGTTTGAAATGCTAGCTCTAGTTGACTTTAGTTTTCTTAGATCATTTTTTAAAATTAATTTTTTTTTCAATTTCATCCTCTAACATTGAAGATTAAGCTCGTAATTTTTTTCATTTTTTTTTAATGAGGTTATCCTGATTTCATTACCTGGATCGCAAATTTAGTAAGTTATCATAGGTTGACTCCGATTTTTGTCACTTTAAAAAAAATAGATTTTTTTGTTCAATTTTTCCCTTCAACAATGAGTTTATTTGAGAATTGAGCTTTATATTTTATTTATTTTAATTTGCTTTCTATAGAGTTATCTCAATTTCACGAACCGGGTTATAGGTTTGGTAGACTTACCCAAAGTGACTTGGGTTAGTTTTTTCTATCCTTTTTTTTTAAAAAAAAAATTTTAATGTTGTCCTTCAACATTATATTGATTAGGAATTGAGCTTCATATTTTTTTTTTCAATGGTGTTATTCCATTCTCGTGAGTCAGGTTGTGTGTTTGGCGATTTAACATGGATAGACTTTAGGTTTTTTATCCTTTTTATTATTGAGATGTTTTTTTCTCGTTTTGCATTTCACTATTTTGTTGATTAGTCTTTTTTTATTACTCTTAGATGACTTAAAATTTTGTTTTAGATATTATTTTATTAAATTGTATTTAATTTTTGCTTTGCTATCAAGTAAAATTATACTTTTTCATAATATTGGCAAAATATTTTTTCATAGTATTGGCAAGAGTTCATTTTATGCAGGTAATTATTGACATTTTTTTTGTTCGGTTAATTTACTGTCGTTGCACTTTTTTTAGTCATGTTACTCAATTAGTCGAGCTTATTGAACCTTGTTGAATCTATAACTCAAGTTTCTGAGTCTTCTTACTTCTAAAAATTCTTGTTTTAAGTTAAAAAAAAATGGTCTGTGACTCACGACATAACACAGTCACCAATCTAGTAATAAGCTATTAAATTTGTGAAAGGTATTGATTTGGTTTTAACAGTGTGAAATTAATGTGATGGTGTAGTGATTGGGTTTTATCGATGGTGGTGGTAGTTAGTGTAATTAAGGTTGTTAATTTCATTATGTTCAATCTAGAATAGCTAATATATCTCATACCATTTTTAAAAAAAACAAAATAACTCGAAACAAATTTCATCTCGCTTTGAATCTCGATTCATTATGGATTTCTCAGCCAAATTCTAGACGAGATGTTCAAGTTTCATTTTATTTGTTCTGTTTTATGAAGTGTTTTTTTAGATAAAAATCTATGTTTTTCCCCCTAATTTTATACTTTAGCACTTGATTAATTGGAGATTGAACTTTATAATTTGTGAGGGTTTGCTTTCTTTATGGTTATCTTAATCTCATTACCTATGTCATGGATTTAACGGGTTAACACAATTGACTTGAGTTTTTTTTATCTATTTGTTAATTAAATCTTTTTTAAGTTTCATTATTTAACATCTTCAATATTTGATTAATTATGAATTAAGTTTTGTCATTTATTTCAATTTGTTTTCTATAAAGTTATCTTAGTCTCGTGACTTAGTTATGGGTTTTGCTAATTAACATGGATAGACTGAGGTAGTTTTATTGTGTTCTTTTTTATATTGATTTCTTTCCAATTTCATCATTCAACAATGGATTTATTAGGAATTGAGTTTTATAATATGTTTTGATTTGTTTTATATGGGGTTATCTTGGTATCATAACTTAAGTCATGAATATAAAAAGTTGACTTAGATTGATCCAGCATGTTGCCGTCTTCATATTTTAAAAAATGATGTCATCTTGAAATATTATTTTTAGTGAAATTATATTTTTACAAGTTATCCAAGTTGTTTTCAGACTTGTTGAGCTAATCGGGTCAATTCTTATACGGTTTAAATTTATTTTTCACTAGAAAAACAATAGTTATGCTTGGATGTTTCTTTTTACATTAAAAAAAATTTGATATGGCCCACAACATAGCGTAAGTCAACGATCTAATAGTTACTAAATATGAATGTTTAAATTTTAAAATTATATTTAAATACTTGACATTGTGTTTGAAATTTAAATTATATAATTTCAAGTTAATTTATTTTTAAATTAAAATTAAAATTATATATATTGAATTAGTATTTTAAATTTTTCTATATATATAGTACAACCTAAAACATCACGTTAAAATACTCCAAAATCAAAATATGGAACGCGAACCAGAAAAAACTTTGGGTGTAATGGGGTAATAATGTTGGGTAAGCATTGATGCGTTTCTACTTCACAATCTCAATCTAGCCCTAGTATCAGATGGGTTAATGGACTCAAGATTAATCATGTTGGAAAGTACTTGAACTTAGACTGCCTTGTCAAGTTGCGTCAATGAGTTATCATTTTTTATTTAGTCTTTACCTATAAAAACAATTAAATTAATTTTTTTAAAAATTAAAACCAAAATGGATCCCAACCAACCAATTTCAATTTGGTTCCGTTAATTTATGTAAAAAATTGGAAAAACCTATGTATAATTTTTTGGGATTGTTTTGTGCTTTTGTGACTTCCGATGGGCTTTCTAATGGGTTTTTGAAAGCCTTGTACTTAGTCCGAAAAGTTAGAGAAGGTGTCGGAATGCACTGGATGTGAGGGAAAGAAAAGTGGTGGCGCGTCATTGTCGGTAGAAAAAAAATCTTATGGATCTAAAAAAATAAAATCGACTAATTTGTAGGAGATGACCAAAACTAAACAGACATGCTTTCTAGCAAGATAGAGCAATGTAACATTAATTATCGGAATAAGTTTAAGGAATATCTCACTTATTAGGCTTAGTAGTTAAAGATTAAGACTCTTTATCCCCTAGTGACTGATTGAGGCACAGATTGAGTTTATATTATCTTTCCATTGAAATATGAACGGGCAGAAAGTGGAAGAAAAACCTTCCTATCAAATAAATGTCTCATTGTCATTTCGTTACTCAATATTACATAATAATATAAATTATATTATGAGATCTTATCTAATAACTTAAATTTTTAGATTAAAATAATTATTTGATATGGTATCAGAGTCTTGATAACCAAGCAGTCACGAGTTCGAATCCCACCATCTCTATTTATTTGATAAAAAATTAAACACAAAGTAATATAAGGTTATACAAGTTTCAAGCCTAAAGAACTTTCAGTTGAAGGGATGTGTTAGAAAATAATATAAATCATATCATGAAACCTCACCTAACAACTTAAACTTTTAAATTAAGATAATTTAGTAGTCACACGAGAGGGCTGCTGCTCTAACAATTAATTAATTAAGAAAACTCAACATTTGCCTAAGTTAATCCGGTGGCCCTAATCCAAAAATTTTCAAGACTATTTTCCTATTACCATATCTAAAGATTAGATGCAAGGGAAACCTTGATCCAATTGAATTTCACCGAATCCTCCAGTCCCATATTAAGCCAATTTACTTCTTTCTTTCTTTCTTTCCTTCCTTTATCGTTTTACCTTCTACGAAATTCAAAAGGGTTTCGGAGGCCTGGGCAGGTATAAATTGAGAGAGAGATTCCACAGAGTGAAAAAGACATTTAGCCCAATTAGAGCCAGCCCAAAAGAATTTGATTATCCAAGTGAGAGATTAGAAATAGCATGGCAGTGTATTAGTACAAAAGTCTTTTCTAATGACATCCCGTATTATTTGGTGGCACAAAAATACTGCCCTTGTCTCCTCCTCTCTTCTTTTTTTCCTTTCATTTTCATGATATATTTAATCTGTGTGGGAATTCATTGCTTTTTTGTTTTTGTTTTTAGCTTGTATGCATAAACGAGGGTTACTAGGATTATACACAAAGGGAAATTGATTGGGGGGGGGGGGGGGGGAATGCATCTGCTTTACATGACTAGTAAAAACTTTGCAAACTCTTATATCCATAGTCCAAAGAAAGAAAGAAAAAAATAGACAAAACACAAATCCCCTAGTGAACCAATGGGATGGAAACGAAAAGGAGGGCTTTTAATTCATGCTCTATGGCTAGGCTGTGACAAAGCGATGGTGGTGGTGGTGGTGGTTGATGGTGGTGGTGGCAGTTTCAATGCTAACATGGAAAGGTCTCCAAGCTGAAGCGGTGAGCAAGCAAAGGTCTTTCCACCCGAGCTTGAGGGTGCCCTTATCCTCTGCTAATGTATAACCATCAGAGGGAAACATGCCAAGTAGCAAATTGGCCTGGTTAGCAGCATTTCCAGCAAGAGGGATGCATTTGAACCCAGACTGTTGAAGCTTTTCCCTCCAGTTGTGGAACTTGACATCCCCACTTCTGGAAGGCCCTCCCACAGCCAATACATTGCGTATCTCTCTCGATAGCAACTGCTGTTCCACTACATGCCTCTCCTCGCTCTCTTCCCCGTAGCTTGCTCCCAAGGAGTCGAACAGTGCGGAGTAGTAATGCACGGCCTCCACAAACCTTCCCAGGAAGGATCCCGCATGGCTCAGGTCCTGTTCTACCACTGTCACTACTTTTGGTGCCAACCTGCAACAAAATCCACCCGCCCCATCCCATTAGCAACTGCGAGCATGGTGCATTTAGAACCATTATTACTATATATGTAGTGCGTGCATTGGTTTATTATTAACAAACTAACCTAGCTCGTGGATACTGGAACAATGGCTGGCTATTTTATGTAACAAAATATATACATGGATATCATCAAATCACGGACTTCTCAATGCAAATTCAATATATATAATATGGTGATATGTATGTGAATCCATAATTCAATATTTCCAAAAAATCATACTCCAAGAAAAGGAATAAGTTTGTAGTTATTATCATTAGCATCTACCCTTTTGATATGAAAACAAAACTTATTTAGCTGATCAGCTGCTACAATTTACAGTCACTGCTATAAGTCAAAAAGAAATGCTTTTTTTTTTGTATAAGAAAAGAAAAGAGGAGAGACTTTATTTGTTATGGGATCTTGTGAGTTGTGAATAGTAAAAGATGATGAAGCACATATTTACCTTTGCAGCAGATAAAGCATATTTGTATCGGAACCAGTGACATCGTAAAGCGAGTGTTGCAACCAGTGGACGGCAACAGCCTCACTCTTGCTAACATTAAGCCTCTCTGGGTTCAAATTTCCAACTTTTTCGGCCACTGGAATGAACTCGAAGGGAAGTCCCAGTTTGTTTGCAAAGTCAGACAAACGTTTCCCAGTTGCTTCAAGAGCCTCCGTGGAAGTCCCCAGCCCCGTCAAGCGGACATATGGTGGTCCACCGGGCCTAGATGCTAGGATATGAAAGAGGCCAGGCCACTGCAAACCTTGCATGATGTCCAGATCTATGATGTGAACTCTATCTTCCCTTTCAAACGCTTCTTGAATCGCTTGGTTTGCTGTGAAATGAGAGAACTTGACAAAAGGGCTAATTCCATTGAACACCTGAAAGGCCGAAGCCATCTTCTGGGTATGGCTTTGAGGCATTGAAGGAAGCGTCGCGTATATCCCCAAGCATGAGCTGACCAGCCTCGCTGACATAGCCTCCGAGAAGTACGCAGCCACACGCTGCGCTGAAGTTCCAAAAGGCGTGGAAAGCTCCGAGATCTCAAGTAGCATCTTGTTAGCTTCCTCAAAATTATCAGCTGAGACAGCCTCCGCGCATTGGAGGAGCAAGGTCAGAAGGTGCAAGCCTTCTTCGTTTCTCTTTTGCTGCCGCATCTCCTCTTTCTTATCTCGGCTGGCAGCTACTGATGAAGAGGGAGGAGGTGTGCTGCTGGCTACTTGTGTCTCCGCAGATGATGATTTTTCCTGCTGCTGATCTTGTGCTTGTTGTGGAGGATGCCCTTGATTTAATGCTAGAATAGTTGGTGTAACATTGGAAGTTGAAGATGGACTCTCTTGCTGTTGCTGATCATGAACAAGGTGGACTTGTGGCTGCTGGTGTTGCTGTTGGATGTTTGGTTGGCAAATGAGAGGTGGCGTCGGCCCCCAGTTAGAGTAGTGACTTACAACATGTGAAGAAACTGGAGGAGGAGCGGAATTGGAGACATGATCAAGATCAAGAGAGAGGCCGGAAGGGGCATGCCCTTGATTATAATTCCTCTGAAACGGCAATGGCACTGCTGCCGCCTCCTTATTCCTTCTCCTCTCCACCGGGTAAATATTGGCCGGTATTATCGGGTCTGTCAGGGACCGGAGCCTGTACTCGAGAAGGGAGGCTAGATTGGGGTTGCAAGGGTAGATAATCTCCCTCACATTCTGAATGAGCTGAGGAACGGACACGTTGGTGGAACTGTGGAGCAGGTCCTTTATGATGCCATCAATCCAGGCAGTGGCGGGTGCGGCATCTTCCATAGAAGGAGGCGTAGGGGTTGAAGCAGAGCTGGTAGTGATAAGGCCGGGTGGAGGGACGGCGTTCGAACGGACAATGTTTCTTTCTCTTTCAGGAGGGAACAAGGGCAGACCAGAGAAACCACATACGGCTGGGAGGTGGGATTGGTTGTCATTACAGCTAGTGGCTAAGTTGGTCGATGGCGTAGAGGATAAAAACCCAGAAACGGACACAGAAGCAGACCCGGCTGATGTAATAGCTGTCAAGTTCGTGGAAGAAGGTAACATAGAAGTCATAGTGGAGTAGTTGAGGAGTGGATATAAGATTGGGTTGAGGTTATTAGGGTTAATATTGTTGTTAGAACAACTAGTAAAAGAAGAGGCACCGATACCTCTAGTCATACCAATAACATCATCATCATTATTGTCTGATATTGAAAGTGAATAGACGTTGGTGTTACCACGAGATAACCTCTGATTTAGAGGAGTCATTGTTGATTGCACTTCCATCATCTCCGAAGCCATCCTCTTCCTCACCATCCTTCCAGTTGCTGCTTCTACTACTGGTATTGTCGTTGCTTGGTTGCCGCCGTTGGTGAGCAAGGAGGCACTTGTCAATGAAGCAGTACTGGCGTTGTCGATGTTGCTGCAGCTGCCACCGCTATTATCAATGGTGGTGTTATTGATACTAATGTTGTCGTTGCTAAGTCTACCGAGTAAATACGAGGCCGCTGCTGCCATGTCGAAGCAACACTGTGCTGGTAGTGTGAGGAAGAGGCTCCAGATTATGAGAAGATGCACCCTGAATAAGCCTCAACTGGCTGTCCTTGATCTTCATGGATATAAATAAAGGAGGAGAAAGAGAGTTGCTGGTACTCGTGTGTAGGTGGGGATTCCAAATCTTGCTATAAGCTAGCGCCTAAAAACACAAACACGACCTCCGAAAACTTTTTGGTGGTATAAATTCCTTCGATCTACTACTAGAATTTAAAATGGTATGTGTGGCGTAGCCTTGCCTTTTGGATGCTTCTGATGAGTCTTCTCGTAACTGAGAAATATTGGAAGGGTAACTTATTTGAGAGTGGGAGGAGGGAGTGCGCGCGCGCGTGTGCGAGGTGGTGCCGCTGCTCCTTCGCTGCTAGTGGCAACGGGGAATGTGGGTGGGCAATTGCGGATGGCATTTAGCAAGGTGTCTTATATACACGACTGCTACCTGTATGCAGAGAGAGGAGAGGGAATGCTCATAAATCTCTAGCTTAGGCAGCCATGTTGTTTCTTATTAATTTCGAGGGATTTAATAATGTTAATTAATCCTGTAATTAATGCTAGAAAGAGCAAGAACATAGAGGGAAATGTAACAAAACAAAGGCAAAAGCAGAGCAAGCAAGGGCATGTTGGAGATGATGGGATCTGTTCGTAGTTCGTCGTTGCTTGTTTGACATTTTCACAATCACATCCCACACCAACGGCTATTTCAATGATCTTAGAAATCAAGACCGCCACCACCCCCAGTCCTATGCATGCCCAATCTCTTCCCTTCCCTCTTTTATTACTGTTAATATTTTATTTTGTTTTGTTTTGTTTCTGTCAACCAGAGTATCAAACCACGTTTTACCACTGGCCGCTCTCTTACTATCCCTTGCCCTTTGGATTTTCCCTGTAGTTTAGTCAATTTTATATAATTATATTTATAGTTTATTTGATATTGTGATTGTGTTTTTTAAAAAAAAGTGTTTTTTTTTAAAATATATATGTTTTTTTATTTTTAAAATTTTATTTTTGATATTTGGAATCAAAACGATTAAAAAATAGTAAAAAAATCATTTGAAGTAAAAACAAATATATAATAAAAATTTAATTTTTTAAAAAATAATTTTTAAATAAAAAAAAACAGTACACATGTAGCAATGGGAGATTGTTTATTATTCAAAAAAAAATTTGAATATATATAACAAAGTTGTAAGAAAACTTGTAAAAACTCATTATTTTATTACAACTCGTTAAATAAAAATAAAAAATATTAAAAAGAATAATAAAATAGGTGTTTGAGACTTTGATAATTGTTATTTTTTAAAATATTTTTCACTTTAAAATGTATTAAAATAATTTTATTTTATTTTTTAAAAGTTATTTTTATATTAACAAATCAAAACGATCCAAAAATATAAAAAATTTAAAAAATAATTTTTTTATTAAATATTGTTTGGGTCATGTTCCAAAACACACCTTGAAGATTAATTTCTTAATAATACTTGCATAGTTAATAAGAAATAATAAATTCTAAAAAATATTATGGATCAAATAAATATTATAATATAAATAATTAATTTTAAGACTATGAAATATGCTCCCTGCAACAAAATTCACAAAATTAATTATCAGTAGATTAGAGAGTTCTTTACATTTACACAGAGTTCCAAAAACCAATAGTAGTTGTTTTATTGAGCTAATCAATTACATAATTTCCATAAATGTATGATTATTATTGCTATTTCCCCAAATTGAATTACATTGTGGACTAAAAAATATTTATTTATTGTGGACCGTAGTAGTTGAGATGCATTAATAACAGGCTTGCTTCTTCTCTTTGGCCTATACAAATCACACTATATATGGTCTTCCTTCCTTTTTCGTGTCAATGAGAAGTTTTCCTTTTTCCTTTTAAATTCAACCTCTCTTTTTTTTCTTTTTCTTTTTTTCTATTTCCTCTACATTTTTTTGTTTTGATTTAAAAAAAAATAATATTGTAATCTATCTTTAAACCGGTTAGGTTAACTAGATCATTTTATGATAATTCACATATAAATTAATTTTAAACTCGACTTAGACAAAAAGATAAGTATTGATGATAAAAAATATTTAATATCAATTTCATTAGTTTTTTAATTTCCTTGTTATAATTTTATTACAAATAAACCATGTTATTTTTGGACTAGTTAAATTGACTAGATCGTGTTAAAATAACTCTCATATAATTTAATTTTAAATATAAACTCAACAAAGAATCAAATTAGAAAATTTTAAAATTAATTGTTGGGTCAGATTTAATATCAATATAAAATAATTTTTTATAATATAAATATTTTAGTCATGTTAAGAATAAATTTCTGATCATATCCACATTGTAACTCCAGGCTGCAAGCTAGCAGGGGCTAATTAGGTGGCTGTTTTCTATGTATGGAGTAATATTGCAATTGAAAAACGAGAGAGAAGAAATTAGAGTTGAAAATTTAGTGTTTTTAATTTTTCCTAGTTTAAGCTGGTTGATGGGTATTTGAAAATAAATATATGTACAACTTTTTAACCTTAATTGACTTTTAGATTTTTTGAGTTAGAGTTCCAACTCTCTTTTTTTAATTTAAAATTAATTTTTAATATTTTTATATCATAATAACGTGAAAATAATTTTGAAAAAATAAAAATATATTATTTTAATATATTTTAAATAAAAAACCCTTTAAAAAATAAATATTCTCCTTCCAAACGGCCCCCTGCATCACCGACCACAGACATTTCATTCCAATTTCGAGATCATAGGGCATGTAATTAATTTAAATAAAACACTCCTCCCTGGCTAGGCTGCTAGGTGGCTAGGTGGCATTATTGATACACTTGTAGGGGGATGTTTTGTCAATGCAATGCTTATGTGAGAGACCTTTTTCTCCGCCCTCATTGCACCATCATTTCAGCCTTCGGTAATAAAATAAAATAAAAACAAATAGAAATTAAGCAGTTACTCGCCCGAAATCTAAATTAGCAGCGGAATAAATAAGTTTTCATAATAAGGGGGGACAGCATCGGAGGTCAACACCTCTTTTCGAAAGGGTCAAAAACTAGAACGAATCCTCATAGACATCCTTTGACCAGGAGGGTGCACGGTCCCTAGCATTTCCTAGGCCTTTTCCCTTTGCAAAAGCTTCTGCCTTTTTGGTGTTACCGAAAACAACTAGTTACATACTACTGCATAGAACTCTCTCTTTTTTTTCTTTTTTTCTTTTTTTTTATAATAGTATTTTTTAAAAAAATATATATTAAAATAATATTTTTTAAATTTTTTAAAAATTATTTTTAACATTAGCATATGAAAATGATTTAAAAATACCAAAAAATATTAATTTAAAAAAATAAAAAAATTAATTTTTTTTTAAAAACACTTTTCAAATACAAAAACTAACAAGTATTTAAAAAATATAAAAAATTAATATGCCTTTTAGTAGAATAAATAAATAATCACATATATAAATAAATAATTTATATTAAGATACCTAATTTTATATCTAGAGAAGCTCTTTAATTTTTTAATTTAATTATACAATAGTAAAATTATTTTTTATTAGAAAAAATAAGTCTGATTCTCAAAGCGAATTACAAAAATATACATCAAAATAATATGTTTGTATCTTATATTTTATATATGATTGAAGACTAAAAAAATAATAAATATAATAAAATTATGTCAATAATTTATTTAAAAATAATTATTATATTATGATAAAAAATATAAAAATTTCTTATATAAACAGTGAAGCTCCATGAGAGAATATAGATTTTTTAGCTGTGTAGGTAATTTTCTTTTTTCACTACTAGTTTTATTTTTTTTTCTCTATTTTTTCTTTTCCAATGAAAATTATAAAATATTTTTATTTCTTGGAGTTCATAACATTTTTCCAACCTAGAAAACTGTAAAATGTGTCCATGTTATATTGTTTTCCATTTGGAGATAAAAGGGCAAGATGAAAATCGTGTTCAAATTAAACTTGTTTTCTATGATATTTTTTACATTTTACATATTTTGTTAAATAAAAAATTCAATAAATCTCAAATGCTTGCTTATGGAACCTAAAAAATGCCACACGTGTATAAATTAACTGCATGTTAAAATTCAAACTTATATAAAAAGCTCACAAGTAAATATAAAACTAACATATTTCAAATATAACTTAATATAAATAATATTCTAAACAAGTAAATTAAATACATGACAAGTTAAAATCCAAATTACTATCCCAGACATATAATTAAATATAAAACTAAAATATTCCCAAAACAAAACTAATATAAACATTGCAAATAAGTAACTTAAACATTAATAATTAACAAGCTTTTTCACAAACATTTTTCTCTAATTCGGATCTTTAAACTTTTCAAGAGCTGTGATGTAAGAAGCATTAGACACGTCATCAAAATTCTCCAATACATCCGCACGCCATCAATTGAAAATGGATTAGACAAAAGATTAATAGCTTTGTTGGGCATTTCTTTGTTTTTTTTTTTTGCTTTATCTAAATCTCGTCATCTTCTGGATGTTTCCTTCTTCATTCCCATCATAAAACTTTTTTCATTCTGCGACATGAACCCTCAGCAAATAAATTCTTTTATTTTTTTTAATTATGAACATGCTTCTAGATGACATCTATGGGTGGGTAGCTCCTCTTAATAATCAAATCACTAATAATCAAATCACGGAAAAGAGTCCGTCAACTCAAGATTTTATCAACGATCATATATTTATGTACGAGTTAAGATGTATAGTAAATCTCAGAAAATCACTCATTCTAGTACTATTATATACCATGCATGTTTAACTTTAGAGTTTTTACGGATTCGGTGCATTAAAATCGATAAACAAATGCAAATTCTTTTTGTATTTTGGATTTCTTCATTAGAGCTAAAGGGTAACTAAGTAGATGAATGACAAACGAGTACTCCAATTATCATTGACTTGTTAAATATTTGACTAAGCATCTCATAATTGCGATATCCCTAATTTGTATGCGATGAAGTTCTTATGTTTCTGCAATTTAGATTAGATGCATTATATAAACAAGTTTAAAATAAAAGGTATTATTATTAAAGTTTACCAAAGAAAATAAAATAAGATGTTCGTTATCATTTTAAACATTTATCAAATATACTTGATAACAAGAAATTAATTTTACCTTAAATTTTAACTTGACAACCAGCAAAATTAATGATATTTTAATGTTTGATGGTTGTACTTTTTTTTACAACCTATTTACTCTATATTTTTTCTTATTGGTTAAAAATAGAGCTCGTTTGAAAATATGTACAGTTGCTTTTGAAAATATTTTTAACTCAAAAATACATTAAAAATTATGCTTTTTAATTTTTAAAAAATTATTTTTAATATTAACGCATCAAAATGATATGAGAATACTAAAAAAAATTTAATTTAAAATAAAATAAAATAAAAAATAATTTATTTCAGAAATACTTTTTTTAAAAAAATAAATAAAAAATCTATATATCAATTTGTTAACTTAAAAGCTCGTTGTATCAATTAGATCCTTTTGAAGTCTCTTGTATAAAATTATTTTAAAAAAACATCCTTATTATTTTTAGACTATTTCATATATTTTCTCATTTAAACATCAAATAAAAATACCATAATAACTAGAGTTATTATATTATCAGTTGTATTTTTATTTTTATCACCTTCAACAACCTTGAAAAATGTAATAACAGACACATCTCAACAATAGAACCACTCATAAAAATCTAAAAATAAATAAATAAAATATCTTTTTAAAACACACTAATAACAACCACCAAAATGGCTGCCAAAAACAGCCTCACAACGCACAGCCCTTAAAAACCACTAAAAATAGCCACCAAAGAATAGAAAAACTTAGTAAACATGTTTTTTCCTCTCTTCTAAATACCAATTTAAAATATCAAATTAAATAACCTTTTTACGTGTTATTTCAACATAATGGCCTCGATTAAAATAATGAGGCTAACATCCAAGGCAACTAGCTACCATTCTTTTACTACAAAAGACGTATAGTATTCATGATATTCATACTTAGGATTTCACAAATAATTTATTTAACACGTTTATAGCTAATAACTTAAAATCTCTCGGCTCTTTTACTTATTTTTCATTTCATAAAATAGTATTATTGGTAGGATGTAACTTGCAAAGCAATATATTCCTCTGTACCTCGTCACCAATAAGAAAACTATGTAACAAAAAAATAATAATCATATTTTACCCCCTATGTCTTGCTATTATCTAACAAATAAATGTAACATTCTGCTTAACAATGCGGGTCTCATAGTGAAGATCCTGACTCATATGATAAAAACAAATCAATATCGATGAAAATTCTATCGAAAAAACTATCTTTGTTTTCAGGTAATTAGAACAAACAACAAAGTATATTTTTTAAAAATATATATTTTCAATTTTATTTTTAATAACATCATATTAAAACAATTCAAAAACATAAAAAAAATTAATTTAAAACTAAAAATATACAAAAATATGGCTGAATTGCAATGTGAAACAAGACCTATATACTATAAAAGTGTTTCACATTGTGTTTTCAATGTTGTTTGTCGAGAAATTAATAATTTTTTTTTGTTTAAAATTAATATTTTTAATGTTTATAATATTTTTATATATTAATATTAAAGATAAATTTTAAAAGATAAAAAATTTTAATGCATTAATACTTATCAACTGCCAAACGTACTGCTCATTGAATGAGAGTTTCTCACAGTAATGGATAAACCTGCTCTCGGTTCAACTGGTACAATATTAATGATGGCAGCTGGCTTATTTTTCTTTTTTACAGGGAAGGAAGGGAGGGAGGATAGATACATGTTGAATCAGTAGCAAAAACTGCAAGGAGAAGTTCTTTGCACGTAAAAAATGAAAATGCAAAAGCGAAGAAAAACAATGTGACGCGTCGTCTCTCAGTATTAAAATGAAAAAGAATATTGAAATGGGATAAGAAGGAAGCATGTTTGGGTTGGGCGGGGCGGGGCGGGGCGGGGGCAGGTGATGTAATTAAGAGGAATAGGGTAGGTAAAGCTGGTAGCGTTGGAGTCGAGGACATATCAGTTCCCAGATATGAAACGTAGTTTTTGACATTTTGCTTTCATCTGCATCACGACGATCTGTACTCGTCAGCTTTTCACTTCTTCTTCTTTTTATTTATTATTATTATTTAATACCATCATCATCAATCGCTTTGTATACATACATACATCCATCCATCCATCCATCCAGAGAGGAGCTGGCTTTTATTTTATTTTCTCGGGTAAAGGGAAGGAAAATTGAATTAGCTAGGCTCTACAAAACAGCACCGTTCATCGGTTATGGCAGCAGAAGCAATAGTAATAATAGATTGATTTTTGTAGCCATCGACATGGACAGTACGTAGCAGCGAATCATAAAGGAACAGATCAATTGTCAAAGAACACATTTTACGAGAAATAGTTAATTATAACTGTACTCCTAGTCCTAGCCAGCTAGAAGAGAAAAAGGTATACTACGTGCTTTACTTCAAGTATTATACCACCACCACCGCCACCACCGTAGACTATGGGAGGAATAGGACGTGGGTTGGGGGTTTTTAAAGTCGCTAGGGTTGTAAAAGTCGAACGTCTTTTAGAGGATGCTCCCTTTTAGCAGAGAGAGAGAGAGAGAGAGAGAGAGAGAGAGAGAGAGAGAGAGACAAAAAGCAGGGTTGGAGGAGGAAGGCACAGAAGTCCTCTCCCCTCTCCGATGGCTGGCTACAACTGCGAACCACAACACGTGAGGCAGAGAGAGAGAGAGAGAGATGGCTCGCCCTTCGAGGCTCCCAAAATATGATATACTTGCTTAGATCTCCACCGCATCAGTCATTTTCATATTCATTTCAAACCTTCTGATATATTTTGGTTTTACTTGCCATCATATATATATTTTAAGCCTTTCCATCAGATCAGAGCCTGGCGGCCAAAGGTAAAGGTTGTGGTCCCTTTTCTTCTGTCTCATTACCTTCGATCTGTTTCCATATATTTTCCATAGGATATGCTTTCTCCCCTTTTTTTCAATATTTCTTAAAAAACAGCGAGTGCATGTCTCCCAAATTTAGCAGCAGCTGCATTATTACTATTTGTGAACATGTCAAGTGATGCACTCTCCATCCCTCGGATTACTGTTAAATTATCACTTTCAGGTATTCATAATGTGATTTTCATGAGGTCAAGGTTTTCGGCTACTTTTGGCTCTCTAGCCGCGTGTTTTTATAAACTTCTTTTTTTTTAAGTTTAAAAATATATTTTTATATATTTTTTAAAAAATATAATATTAAAAAATAAAAATATTTTTTTCAAAAAAAATATATTTAAAAAAACAATTATCATCCCATTATAAATCACTACGTGTTCTATTCTGACCAGCAGTTTGTTTCTTTATATTCTTGTTTGGGCTTATGGCCCTGTACTTGTTCCCAGCTCTTTTTCGTATTTGAAGTTCTTTATTCTCTTTTTAAATTATTTTTTTATCTAAAATATATTTTTAAATAATTTTAATATGTTAATATTAAGAATAAAAATAATAAAAAATATATTATTTTAATATACTTTTAATTAAAAATTATTTTTTTAAATACTTTACACTATAATACTAAATATACATTAAATTATAATTTCAATTAACTCACGAACTGTTTTTTTATTATAAAAAATTCATTTAATTTCTAGGAGCCACAAATTGACGGACGGTAATTTTTTTTGTTTTTATGAGAATGAATTAACAAATCGTTACTATAACCAAGTGTAAATATTACTCCCCCGTCCTATTATTTTTAGCCCTTAATTTGAAAACACCATTAATTAATTAGTATTGTCATTAGGTTGTCTAATTAAAGCATTGCTGGATTATACATTTAACTTGGACTCAAAAGGATATAATAGAAAAATTGAATTTAAGTCTCAAATTAAAAAACCAAATAAATAAAAAAAGAAAAAAGCTAACACAAATGGGATGGAGAGAGTAAACATGTATCACACACATGAATTGTCTCGGGCTCGAATGTCACGAACCCCACCACTAATTGAATTCTTTTCTTCCCCTTCTTCCTCTTGATTTACACGTATCTATCAGCACAATAATCCACAGAACAGGAGCATTTGTTTGTTTTGTTTCCCTTGACTCTTAAATTAATTAAGAAATTGAGATGCAGCTAGATAGCTAGTAATTGATGCGTTTATCATGTCCAGATTTAGTCAGATTCGATGGGGTCAACGTACCATCAAGCTAAAATCCTTTAAATTAATCGAAGAACTGTTTAGAAATACAGCTTTCACAGAGAGCTGAAGAACTCATAATTGATATTCAAAGGGTCCACCAGGACGAAATCCGTGGATTATGTCTTGTGTTTAGTTCTGGTAATGGACTCGCGAAAGGTACGAGATATAATGGATGGGATGCAACCAAACACTTCTATACTTTTAAGCATAAATATCGAATAATGACCAAATTATTGACGCCCCCTCCTTTTTCCTTTTTTCTTCTCTTCCCCTTGGTTTTTTCTGCCCAGTGCTCGGCCAGCCGGATCTCAGTGGAGAGGAGGAGCCGGGGACTGTGGATCTTGTAGCTGCATGCAGGTGGGCATGGATTGTATTTGGGAAGGGTGGCAAGCGGCGGACATGGTTTAGACAGGAATGACCATGTCTTGTGGTGATTTGAGACGTGATGGCAGGCAGGAAGATCGTAGATCATGCATCCACATGATCAATCGCGGAGGAGATAAATTATTCGCATTACGTTAAAATTAATGTATATTCATACACAGAAAGGATAATCAGTGTTGATAGGAAAAGGACGGAAGAACTCCCACCAAACATTCGAGCTTTACAACAAAACAACGACATAACTATAAAATTAACAGGGAAAAGTGGATACGGCTCACAGCATACGTTAAATTCCTCTCTTGCATGCCGTTCCTTTTTAAGTACATTAATAATATATATAAACCAGCTAGCCCAGCCACCATGCATGCTTCCATCCATCCATTGATTTAATTTGTATCGCCATGTTCCTCCTGGATCTCAATGTCTCGGTGCTCGATCCAGGTGCAGGAAATCAATCACAAATCCATGCAATAATATTGATCATAGAGCAACAATTTGATTATGAGACAACACACAATCCATCCCTCTTGGTTGTATTCGCCTGCCTTCAACTGAGTATAGCAAAATCATGACGATCGCTTTCCTCTTGGATCTGTCCATACATAGTCATAGCTAGCCGATCTAATTACATGATATTTTTTTTCTTTTTAATATGGATGTCTGGATCAATTTGCGTGCATCTCGATGAATCTCACAGGCCATGAAGTTAACAACCAGATAAGCCTCCAATGACCATTATATGACTAATCATAGAACTCGAATCTGAGACTACAGGAAAAACAAACCTCTTAATCTCAAGTTCTTACTACTAGGTCACCTCCTAAATAGTTTAATTACATGATATTATTATTAACTTATAATTATCCAAAAAATACCAATCATTCATTCAACGAGTCTCTCCTCTATTCAATTATAAATGGATCTCGTGCATTAATATATATAAATCAGCTTAAAGAACTATATATATAAATCAAAACCTAGCTACCAATAAACTCAAAGAATATAACAAGTCAAAATAAATGATTTGATGCAATTGGAGAAGTGATTTATATATCATTTCACAAAAAGAAACCAGCGATTTTAATCATGATTTGTTGTTTTCCTCTTGTAATGGTCCGATCGTTTTATTCTTAATATTCATGGGTGAGTTGATTGTAGTTTATCATTTATGTTACCAGAAAAACAGGTATCGATGGATAAGGGTTTGATTCCAAGCCTGGAATATTCACATGAAGATAAATTAATACCAACAAATATAAACGTAGTAATAAATTGAAAGTAAGTACTGTATATATATGCTTTAATTTTGTGCCTTAATAATTAGGAAGATCTTAAAAATTCAATATTATTGGAATATTAGGCCCTCGGTTTATATATATATATCAAACATAGTCACAGAGAGCCTTAAAATTCTAGTGCAGATCGAGGATTCACACTTTGACCTATAGGAATTATCTTGTGAAATCTTAGCAGGAAGACTCCAGTCCAAGTAGTGTTTGATTTATCCTTCACACACTTCAGTTCCCCCCAAGTACAGATAAAATGCGGAAGCTTATGGTTTATAAACGATTTTTTTTTTTTAACGAGAATGAAATATTGATACTAAAAAAAATACAAATAAATTTCTATTTTTATATATTTAGAGAAATTAATTGCTATTTGGTGTTGTCCAAAATATGTTAGATGAGTAGACAAGTGAGCATCATATTTGTTTAGTTTATAATCATGCATGGTAAATTTAAAATCATAACAAAAGACTGGCATGCTTATTATTATCACTTATTTTTTACCTTGTTTTCAATATGTTTTTTTAAATAGAAAACATATAAACAAATACAAAGATTCCAAAAAAATATGTTTTTAATGCGATTT
The DNA here is from genome assembly GCA_018804465.1 of Populus tomentosa. Lineage (NCBI taxonomy): Eukaryota > Viridiplantae > Streptophyta > Magnoliopsida > Malpighiales > Salicaceae > Populus > Populus tomentosa. The sequence continues at coordinate 8,432,859 of CM031979.1, read as the reverse complement.
TAATACAAGAACTTTCTAGAACAACCAAAGAGGTAGGAGAACTCTCTAGAAAAATCAGGTAAGTAAATGTTTGTTTTAAGGCATTAAACAAGATCAAGATGGAGATGAAACTTTTTTTTAAAAAAAAATAGAACAATTTAAACCAAAAACCAAACAAACTGATGGTAATTGTTGTGTATTTTTTTATGGTGTTTGGGATGATTTGAGAAGATAAATGTTTGTTTTGGACTATGGATGACAATTGTATAAACTTTGATTTAGTTTGTGTTTATATTGGGTTAAGTGGGTGAGTTATGTGTGAACATTGAGTTTATGTGATTTAATTTGGATGAGTGTATTAGATTTGAATTTGACTTGTAAAGCTCAATTTAATCTTTTAAGTGTTTAATGAGTGAAGTATTAAATTTGGAAGTGATGTGATAATTTGGATTAACAATGGTTAATTCATTAAGTTTTTGAAAAAATTAGAAAAAGAAAAGTGAAATAAAAAGGCATTACAAGAATAATAATGGTTCATCAACCTAAGATGATATGGTTTAATCTTAGACCTTGTCTTCTAGATGTTGATTAATAAAAGAAAAATAAAATAATAATAAAATTATCATTGTATTAATTGTTCCTATTAATTGTTAACTGAACCAAAATGGAATGGTCTTATACTAGTCCTTGTCTTTTAGATGTTGATTATTGGATAATAGAATCAATTAATATTTGATCGATGAATTAATTATTTCTAGTAATTATTAATTGATTCAGGATGGTATGGTTCAATATTTGACCTCGTGCTCTGGATATCGATAAGTGAGTAATAGTATTGATTAATACATTATCTTTAGGATATTAATTAAATCCAATCACTACATAATCATTCAATTTCATAATTTTATAGATTCAATTCAATATTCCCTATCATTTAGTAAGTAGCCTAAGATGGAATGGTTCAACAACGAGCCTTGTTTTTTGGACACTACTTGATGGATAATATGAATTTTTCAAAATATAAAAAGTCTCATATATAGGTGTGCCCATCATTTTCTAAATAACCTATGATGGAATGGTCTAAAATTGGACCCTGTCCTTTGAATTTTATTTAGTTAAATGACCATGATTATAAAAATCTCAACCTTATAATACATGATTCTATCATATTATAAAAGACCTAGGATGGGATAGTCTCACATAGACCCTGCTCTATGGATGTTTACAGATAATAGAGCCAATTTATATAGTCTTCCAAATAACCTATGATGATAAGATTCAACATCAGGACTTGTCTTTTTTACTTTGTTCTGTGGGTAATGACAATACCTTGAATAACATACATGTCAATTTAAGCAAACTACATTAAAACATATTTATCATTGAAAATAAACAACAATTATCTTAGGTTAGATGTATAGGATGATGTATGTCTTTCCTATTACATAATCATCCCCTTACCGAGAACCTGTAAAGATCAATTAGGGTTCTTAGTTACCATAAAATTAGGTGGCGACTTCTTTTTCATGTTTTATCTTTTTTACACGTAAGCTCACCCCAATGGCCACATGTGACACTTACTAAGCAAATAAATAAACTTGCATAAAAAAATAAAAACCAAACTTAACATGCATACAAATCATATATTGGAAATATACTTAAACAAAACCAATAAAAGATACTTGCTGAAGAACTTAACATACAACCAATATGAGATTTGTTATTGTTGTCAATGATCAATCATTCATTTTTAAGGCTTTGTTGCTCATCTTTTGGTGCAAACCAATTCTTTTCCAAAGACCTTTTAGGATTCCAACAACACCTTATTTAGGTGCACTCCTAAACAAGATCTAAAAAACTAGTGAAATAGTGTTCAAAATCTCTCTAAAAGAACTGATCCTGAGCTCTATATTAGAAAGAAAATAACGTGCAAAACAAGAGCTTATAATAGAGGAGTAAAACCAGTGTTAAAAATATTGTCAAGCATTATCCGCCATAATTTGGAATACACACACACACACACATCCTCAATTATGGAGGATAACATCAGTGTTTTAGTAAGGAAGATCCCAAAAAATACTTTGTTTTACCCAATTATGGGTCACACCAAAACTAAGAAATTTTTGCTACCCATAATGAAAACAAAATGCAATATCATACATGTTTTTGCATGACTTTACTAGCGATGCAACATTTCTTTCAACTTTACATTTCAAGAAGTCTTTTATGTTGTTTTTAAATTAATAATGACTTGGAAAGAACCTTCGGTGACAAAAAAAAAAAAAGATTTACCACGATTGATTAAGGTAAATGCCTTATTATTATCTAAACAATATGGATAAACTAATTTTCCATATGCGAGCCAACTCGAAACCATCATATATGTAGAAAATTCAATTATAGTTCACACCAAAGCTATCTTTATTTGAAAATTCTATTTTCTTGAGATATCATATATCAAAGTCCCAACTGACTATAATTGATTCAACTCATCAATCAACAGTCAAAGATAAACATTTGTATTCCTATCTGGATTGTAAGGACTATGTTTGACTATAGATAAGATATAAATTTTGGCTTCATACTTTACTGAGGGCAAGTTGTAAATTAATAGAATGACTAACTAATAAGAACATAGTACAATAAATGATCCAAATAGATTACATCCATTTTTATATAAGCCAAGATGTATATTTTTTAATTCCATTAAAAATTAAGGATACATCATATTAAACTATTTCTAAACTTCACCATCAAAAGGATGTAGTATGACCCCATCTACCTCATCATATGAATGATGTCATGTTAAGTGCTTAACAGTTTTTAGAACATAAATAACCTTTGTAGCCTAGAAATGATTGAGAAGTATCTTAATTTCTTATATACGATAAATTTATTTTCTTTTTTATTATTAGGTTTATATTAGACATACTGAAAAGTTTTGCACTTTATAAAATTTATGTATCGTTATACAACATGAATTTTGAACAATCATTTTTTTGGTATCCTAGGCCAAGAGGTTTCATCGTGGTTTTTGCTATATAGAAGTTATCTTTCAGCTTTTTACCTCTAGGTAACATGCTTTTCTCTTATTCTAGAATTCTATCATAATCGGCCTCACTCGACTCATAACTTGACTTGATCGTAAACACTTGTGTAATGGCCAACAATTTACTGTGAGTTGTATAGTCATTTCATCATGATTAATCGGAATCTTTAAAAAATTTAAAAAATCTAGCTCTATCTATATTTGGTTCTTCATCTAAAAAAATGTTACATTAACCTTCATTGATTAATCATGTTTTATTTTCATTTCATCTATCACTATCCTCCTATAAGGATTAATATTATCATCCATAAACCATATATGTTACTAGAATTATAAGTTACTTCAACCATCATTTTTAATATGGTTTTGTAAGGAACATATAGTTCTCTATGTGCGAACTAACATATGTATTTCTCAATGAATCATTTTTTTAAGTATATGCATAATCACAACATCTTTATGATGAAACTTTTACTCTTACACTTCACACATGGATATATAATTTCACTATTACTAATATTCTTTTGATTATAAAGTAAGAAATTAATAAAATCTTCAACTCCTTTAAGATAATCTTACTTATACAACCCTTCAAAAGAATCTTAGTGCATCAAAAAATGACCATCCATTACTTATGAAACATATATAGAATATTGATGACAATATTTATTAATAATGTAACTATCAAATCAAAATTTAAACAATTATTCAAAATAAATTCACAATCCAATAACTAATTATCATTTCTATACAAACTTAATTTTGCGTTAAAATGTGAACTAAACAACAAAATTAACAAAAAATAATCAACACCCTACTAATTATCCATCGTTTGTTCAATTCAAATTTATTCAACCTAAATTGATACTTTTTAATTATTATCAATTTCAAAAAAAAAAATTCAATTTCCCAAATCTCCTTAAATTTTCTATGACACACCTAAGTTATAAAATTAAATTTAATTTCATCAAATGGCAAATGAAATCAATTTCTCTCAAATCTCAAACAAACTCTAACATACAAATTATATATTAATACAAAAAAATTCTCTATGGAAAAACTGTAAAACATTGATATATACAAGTAAACTAGAAATAGTACATGTTTTATTTTAATAAATTAACCTAAAATATAAATGAGTTAAAAAAAGGTTGGTTTACCTACTTGATATAGTGAAGCTTCACAATAAATTGAACCCAAAGAGAGAATGTTGACACTATTAATAGATTTAGGATGACATCAAGGGTTTGGGTGGTTGGATTTATTAGGATTATGGCCGGACTTTATGAGAAAATAGGGGAGGGGCATGCTAATTTTTTTTTTTTTTGTTTTGCAACAAGAAGAAGAAAAAGGGTAGGGATTATCGAGTTTTATTTCATTTACTTTTTCCAAGGGAATTTCAGTCATAATCGTTGACAAAATATTTATTATTTTTTTACTTTCTTTATTCCATAAAAAATCTCTTTAGTAATTATTGATGAAAATTATTCATTGCTTTTTATTTCAGAAATTATAGACAAAATATTTTCTGTTAATATTACAAATCACATGAACGCTAAGTGGAGTACAAGTAATGCCAGATTGCTAATCTTTCAAGGTTGCAAGTAAATCCTCGCTTCCTGCAAACTCTAAACAATTTTAAATCACAGAGAAAAAAAAAGAACAAGAAAAAAAAAGAGCTCAAATCTCTGTAAAGGAAAAGGAGAACTACAATCTCACAAACAAAACAAAACAAAAAACAAAACCACCTTGGCATGCATGCAATCAGTACTGGACTGGAGATTATATATACTCAAGTTTGGGAATATGGGCCTCAAGCAGCTGTAGTATTGGAGTGGGAAATGGTCCATAAGCCAAGAACTCTATTTTCCTAGACCCTGGAGAAGAAAAGCCCAGTAGGAATCACTGGCTGCAGCAGTAGTGGGTGACATGTCAGTCAGTCATATACTAGCTTTTCTTCCAAGTTCTAACAAAAGGATTGATCGTCGTCATCAAAGTGAAAATGAGGTTTAGGGTTTAGGTTCGAGCTCATCTCAGCTGAGAGTGGAAGAAGAAGACGACGACGACGATGATAGTGAGGAGGGCAAGTGTTATTACTAACATTATCGGCCACAGAGTAAATAACAGTTGCTTTACAACATCATCATCATCATCATCAATAAGCAGCGGCCCAATTCTTAAGTTTCCTTCATCTCTACTCTCTCTTGACCTCCCTGACATTTGGCCTCCATCATCCCAAGCAATTAAGAACTGTTGTTAGTCATTTTCCCTAACTTTTTCAATAACTAGCTAGAAAGAAATTAAATCTCTATTAATTCTGTTATTTTAAATACACAGGCACAGCTAATGACCAACCTTCTTCTGCTCTTGTAATTGATGGCAAATTGATTGCGGATGAAATAAGGTTCAGAATTGCTGAACAAGTCAGGAGGATGAAGGATTCCGTTGGAAAAGTTCCTGGCTTGGCTGTAATTCTTGTGGGCGACCGAAGGGACTCTCTTACATATGTTCGCAACAAGGTTAAAGCTTGCGAGGATGCTGGAATCAATTCTCTTGTCACACAGTTCCCCCAAGATTGTAAACAAGATGATGTTATTCATGCCTTGTCCACTTTTAACGAGGACCCGTCTATTCATGGTATTCTTGTGCAGCTTCCTCTGCCCCAAGTAATTTCCACTCACCATCATTGTAATGCTTTGGCTGTTTTATGCTTTCATTCCCGACTTTGGTGCGAATACATGGATCCCACACTTATCCCTATAATTGGCTTCCCTTCCCTGTGACTGAAAATCTTAGTAATATTTTGAGGTTCAATATCATCTAGTAATGCCGGATTTTGGTGCCAATACATTTTGCTTTGTCCTTTCATATTTCCCATGTCAAAGTAATTTGTTTTGAAGAGTAAGCGGTCTACTACTTTGAAGTTTGTGCCTTGGAATGATGATGATGATGATGATCTCCATGTTACACCTTAATGCATTTTACTGTAAGATATTTGATTAGGTATACAAAATTCCTCACAACAGCATAATGAATTTATTCTTGCTATGGGATATCTAATACCAGACAATAGCATTTTGTGGTAGCTGGTCATATTAGCTACTCATATATAGCATTGAAATAGTTCAGGATTTGATGCAAGCCTATTTGAGAAGTTGGTGTTCTATGGATGACTTAAAACATTTGTACTATGGGCCAGCATTTGGACGAGGGGAAGATTTTGAATGTGCTCAAGTTAGAAAAGGATGTGGATGGCTTCCATCCACTCAATATGGGGAACCTTGCAATGAGAGGGAGGGAACCGTTGTTCATCCCATGCACTCCAAAGGGTTGCATTGAGCTATTAATCAGGTCAAGTGTTGAAATCATGGGGAAGAATGCCGTGGTTATTGGGAGAAGCAACATAGTTGGACTGCCCATATCCTTGCTGTTGCAGGTACTCCATGTTTGCTATAATTAAATCCTCGTCTTAATCAGCACTTTCACTGTTTCTTCTTTGGATAAATAATTACTTGCACCGTTTTACTAATAGTTCATTGAAAATGTTTTGTAGAGGCATCACGCGACTGTCACCATTGTACATGCATTCACAAAGAATCCAGAGCAGATTGCAAGGGAAGCGGACATTGTTGTTACTGCTACTGGAGTGCCCAATCTGGTCCGTGGCAATTGGTTAAAGCCTGGTGCTGTTGTTATTGATGTAGGAACTTTCCCAGTGGAGGTAAATATTCCAACTTCTTTCTGTTTGCATTTTGTCAAAGGCTAGCATATATCTTCAATGGACGAACAACATTTTGTGGTTAAACCATTCTAAAGAAACAACCGTTAATAAGTTTTTACATTAATTTTGACAACCAAATGGGAGAGGGCCAGTAATTGATGTGCAATTCATTGGGGGGAGGCAGTTGTTTTTATAGAGATTTTACAGATTTGGACATATTGGTGGGCAGGACCCCAGCTGTGAGAATGGTTACCGTCTCATTGGAGATGTTTGCTATGAAGAAGCATCGAAGGTGGCATCAGCCATTACTCCCGTGCCTGGAGGAGTTGGACCCATGACAATCGCCATGCTTCTCTCAAATACTCTGGACTCTGCCAAGCGGGCTTATGACTTCACTTGACCACTTGGTTTATTTTTGAATTGCCTTTCCATCACCATATTTGTTTTAACCGCTATGAATGAGAGGAAAGGTTGATCAAGACAGTCATACTGGCTGGTTTCATCATTTCAAGCTTAACCACGTGCCATTCAAACGTGATTTCTTTTTTTTCAGCTTATGAGGAAGCAAAGATTGTCTTTTAGCAAGTGGCCTGTTTTTGTTTTTTTCTTTTCTCTGTCAAAGATGGATAGATCTTCACTGGGTGTTTGTTTACGCGGTAACTTTAGCTTTTAAAGCAAACCGCGTAAAATACCAAACGCAATTCAAGATTGTCTTCTACGTATTTGTTGGGACCCAATCTTGCAGTAAAGATATTGATCAGAATCAAGATTCCCGCTTATGGCCCTTTGTGCCCTTGTCTCTTCTAGACCCGTGCCCATTCTGACAGCACCTGCTACACATTCGCAGAGACATTTGCCACCATATGGAAGGATGGAGCTCTTTAAAGTGTGTTTGGTTACGATTTGCAGCTTCAATGACCGCCTCAGCATCACCTTCTAGAATAACCTTCTGAATTCCTGTTTCTGCTACGCACAACACAACCACTTCATCCAATTCTCAAGCTTCAACCACAATAGTGTTTGTTGTATTCTTGTTTATTTGGTGAAAAATAATTTTTTTTAAAAAATAAATTTTTTAAAAAATAAATTTTTAAAAAATATTTTTTGATATTTGGTAGTGTAATGAAAAATAAGTTAGAAAATATTTTCTAGTGTTTGGTTATGTCATAAAAAATAAGCTAGAAAATAACTTATTAATATTTTATTTTTCTTAAGTTTATTAAAATAATAAGAAATAAATTTTACAAATTAAAAAGTTGAATGAAAATAAAATTAAAAAAAATATATAATTTTATAAATTATCTTAAATAAAATAAATAATAATCAAAATAATAGAGATCAAATCTAAAAAATTAAAAAAAAAAAAGATAAAAAAATTAAAATAATAATAATCAACATTTCATAAATTATTTCAAATAAAATAAGTAACAATCAAAAGAATGAGGATCAAATTTGATAGATAAAAAATTTCAATAAAAAAATATAAGGAAAAGACAAATAATAATTATAAAAATAAGGATCAAAGTTAATATAAAAATAAAATTTTAAGAGATTAAATTAAAAAATAAATATTCAAAACAAAATATATATAGCAATCAAAAGTTTGAGGATCAAATTTGATATATTCAGCAAATAATAATATTTTTTAATTTTTCACAACTTTCGGAAAGTGTTTTCCCCTCAAATTTTTCAGGAAAACACTTTCCTGAAAACCAAGTCAAATTTTTCTTTTACTGGAAAATATTTTATGTTGACCAACTTTCCTAATGGCAAATAAACACAGGAAAGTTTGGAAAATGGTTTCCCGGAAACTACTTTCTGGGAAACAAACATGGCCGTAGATTTTCATGTGTTTATCTCAATTAAAAATGGCTTCAAAATTTAAGATTGGAGTTTTAAGTTAACTAGTTTAAACTAGGAATTTATTTCTAGATATATATATATATATATATAATTTTAAATTTGTATTATAGAGTTTCACGAATATTAATATGATTAAATCTACTTTCACATAAACGATAATTCAACTGAAAAAGTAACCATATAATTAAAATAACTTGAATATAAAGTAAACTCAATAACTCAGTAAATAAATAATTACATTTATAAAGTAATTCATATTTTGATTATATTTACAAATTAGAACTCCTGAATAACAAAACATCTTTTTGGTATGTTTGGTTTATGGAGTTGAAACTACAAGTTTATTGATTACAAAAAAAAATTGTAATTGTAAACTTACTTGATTATCGCTTGTTATTATATTATCTATAAAGTTATCGCCTATAAAATTATTGCCAACAAGCTATTTTTTATTAATTATTAGCCTATAATTATATGCCTATTTAATAAATATGTTTTGAAGATCTTGTAAACTTGATTGAAATGCAATACAATTTTCATTGTTGTTGTTTCACTGAATTATTTATTGTTTGTTTTCATCTTCCTTTCAAGTGATATTAATTGTCAGTAACCTTTTATTTCCTATATGTCAACTATTAGTAACTTTTATTTTTCAAAATTCCTTCCACGATCTTACAGTATTATGAGTTATTGTTGCCTTTTAATTTACATGGTTTATTATAACTATTCATGTTCTACTTATGTTAACATTCTTTTATTTATGTGCTCTTGTTTTTTAAGTTTCTTTTGATTATCCAATTATTAGATAATTACTTTTTAACTTTATCTATATCCCATAAAATTTATGGTATAACAAGTAGGATCATAAATCAAATAGCCATTGCCCCTAGATATATGCAGCAACCTCATTTGGTGCAGCAAGCATCCCTTACCAAGTTCATAATAATGTCTCGGAAATAACAAATAACATAACCTATTTGACCACAGAAAACCATTATATATATGTCTTAATTCACTATGGATTATAATAGTGGATTCATGATTGTCCTTAAAAAAAACATAACATATGATTATATTTTTATAGGATAAATTGATTTTTTTATCAAATTCATTTTTTATTTTAGATTTGTCAACGGGTATCTTGATCTTTTCATAATTAATTTTTTGCACATTGCAATTACTTAATTATTCTTAAAAACAAAAAAATAAAAAACTTTGATCTAGGGGTTTTTTCAAAATTTCCTTTAATCATGCACAATGTAATTACTTTATTGTCCTTAGAATAAAAAAATATTAGGCTTGGATTTAGAGATATATTTTGTGATTTCATTTTTTTTTTTTTGCAATAATCATGTGGTTCCAAGGATGATTTGGTGGTTTAATTGGTAAAAAAACAAAAAGTTGTTGGAGTGAACCTCTCCATTGTTTTCGGGTAGTGCGTGTAGTGGCTTACGAAGGTAAAAAATTATATTTTTTTAGTGTTTTTCAATTAGCAACGGCAAGGGCTATCTCTCTAGGTAGCGTATGTGATTTAATTCCGAGTGGTTTGGTGGCAGTTAACTTTCTTATTTTTTACCCATTCTTTTTCTTTGGTTTTCGTGCTTGCCCTTGCACTATTTTACAACTATTCTTCAATTTTTTTCTCTTAGAATTTGATCTTTGTTCTTTTAATTATTATTTTTTAGAATTGATTATCATTCTTTTTATTATTATTTATTTTATTTGGGATAATTTTTAGATTTTTTTTTCAATTTCATCATCCTTCGTAATATTTACATATCATATTTTACCATCATTCTCTTATTGCTATTTTTTAACCTTGACAAGTTTGTAAAATTAAATTTTTTTTATTTCATCATTCATCATTAAATTGAGTTTCTTGATTGATTCCAGGTCTAGAATTTAACAAGTTATGAATTTGAGAGAATAACTAAGGTTTATGAGATTTATTAGGTTTCATTTGTTGTTGGTTTTTTTTTCCTTTTTTTTAAACTCATGTTTTTCAGTTTTATCATATGACATTTGATTTAATTGAATATTGGGCCTATGTAATTTTTTCTCTCTTGGTATGGGGTTTTTCAATATTTTTAAAAATAATTTGAGTTATCTCGGGTTTTTTTATATTTTGTTCTTTATTGGATTTAATTTTTTAAATAGTTTTTAAATTAAATTAAATTAATTGCTTAATATTTATTTTTAAAAATATATCTTTCAGTATGTCATCATCTTTATTTATTTTAACATTTTTTAAGGATATACAAAATATTTAACTAGCAGCATTGCGTGAGGTAAAGAATCATTTATTTTTTATTTTTTATTTTTTTAAAGTTCATGTTTTTTTTTTATCTTTCAACATTTGATTTATTTAGAGAATAAGTTTTTTTTTTTGTTTCTACATGATTTTTCACTAATTTTAAAAATGACTTGGGTTATTTCAATTCTTAATCATATTATTAAATTAAATTAACTAATTTTAATTTTTTTTCTTAATCATATTAATAAATTAACCCTATTTAATAGATCCAGTCAAGTCAATTAACCATATATATATATATATATGTATGTATTATCATCTTAATATTTTAAAAATTCTTCATTTATTGTCAAACTTTTAACTTTCTAGTATGTTTATAATTTTTATAAGGTTATAAAAATATAATATGATCCGCTGCATAACTATAGTTATTAAACCCAGAACGGGAGTTGACTCGACAAAGGGGCCGGGTCACTGATTTGATTGGTCAACCCAGAAAAATTAAAAAATATATTTAAAGTTTTAACATTTTATATGAAAAAATTAAGAAAAAATCCATGTAAATATAGGCTATACATATTGTAAATAATTAAGTTTAAGAGAATATTTTAAAAAGTTTTTTTTATCTCACATTAAAAAAATACTATGTTAACCTTTTAAGTTGAAGTATTTAAACAAAAAAAGTTTTTTATCCAACATTGAAAAAATAAATTTTTTCTTATGAATATAGAATATATATATTAATAGGTTTCAAATCCCACATTGAAAAAAAACATGTTTTTTTTTTTTGAACATAGAATATATATACGAAAGTTTCAAATTTCATATTGAAAAGATATTATATTATCCTTTTAAGTTAAAGTATTTAAACTAAAAAGTTTTTTTATTCCACATTGAAAAAACAATAAAAAAACATAACCTTTTTCTTTGAAACATAGAGTACATGTACTAATGGGTTTCAAACCCCACATTAAAAAAAACATAATTTTTTTCTTGAAAACACAGAGTATGTATACTGTTATAACCCAAATGTTGATCTATTTGCCTTTTAATTTAATGATGAGGGGTTAAAATCAAAAATTAAAAACCAGGGGTTTTAATGCAAGAATTCAAAAACTTCAAGGATCAAATTAAAAATGGCCATTCCTAGTCCAAAAACAACGTTGTTTCAATCAGGCGTTGTTCTTCGTCTTCTTCTTCCAGCGCTGCAAATCCACTTGAAGATACAGGAAGGAAAGTGGAAATGACAGCCTCTCAATCGTACCAAAACACAAGGATCAATCCAGGGAGGATGAACTGAGAAGACGAATTGGGACAAACATAGAGAAAACCAGAGAACAAAGGGGACGTAAATAAAAAGAGAAACCAGGAGGATGAAGAAAGAAAAACAAGAAAAACAAAAGGAAAACACAAGCAGAAAACACAGAGACCAATATCAATATCACCATCATCTTCACCATCTCTAAGCAGACTAGGTATCCAATTCCTTTTCTCTCCTTTTGGTTTGCTTCATTCTTAAAATAATTAACATCACATTGTTTAAGTGAATTTTAATTCACTTGATCACTATAACAACACGGGTAAACAAGTTTATATTTGAAAAAAAAACAAATAAATATCGGGTCTCGCATGAGTCAAGGATCAATTGAGTTGGTATACTAGTCGGTTTTTTTGATAAACCCCAATCATTCTAATTTCTAAATTAACTAAGTTTTCGATCAATTTATTAAATTAATTCAAGTTTAATAATTATATTTAAAGTTAAAAAAAAAAAAACTAGTTTCAGCCAATGTACGAATACACGGCGTAGGAATGTTATTAAAAGATAATATCATCATCAAACTTTTTATGCCATAACAGCCTTTCCAAAACAAACATTTTTCTTTACTGAAGGGGCAAAAAGAAAAGCACCTCGTATATTATTTGCTCTAGAAATTGTTATTTGCTAGGATGCTTGGCATTGATTGCAATTATGGGAAGAATGTATTGACAATTTTGTCAGGTCATGTGCAAGCATATCACTGCAAGTTATTTTGGTGCCCAGTGGAGCACACCATTTTAATGTTTGAAATATTTTTTAAAAAAATTGATTTTTTTTATTTTAAATTAATAATTTTTTAATTTTTTAGATTATTTTAATATATTAATATTAAAAATATTTTTTATAATAATTTTTTTTATAAATTTTTAAATGAAAAATAATTTAAAAAATAATTATTACTATATTTTTAAATACTTCAAAAAGTAAAATGACACAAGCAACATTAGAATAGTTGTGGATATATCCCAGGCTATAGTAAGGTTATTTTTTAAAATAATTTTTTATTTAAAAATATATTAAAATAATATTTTTTTTTATTTTTTAAAATTTATTTTTAATATTAAAATTTTTAAACAATATAAAAATAAAAAATTTAAAACACAATATCTGGCTCCGGCAGACAAATTGTCCGAAATCAAATAATGTCATCAATGCCCCCGCATGCCTTCTTACCTTTTTTTTTTTGTTTTTTAAATGCCGAATATGAATTATCCCAAATAAACCTGGTAGTTTCCAGATATGCGCGTGGAGAAGTTTCCGTGTGACAACATAAATGTCATGGGCGAGACCTTTCCATCATTCTGGAAGGAGTGGTAAAATAGTCAGTAACTCCCCTGGTCAGACTCGTAACGACGACATAGTATCAGCTGTGGAAGGACCAGCAATGCCAAAAGGTATATTTAAATTTCCTTCTCTTTTTTTCCCTTTTTTTATTTAATTTTCAGTTTTATGTTGAGAGAAAAAGAGAGAATTTGAGAAATTTAAAAAGCAGGCGTTGCTTCGCCTTGAATTCTCTGCCATTTCAAGTTGTTTTCGGAGGATCGGAACATGTTTGAAACGAGTTTTTTTTAAATTTAATTTTTTATATTTAAATTGTTGATATAAAAAATATATATTTTTAAAAATATTATTATAATATATTAAAAAAAAACTCTCTTAAAACCAATCACCAGATTCTCTCATTGCGTTTCGTTTATTCAACATTATTCCTATGCTTTGAGGGTATGATTTGTGGGCTAATAGGACGCCTTTTGGATTTGTTGAGGTAAGAATGGAAGAAAGCTCAGAGTTCAAAAGGGAAAAAGACGAAAACGACGACGTTAAGAGAGAGGAATGGAATAAGAGAAGATACGGCATATGTGAAACAGCGTGTTTGATTCGTGGTAAAGTAACTTTTCAGATTGCTTTTTATTTTAAATTTATTTTTGATATTAATATATAAAAAAATCTAAAAACATAAAATTAATTTTTTTTTTTTTTTAAATCACGATTAAACTACATAGACGAACATAATATAATTTAAAAAAAAAAAGGAGAAGCCCAGCCGAGAAAGAGCAAAAAGACCAAATAAATCATAAATCTGGCCGAGGCTGCCAAAGCATACATAGGTGTGGGAGGATGGAATAAAACAGCAAGAGAGAGACGTTAGAATAACAAGTACAAACTATCTCTCTCCTTTTCATTTTGGAAAACAAGCAAGAAGAAAGGAATGGGTGGTGGTGGTGGTGATTCAGACATTGCACCGCATCCCGAGAAGATAAAGATTGTGGCCACATGCCTGGTGGTTTCCGTTGGCATATCCCTCTTAGGCTTCTATCTCAAGTCCGGCGCTGAATGGAGGTCTAATTGGTCATTATCTTTAAACAAAAACAAGAAAAAGAAGAAGCCAATCCGAGTTTACATGGACGGATGTTTCGACATGATGCACTACGGCCACTGCAACGCCCTCCGCCAAGCACGCGCCCTTGGAGATCAATTGGTGGTCGGCGTTGTTAGCGACGCTGAAATCATAGCCAATAAAGGTCCTCCAGTGACACCTCTCCACGAGAGGATGATTATGGTAAATGCGGTGAAATGGGTGGATGAAGTGATTTCCGATGCGCCGTATGCTATCACCGAAGAGTTCATGAAGAAGCTTTTTGATGAATATAATATTGATTATATTATTCACGGAGATGATCCTTGCGTTCTCCCTGACGGCACCGATGCTTATGCGCTCGCTAAGAAAGCTGGCCGTTACAAACAGATTAAGCGCACTGAAGGCGTCTCCAGCACTGATATCGTTGGTAAATGATTAATTAATTTTATTTATTTATTAAGGGTTTCAACTTTCAGGATATAAGATCAAATTTCATTCGTGAACAGGTCGCATGCTTCTGTGTACCCGAGAGAGATCGATTAGTGACAGTCACAATCATTCATCATTGCAGAGGCAGTTTAGCCATGGAAACAGCCAGAAATTTGAAGCAGGTGGATCCGGAACTGGAACTCGGGTTTCTCATTTCCTTCCTACTTCACGCAGAATTGTTCAATTCTCCAATGGCAAGGTATATATGATCAATCTACTGCTCATTTTCACTTTAATGTTAAATGATTCCTTATTTGTGTATTCCTACTGCCAAGTCCCCCTAAACCTTGTGCCTTTTCCTGCGTGTGTGGAATCTCAAGTTCCCAAACTAAGTGGGCATCTGCGCGTTTCGTGGTTGTGTGACTTTTATGCATGTTACAAGTGCTAGGACCTTGTCACCTGTTACCCACCATTTATTCAGATAATCACAGCTGTTCTAGTTGCTATTCAATCCATGTTTGTTTGAACCCAATCGTAAAAGTGGACTGCTTTACTGCTTATGGTGAAGACTTATTTTCAATTAATTTTAACATGAATTTCTGTTTTCTTAGTGTGAATACCATTTACAATGTCATTTCTTGACACTTTTCATGCATGTGATTCCAGGGGCCAGGGGCCGATGCTCGCATAGTTTATATTGATGGTGCATTTGATCTCTTCCATGCCGGACATGTCGAGGTAGGTTATGCATTTTCTTTATCCTTGCATGTCCGTGCCTTTAAAGATTCAAATGACTGATTTTTTTAAACTTTGAACTTTCTTTCTTCTGTTCTTAAGGAATTAGTTCAATCTACCTCTGTTTCCTACGCCTTCTACTTACCCTTTCACAATCATGTGTGAAGTGCATCTTTTTATTACTCATTTGTACTTGCTGTTGTTATTTGACTTGTGCATGCTTGTGATCATCCTCTAACTAGTTTAAGACAAATGGGAGGATAGATGAGCTACTTCATGTCAGACTTACACTGGGGATTGGGATTGAGCATTATCTTCTTTTCAATGATGGTAATATCGAAGAATCGAATTCAAGATGATATTGGTTGCTGTTCACCATAGTCTTCAATGATGAAACCAATTTAAGGATACTTTTAATCTAGACTCTGGGAGAGATACTGGAACTCATTGTCTTAAATTAGAAGCGCTAAAGCTGTCAATATATGCATGCAAGTTTCATATGGCAAGAAATTTAACATGGTGAAAATGGTTCAGAGGTTAGTAAAATTTGTTCTGTTTTGCTATATTTATCAATTGTTTACACAGAAGGCTGGTGTCGGTAAGGGATGTGGCACACAGAATGGAGAAGGGTTGATGAATTGGAAAATAGAATCTTCTTGTTATTTAATGTTTGCCTATTCATGACCATATTGTTTTAAGACAACTATCAAGTGAAATTATGATCTATGGAACCAAGTGTTGGGTTTGGGAAACAGAGGGGTAATGTGTTCAAAAGCAAGTGCAGCATGGCTGGAACCTTAATAGATGAGTGACAAAGAAAAGACAGAATAAAGAGCTTAATACATGTTAAAAACTACAAGCTTCGCCGATTTGGTGCTGAAACATGGGATATGCCTTGGGCTTGTCATCACTAAACTTAATAAATAAATGAGAAAAACTGGAGTAGCTTATGACAAGTAGACTGGAAAGAAAGATATGTTACTTACTAGCAGGTATAGTCCTGAATTGTATGATATGGTGCGAAGAGTTTGTCCACTTTGTTCCATCTGGTTGAACTTAGTTGGCTTAAGTGATTGCTTTGTGCTTCCATGAGAAAAATAAATTTATTTCTGCTGTTTAGATTCTCAGGCTTGCTCGAACGCTGGGAGATTTTCTACTTGTTGGAATACACAATGATCAGATCGTCAGGTAGCTCTCTTCATGATCAGTTAACTTTACACTTTATTTTCCCACTTCATGGTTTTGTCTTTGCTCTCCCTGGAATTTGCTTTGCTGCATGCAGATTATATTATGTGTGATATACTAATATGAAAAAGAAAAAAGAAAGTATTCTGCTTTGAGCACTAGAAAATAGCCTGCCTCTAGTATTATTCTAGGTATATTTATGTTCATGGCATTTATATAAACATTTCTTTGGTGACACTGATGAATACACTAGGAATATCCCTCCGTGCCTGGGATAAAAAGGAAAAATTTAAGTTGAATGAGACTTGCCTAACAATTCTAAACCAGAAAGAATGATTTTCTGCACCATGTAAGATGTTGAGATAAGAATGAACTAGGAAAAGATGCTAATGATACTTTTATTCTTGATTTATTTTCTTCTTTTAGTAGTCAAGATTTGAATGGGAAATGCTTTGCAGGTTATTTTATTAACATTTGCTTGTGAACACTGGTGAATATATAAAATGGGAATGTTGGTTCTCGGTATTGATTTGCAATGCCCATGGTTGTGTTTCCTGCTGGCCCTGAGCAGGAACTATGGAAGCTGCGTGAAAATTTCAAAACCTGGAAAAAACAACATTCTGGACTGTAAAAGCAACTGAGATGACTTGGAATGAGGATCAAATAAGTCTATTGTGTTAAGCTTGGAATGAGGATCAAATAAGTCTATTGTGTCAAGAAACCATTAGTGAGATTCATGTTCTTTATTCAACATTTTTTTGAAATGTCATAGGAACAAAGTGGGTAGTAACACAGATGAAAACAGGATCCACTTTCATGATCATAAATCTAACTCTAGTATTACTGCTTGCTAACCACGAATTTCAACCAAATTAGTGGTAAAACTAAATCTTAGTCGGAGTAGTGGTAGGATTTGACATATTTGGAAGAAATTCTTGAAGTGCTAGAATTCAACTGGAGTGGATCAATCAGCTCGTAAGTAACTGCCAAATTTTCCACAGCACCCCTCTCTAAATGCATCAGAGTTCTAAGGCTTTAAGGACAACTTTAGTTCTTAAAAAGTGGAGCCCGCAAGAAATGAAGAAGCAAGGGAAACTTCCCAACACTACCCTCTCCACATATTTGTCAGATTCACGAGTTATGGGGCAGTTTTAGTTTTTAAGAAGTTGGCCCCATCAACATTCTTCCTAAATTCAATTTTTTTTGGTGTGCTTTACAATTTTATGAAATTCAAGGGTTTTAAATTTCTCTATCCAATCCCAGAACAAATCAACTTTATCAACCATGAGAATGAGTGAAAAATGATATATTGTATAATTCTTCACATATTTATGCTTTGCGAGCAGATATCTAGTTTTTTAGTTTCGAAAGGCCAGGGTTTCTTGGCTATTGTTCAAGGTTTTCACATTTCTCACATCTTTTTCATAGGCCTTAAACATGTGAGATTCTGATCAGGCACACCATTCACAATGATCATCCAAATGACATTGATTTTATAGCTTGTAGATATAAAAGACATTAGCTTACATCCATGCTTGACTGTGCGAGGAAGGCACCATGGCATGATATGTGCTTCTCTTATGTGAATGGGCAAAAGTCCAGCTGTAGGCTAGTGCATCTGAAATATACCACAGGCATGTGCTTGGCAAAGGGAAACATTGTAGTTGTAAGGTTTATGCACAGCACAGTGACTGGTAAATGCTCATAAACCATATGTTTGCCAATCTAGCGAGCTGACTTTGTCCAGCCACTTCTATCATAATGAACACTGTTTTTATTAGTTGTCCATTAGATTCCCAATCACTTCTAATGCTCTTGTACTTGTTCTAGATCATGTCTTACGCAGAAACATGCACAAAATTGGATTATTAAATTTATTCTATGTTTAGGCCCTGGTCACTTTTGATAAGTCTACATTTGGCTATAGTTCTGACTTTTATATGAGTCAAGCACTTGCTCTAGAAAGTTGAATTTGGTTTCTCACTGAGATCTACTTTGCAGATATTTAGCATCAAGGAAGAATACAGGGTTTTGTGGAATATACCTTTGGAAGCTGTATATTCTCAGAATCATATGGTTCTTAGGAATGTAATTTTACATGTTACCATTGAGAGAATTTTGGAAAACCTTGTGCTTCAATGGCTCATCAAAGCTTCTCTTTAAATGGCTGCTTGATTTAAAGTGTAGTTATAATGGTGCATTGAATAGTAGTGCTACTTAGATAGAAATTGAATGACCTCACGCATCAGTAGCTCATTAAAAGTTCTCTTTGGATATCATCATATTTATGTATAGCATCTGATGCTGAACTTTTCTCCGGAGAGCTACAATAATATTATCATAATTGGATAGTAGTTTAATTTCACACTCTCTGCAAGGAAACAATGACGAATTTTACCTTTCTATTCATCATTTTTTAAGCTTCGATTAGTTTAATAATTGAGGGTGTTTTTTTCTTGGACTGGTTCTGCAGTGCAAAAAGAGGAGCACACCGTCCTATTATGAATCTTCATGAAAGAAGCTTAAGTGTGTTGGCATGTCGATATGTGGATGAGGTGATTATAGGTGCTCCATGGGAAATATCCAAAGACATGGTTAGTATGCTATTAAATTTATTCTTTGTCCTTGTTTTTCCATCTGTCCAGTATATAAGTGATCTCTTTTTCTGTTTCTTTCATCTTTATTAACTGCCGATTATTTTTTCTTGTCATTGCTGACTTTGTCACTAAGCTTTTTAAAATCCCAGATGGTATACATATTACTGTTATTGGGTTATGACAATAATGCCACAAGTACTGGACATCTTTTGTAAATAAGCAGTAACTCACACGAGTACAATCTTCTTATTGTTGCCTTAGCAGAGGCTGGTTTTTTTGGTGGTCTGATAGTATGTAGTAGCTGGCTATTTCTCTTCCTGTCTGACTTGATATTTTAAATTCTTAGTGGAACTTTGAGCTAGCAAGGACAGAGAGGGAATCCTGATTCTTGTTTTCCCCTCTTCTTCTTTTCTATAAAGATTTTGAATGGAAGCTCTCTTTCTAATGTGAGTGGAATTCAAGCATAGGTGATAAGTGGTGTTACCAACTAAACTAACAGGCATCCCTGACTTCTTTGGGGAACCTCTGTGGATTATTTCAGTGCAAATAAGTAAAAGTAACACAAAGGCACTCCTCTCTTCCTCAGGAAGGGGGAAAGGCCGTTATGAAGCATTGCCCTGCTTGGTAATGATGTAGACACTTAACATTAAATGTTATATAGCTTGAGCTCATCGTGTTTTCTAATCTTTAGCTTTGTTTACTCTGTCATCTTGTCTTTGCTGTCCTGAGGGAAGCTGGCCTCAAAACTGTTTTGAATTTGCACAATTGACTCCTAGAAGTTCTCAGATTGTTCAATCATAATTCTTGATCCATCACGCTTAAGAAAGGTGTTGCTCAGGTAGTTGCTAGCAGTGTCAAGAGAGATGTGTGAGGCCCGTTATGATTGTCATCCTATATTCGATTCTTTTTTATTATAATTAGTTATTTTTTTAACCTTTTTGATTTCATGTTTAGTCTTTTTATCTGATTTTTCTTGACATAATACAAATTATTGGTGACTGCAGATCACAACCTTCAACTTCTCATCAGTTGTTCATGGGACAGTTGCAGAGAACGATGACTTTCAGAAGGTAAATAGTACTTGTATAGCAAGAAGCCTAGTAGCACTGAGTAAACACGTTCACTTGCTAATTATGACATTGCTGACTTCGCAGGAACAGGACAATCCATACGCTGTGCCAATCAGTATGGGTATCTTTAAAGTTTTGGATAGCCCTTTGGATATTACAACTACCACGATAATTAGGAGGATTGTATCAAATCATGAAGCATATCAGGTTCACCTAAACCCCCTACCATACTATTTTCTGTTGACAAATTGTGGACGAGTCTTTTGCATAGGGAGGCATGCTCATAAAAGTTAAAACCATTGGTTGATCATTTTGGAGCTATAGGGATTAGATACTTATTTAGTGCACACTTGTTTTTCTGGTTCAAGCTCACAGAAGTGCATCTTTTGTATGCAGAAACGTAATCAGAAGAAGGGAGAGAGTGAAAAGAGATACTACGAGGATAAAACTTTTGTTGCTGGCGATTGAGTCTACACCAAGCCGCAACCGCACGGCTTGTTGACTGCACGTTTGTTTAGTTAGTAATACCGCTATAATGGAGTTACCTGAGTGCTTAAATCACACACAACCCCATGAGGCTGTGATTTGTGGTTTAGATCTCATACATTTTTTATTTTTATTTTTATTTTTATTAATATCAAAATTGAGGAGCTGGATTGTTAAGTTTTTTCAAGAGATCCACTTGGGTATTTGTTTGGGATACTCTCGGTTTTCACACTCATATAGGTCGATGGATCATATTTATCAAGCTGGGCTCACGTGAATTTGGGCATAAACCCAAAGCAATTAATAGTAGTTTTTATCTGTAAAACATTATTATGCCCTTCTCAGGAGCGATCGTGTATATGTCGCCCTTGTGCTGCACGGACGCCTTGGGACTTTAAAGAATGAATTTCTTTTCATTTCTCTCTCTTGGTTCTTTTGCTAGTCTAGCAGTTGCAAGTTAATAATCTAGCCTTGAAGAGAACTTCTTATGCCAGGAGTTTTTGCCAAATTTGTAAGAGGAATCGAGGGTATGAAAAACATTTTTCTGCACCAATTTTCGGTAGCTAGACTGGTCTTCGAATTGACCTGTCAGTTTGGGTGTTTCTTTCTTTGGTTCTATTTTTTAATCTCTCTCTCGCAAGCGAGCAAAGATTAGAAGCCAATTGTAGCCATTAACTTTAAACACACATGTAAAAGAATGCAAGAAAATCATGATCACTGGATGAAAACAAATCTTAATCTAAAGTTATTGTCCCAAGAAAAGAACATGAAGGTGAAATGCTTTAAGAGTAAACTTGTTTTTAATTCAGTGTTTTAATTGTTTTTTTCTTTATATATATAAATGAAATTACAAGATGGGTTCAATTAATTAATTAAGAACACATAACAGGAGAAAAGGGCTTACTGCTGATGCGATCTAATACAATTACAAAGGCCATGATAAGGTGTGAATCGAAACCAGGCTGGACCACCAAGCTAAAAACATCATCGCTCAGTAAAATCGTAGTGTTGTTCACCCTCTTCCTGAATATCTTTGCCACTACTTCCCCAGTAGAAGCCTCGACGATCTTGCAATCCCTCGATCTAAACGACCCCTCAATCTTGAAATTTGGCGTGTTTTGATGGTGTGCTCCCATGAAGATCTCTGCAACATGTTTGCGGCCAGCAGAGTGGAAGAGCACCGATGGGCTCCTCATTGAGAATACTCTGGTCTTTTCGCACCCATCTTCTCCTATGTAAGCATTCCACTGATGCTGCATGCTTAGCATCTGTTAACATCAGCAACATTAATTGGATCAGATCAGGAGTTAACATCAGCAACATTAATTGGGAAAATTAAGTTTTAGTTCGAATTCACTGAAATGAATAACTCCTAATCTGTGTGTGTATACGTACCTTGGGTTTCAAGGAAAGCAAGGCATTGCCAACTCCGTCCATGAGGACAAGACCATAACCATTCTTCCTGGAATAATTATCAACTCTAAAAACTAACGTCCCGTGCGGATCAAAAACGGTGAATCCGTCTGTACCCTGGAAGCTCATGCTGGATCTCTTCCATACAGTGAGCACAGACGGAGGTGGTAACAACGGATGATGTTTATCATGATCATGAAGTGGCCGCCTGCTGTCGTTGTGATCTTTCAACAACGAATGGCCGTGGCATCTACTCTGATCAGAAGGATGAATCCTGGACATGGCGTGCTCTGTTCCAAATTGATTGGACTTGGAGAATATATAGTATTTGATAACTAAGGATTGCAGAAGGTGAAGAGACCAATGCAATATTATGCAAATATGAAGTTATTGAGCAAATGCGAATTGTCCTCTGTTTTATACTGGAACTTGTGGACAACAAGAAGTAGGTGGAAATTAAACAAAAGACCTTCGTCTCGGATGTACGTCTACCTCAGTGGCTTACACAACACCTCTCTTCGGAGGGTCCATACCTTTATGTATAAAATGTATATGCTACTATATATATATATATTTGCCATGGCTGACTTAGTTTTTGATCCCCCATTCGTCTCTTAATTTATTACCATGAAGTAATTAATTGATAAACAGTCCTCGCTGTGGTGTGGAAATTGTAGATGAAAACGAAAATGATGAAAACCAATATTTATGTTGAAAAGGCTTCTAGCTATGGCTATCATCGATCTCTTTCTCATGTTAGGGCAAGCTCTTCCTTTTTTTTATATAGTTTAATGTTGGTGTCCGGGTTAGCTTGCCCGTACCTCGACTAATTCCACGGGCTCTGAAGTTAACGACCATGTAAGCTTCCAATGACTATTATATGAGCAACCTAGGGCTCGAACTTGAAACTATAGAAAAAACAAATCTCTTGTTTCGAACCTTTTATTACTGAGCCACCACCTAGATGGTTAAGACAAGCTCTCCCTTCATGATTGAAGTGGTTGCCTTCCTGCCTGCCTAGCTCCTGATCCTTTATTAACTAGTTTCCATGGTCGAAAATGTCGACTTGACATGCATAATTATGCTGTTCTGGGACTGTTCATTTAACCGAAATAATCATTTCTCTTTTTCCCACAGTACTGTACAGGGAGGGCATCATAAGCAATATCCGCTGATATTGATCTTCATCTATCCTACGTGGGGCAGAAACTATAATGGTTTTCTGCATTTCATAATTAATTAATTAGCTGGCTTGCTGCTCTAAGTCCATGCATGGTTCGGGTGGCGACCCATTACTTTGTCGTGATAATGAAAATATTGCCCTCCCTCGTCACAGAAATTTGTGAATATCTATCAACTTGTAATTGTCCGCTTGATCTAGAGTCCTAGGAAGATTACTAGCTAGCTATATACACAACCAAAAATTCGTGGGGTTTGTTCTAGTCGGGAGTCGGAACCAATGTGTTAATTTCTCTGTGTCTTGTTGCCGTCTGTCCTGATTCATAGAATCCAGGATTTTGACAGTACTGGTTTCTATGGTATCAGCCACATGAAAGCAAGTTCGAATAAGAACAAAGGAGGATTGGAATAATAACAGATGTGTGTTCGTCGATTGAAGGATGGTTCAATCGTACATGTATTAACAATTTGAACACTGGTATTAGTGCTAGTAAAGTATTGTTTTTACACTTAATTAGTCAAGCAACTTGGTTTAGTGCCCCCATGTTTTGAGTCACGGAAGCACTAAGTGACTGATTGTGGGATCGCCTTCTCCCCGTCTAATTGTCATTTTCTTAATGAGGATATAGATTAAGTTAGATTAGAACCAAGTGAATGGAAACTGAAATCTCTCAAGACAAGAGAATGTTTCTGAGAATATAAAAATCTAAGAATTTATTTGGAACAAGATGCAATTAAATATTTAAGAAATAAATAAACAATTAATAGTAGGTAATTGCTTGCATCCGGTTAATCCAAACTTGGGGCGGCTGCTTGTATGTATATTCTGGTTCCTGCGCAGTTTCCGATGTTCCCATCAAGACAATAGATTAGAGGTGTGTTGAATCATCCAGTTGAAAAGAAGAAGAAGAAGAAGAAGAAGAAGAAGATCAAATTAAGTTGATTTGATCCTCAGATTGAGCTGGTCACGTTCCTGATTCGGCAAGGGAAAGCAACTCTTTTTGTTGAACATATCAATTTCATGATTAAAAATGGCTAAAGAGATCGTCCAGGGCAGAAACAAAAACGATGATGAAGGGAATTATTTATTACTTCTTTATTGTAAGTATTTAAGTAAAACGAACTGTTTCGTGAATATTTTTGTTTCAGAAAATAAGAAAAAAAACTGAACCTAGTAACTTAGAATATGTATATTATTTATTGAAATCAGCTATAAAATGAGAAAAGTCTATCTATTTCTTATAATTATTGATTTAAAACAACTATAAAGGGATAGAGAAACTGTGGTGTAGAGTATTATTTTTATTGTTTTTTTAAAAATATATTATAATATTTTTTTTAGTTTTTTTGACATTATTATATTAAAATTATAAAAAAAATTGAAAAAATATTAATTTAATATGGCACTCACAATCAGTACAAAAACTTAGATTTAAGATATCTTTAAGTCCTACCTTTGATGAATTTTAATTTCAAACCCTTATAAACCGTGGGATGTGTGGCTTCTTAATAAAAAGATAATAAATAAATAAAATAAAATGATCCCTAATTGGCTAATTGTGATAATAAATCTCGTAATGATTGGAAATTATAATAAACACAGGCGCTTACTCTCTTATAAATCTTTAGTCAAAAAATTTAAGTGAAAATTAAAATAGAGATTTCATATTAATTATGTAAAGAATAAAATTATAAATTACAATGTGATTAAAAAAAATAAAATGAATGCCCACGTTCAAATTTATATTATCGAAAGTGAAGCTACCCTCATATCAAGTCATGATGAAGTGAATTAAAAGGTGTTTAAAAATATAATAATTATTATTTTTTTAATTATTTTTAAATATTTTTATTTAAAAATATATTAAAATAATAGATTAATTTTTTTTAATATTAAAACATCAAAATAATAATAAAAGTATAAAAAATTAATATTAAATAATTTTTTTTTATAAAATATTGTTTGGCTGCGTTACAGCATATTAATTTGAATATGAACATAGCTAACTTTTACATCGCATGCCAAATGATCTACAGTGAAACTAAAAATGACGAGGGTTGCACCTTTGAAAGTTTGATGTGACATATATATATATATAGCTAGCTTAGGTTAATTTCTGGACTTCCTGGAATCAATGGGGGGGGTTTAGCAAGGATGATGATGTAAGCAGCACCACCACCTAAATATAGACTATATAATATTTTTATTATAGGCCAGGCTTCTTAATTATATATATATATATATATATATATATATATATATATATATATATATTAATCCACCAACAGGCTTGCTTAGCAGCTCACATGCATCATTGTATTATATTATAAAAATAAAAGTAAAAAACTAAAATAGAAAAGTTTTTTTTTTTACGGTACTGCAACACATAGTTATATAATAAAAAATATTATTTTGATATATTTATAGAATAAAATTATTTTAAAAAATAATTACTATTATGATATTAAACAGTCTCTGAAATTATAGTAATTTTTTAGGGATAACTAGTGATATTATTAGACTTGTTGTGAGGTGTTTTTTTTTATATATTTAATATGAGACAATAACATCATATGCCATAAAATCAAATTTCATTTCTTAAAATCAGGTAATAATTAAAAGATTGGACACATGTAAACCAAAATAAATCATTATACTTTATGCCATGATGAAATCATATAAAAAAAAATCCAGCGATAAAAGGGGCAAACATAGCTTCACTGTGGCAGTCCCAAAAAATGCAACTGTGTGTTGCGGCACGGTAAAATGAATAGAAAAAAAAATCCTTTTCTATATTAGTTTTTATTTTTATTTTTATAATATAATACAATGATGCATGTGAGCTAGCTAAGCAAGCCTGTTGGTGGATTAATATATATGTAATTAAGGAGCCTGGCCTATAATAAAAATATTATATAGTCTATATTTAGGTAGTAGTGCTGCTGACATCATCATCCTTGCTGAACCCCCCATTGATTCCAGGAAGTCAAGAAATATATATATATATATATATATAGTGGACCACGTTGGTATCAAATAACGTAGTGAGGTTTATTTTTCCCCATAACATCTTGAGAGATGGACACATGATAGATAAACTTTTGATAATGCATGAATGGATAGAGCAACTCAAGTTCTATATATCCTTTTCTTCTCACTTGAGGCAAGCGTGGCGATGAGTGGTGCTATAGTGGTATTCATGTAAGCAGAGTGTATTCCCCCATGCGTACGTGCAGCTCTATCTCTTCTAAAATAAAATAATAGCCCTTATCGGTGCAGAAAAGCAATTGATAGGCGACCACTTCCACATTATCTTTAGCTATTTGATATATACTTCATTCCCCGTTATCCGCAAGGGAGCGTTGGTTGCTGTGATATAGGAAGCGTTTGTTTCTGCGTTTGTAACTGCGTTTTGGCAAATTTCAAATTTTTTTTTTTTTTTTTTTTTACTAAAATTGAGTTACGGTTGTACTTTTTGGATCGTTTTGATGTGCTGATGTCAAAAATGATTTTTAAAAAATAAAAAAACATCATTTGCATGTATTTCGGCACGAAAAGCTATTTGAAAAGCAACCGCTACCACACTGCCAAACACGCTCATAGTCCCTACAGAAAAGCAATTGATATGCGGTCACTCACGTTGACTTTGCTAACATATGTTATTATTATAATTTTAAAATTTAATTTAAAAATTCAACGAGGTAAGAGCTAGATTACGATCAAGAGGATTAATTTAGGATGATCTGAGTTAGTATATAGATAAAAATAATTTTTATTATAGTTTTAAAATCCAATTCAAGAGTTTATCCAAGACAATGTTCAAGTCACAAGCCGAGAGGGTCAACTAGGTTGACCCGAGATTTTGTTTAAAAATAATCGAAGAACCTTGGGTTTTTTTATCTTATCCAAAAAAGTCAATGTGTTTTTTACCTATGTTTAATTCTAGGTTGACGTGACCGGGTCAGGTAAAGTCTTATGTTTCTTTATTTTTTCTTAAACTCAAACCATTCTAGTTACGGAGTCTACCTGGTTCCGGGTTAACCCATGAGGTCAGTCCTGGTTTTATAACTAGGGTTATTATAATATTATTAATTTCAACACTCAATATAAACTAAAATAAAAAAAAAATATTTTTATTTTTTTAAAAAAAATATATGTAAGTTTGACAACAATATATATTAAAGATAAGATATATTTTCTCATATTTTATTTTTTCTTATCCATCATAACCAAATAAGATATAAAGACAAATATCTTGTTTTGTATATTAATACCAAACACAATTTTGTTTTTATTTTTTTTTTATTTTGTCTCATCTGTTTTTACTTTTTTTTTGTCTTTTTTTTTCTTGAGATAATAACCAAACACTATCTAAAACATTATAAGACTAATAAGATGTAACTTAATTGATAATAGAGAGTTTGAATATCTCATTTGCAATGAAAAAAAGTACTTTATAGTATGTGGATTGAGTTCAATGTAAGGATAAAGTTGTTATTATCATAGTTTTAAAACCCGACTCGAGGACCAACATGGGTTGACTTGAGTTGGTGTATGGATAAAAATAATTATTATCATAGTTTTAAAATCTAACTGAAGAATTGACTCAAGACAAGATTCAAGTCACAGATTGGGAGGGTCAACCAGGTTGACCCAGATTTTTTAAATAATAATCAAAGAACTTTGTTTTGACTAGATTTGTTTTTCAAAAAAAAAAAGTCAATAGGTTTTTTACCCATGTTTTATCTTGGATTGACTTGAGTTTTTGACCGGGTCGGGTCAAGTCAATACTTTTTCTATTTTTTCTTAAAGTCAAACAAGTCTAGGCACCCAGCTGACTCGATTTCGGGTCAACCCGTTAGGTTGGTCATGGTTTTATAACTATAGTTATTATAATATTATTAATTTCAACACTCAATATAAACTAAAGTAAAAAAAATATTTAATTATTTTTTAAAATATGTAAGTTTGACAACAATATATATTAAGAATAAAATAATTTTTTTCATATTGTATTCTTTCTTATCTATCATAACCAAATAGGATATAAAGACAAACACTTTATTTTGTACATTAATACCAAACATAATTTTGTTTTCATTTTCTTTTTTGTTTTGTCTCATCCATTATCACTTTTTTTGTCTCGTCTTTCTCGAGACAATAACTAAACATTATCTAAAAAATTATAATATTAATGAGTTGTAACTTAATTGATATTAAAGTCCTCCTATGCGAGTTTCGGTAAATATTTTTCTTTATTATCAATATTTAAAATTCACTTTAAATTTATTTTATTTGAAAGCTAAAAAGAAAGGTTACTAGGTATTTAGAAATATAAATTTCAAAGTTACTTCTTAGAGTTACAATAAAAAATTGTATGGGTAGGCCTTTAACTTGCTTTTGCATGGATTCCAGAGATCGAATTCCATAGGAATTCATACCTTCATCCAATGTTAATTTTTTAATCTCTTAATTCATTTCAATTCAAAAGTCTCTAAATACTCAGTTAGGATTTTAGTTTTTAATCTTATATAACATTTTTTTCATAGAATTTTAGCAAATGAAATTATTGGAGCTTTTGAATTTTTTTTCCTATTAAGAGTGTGTTTGTTTTTGTATTTAAAAATTGCTTTAAATTTTTTTTGCGCTACAAATTTTGTTTTTATGATTTTGGACCGTTTTGATGTGTTGATACCAAAAATAATTTTTTTTTTTAAAAAAATATTATTTTGATGCATTTCTAAGCGAAAAACACTTTGAAGATAAACTGCTATCACAATCTTAAACAATACCAAGTGTAATAGAAACACTTTCCCTATATTTTAATTAATCCTTATTATTTTAAAAACCATATATTTTTTAATCCTTGTATTTTTAAATTTGTTTATAATCTAGTCTTTTTGTCAATTCCTTGTTCTTTATCAATTAACTTTTTTTTTTAAAAAAAAAAAGAAAAGTTGAAGATAATTGAAATCATTGTAATTTCTTTATCAATTACAAAATTAAAGATGCATTTAATTAATATATA
This sequence comes from Populus tomentosa, assembly GCA_018804465.1. Classification (NCBI taxonomy): domain Eukaryota; kingdom Viridiplantae; phylum Streptophyta; class Magnoliopsida; order Malpighiales; family Salicaceae; genus Populus; species Populus tomentosa. The sequence goes on along the minus strand of CM031979.1, from coordinate 8,403,190 downwards.
AAATGCATCCTTAAAAACATATAAAAAAATGATTTATTACTGACTAATCATTTAGTTGCACTACGCTGCGGGTCATATGATAGTTTTTTGAATAGTATAATTTGAATATCTAAATTATAAATGTTTCAAGTGCTAGCATTATCATGTGAGATATTTTAAAGCAATTATTTAAATAAAATGCCAAGAAAAAGTAATAGCAATTGTTATGTGTATCAAACATAGAAGTACAAATTCAAAGAGTTCAGAAGCTTAAAACATATGTTGGAAGCAATAAATGGATAGAGAAAGCAAGTTTATAGATGATCAAACCAAATCATAAGCTATATATCTTAGCAATAGTTGTAAAAAAAATCAACATCTCTATATCAATTCTCTTTCTTCTCTTTACTAGATGATGCATCATAAATCCCTAAAATAATGCATATAAACAAAGACATATTATTGGTAAAAAAAAAAAAAGGTTTAATGTACCCAAACATGCCATCAACTATGTATTATTTCCTTACTAGTCTTTTGGATTTTCATGATTGTTTTGTTTTAATGAAACCAAGTCTTAATCGAAGAATTTTTTTTGCAATTACTTTGTTTTAAGAATTTCATTATCTGGTTTTATTGTCAAATTCATTTAGAGTATTTTCATTTCTAATTATTCTAGGTCAATAAACCAATATGAAAGTGATATCTAAGGATTTAAGATCTATTGAATCTTGATATTAAGAAGGATTCAATGTATGATAATGTAGAATGACGTAGTTGATTCTAACTGCTTTGGGATTTTGCTGTCATGATTGTTGTTGTTATTATTGTTGCTATCTTCTAGTTTGAGAAACTTCATAAATTTTTGGTTGTTAGCAGTGACTAAAATACAAAAAGAAATGAAAAACACATCTTATACCAAAAATGAAAAACCCCTTTCCATGTTTCCTTGATCTCTGCCTCCCTCAACCTCTCCTCCTATTTATACAACCCTCTCTTATCTTTTTTATGTTTCTTTTTTTCTTTTTTCAAGCCTTTTCAAATATCTCCCTCACACTTTCTATCCTCGTCCATGTATAAATATAAGTTTGGATGTCATCATTTATTCCCAAGATAAAAAATAAAATACAAACTTTCAAACTTTGTAAAACCTAAAAAATGCCACCACCAACAAACCTCTTGAAAAATAAAAAAATACTACCACTAATGAAGTTATGAAACATTCAAACAAAACAAAAATTGAAAGAAATTTTCAATTTATGTTATTTCTATAGTGATTTACCATTTCCTTTTATTTGTTTATATAATTACTATGAAGATTGATCCCAAAATATCAATTAGTCTTTTAAATGAAAAAAATCATATTTTATACCTTTAAGTTTGCCCTTATTGAAGAAAAATATTTACTCTACCACTAAATCCACTAATTAATCAACTACTTTTTTAGTTGGTGATTCATAATCGATGCGAAGCCCATGGATAAAGAGATTTAAAAATCTACAGTTAAATTGACCATTTTCAAGAAAACTAATTTAGACTTATAATAGAGCTTGACATTATGATAATTTATACCGAGGAACCAAGACTATAGAAATTGAAACTCCGCCCAAAGCCTTTAAAAAGACATGAAAAAAAGAGTATAAAAGACACCATGAAAGTTGGTTAATTCTTTGATAAGTTACAGTAGTTCATTGAAGAACCAAATTAAGAGAATTTCCTCTCTCACACACAATAGATTATTCTGAAATCAAAGTCTGTAAAAAAATAAAAAAATAAATACAAGCTAAATATTCCTATTTATAATAGGTAAAAAAAACCTATCATAAACAAGGCTAGAAAAATAATAAAGAGTTCTAAATAAAATAGAAAAAAGAATCCTAAATCAATTAGGAAACTAAAAGAATTCTCACATAATAGCTTTTAGACCTTATCACAAGGTTTTTTTGATATTTGCTCGCTATGAAATTTTAATCATATACAAAACAAGGCCTCTAGAATCTTTTGATAAAATTTTAGCTTGATCCAATGGTCTAATAAAAAAAATTAGTATACAATTGTGCATGAGGAAAAATAAGCCTATAGTTGCCAAAATTAATTAGCCTATAAATATAAGGATCAAGCCCTTTTTGTACATAAATTAAATTGACTAAGGGCTAATAATCACTTGTAGAAGATGTAGCCTTCCTAAAACTCACATTGACGTAAATAATTTGAATAAGCTCATTGAATGCATCTTTAAGTTTTTTCTCTTAATCTTGTAATTGGTCAAACTAGAACTTCTAATAAATCATTTGGCATACTTTGGATTGTATCATCCTCTCTTTTCTAAAAAGAAGTTGACTTTGAATAATCACCTACATCACACAAAGATATTTCAGAAATATTAAATGTACCACTAACATTATACTTACCTAGTAGATCCACTTCATAAGCATTGTCATTAATTATTTCAAGGATTTGGAATGGACCATCTCCTCTTGATATCAACTTAGATCTTCTACATTAAAAAAAACCTTTCATTGCATATATACACCCAAACTTAATTATATGGTTAAAAGATAACCCTTTTTAACATTTGTTAGATTTTTTTAGGATCCCGAACATATATACACGCAATGAAAATGATAAATTTAAAATAATATTTGGGAGTTTCTAGGATCCCGTTAGACAGATCTAGAGTTGTTTAAGTATTTATTACCTGAAAATCTGATCTTCACTGGCTTTGAATAATTATTTAAATGCTGGATTGTTGTAGACCACAAGTCATCCAATTGTCTGGCCTCCAACAGTAATCCACATGAACCACTTGCGATAAATCTTCTAAATCTCTATTTAGGAGAGAGGTTTGTTATGTCTAGAGCTAGCTATTTATTTTATAACTTACATAGTTTTTCTATCTAACAGACAACCTCACGTTAATAAAAGGCATACTTTTATATTTATAGGGAATCTTGAAAACCCTATAAATGAAAAAATATATATTTGCTCCTTAAATAATATCCATATCTTATTTAAGGATAATTTTAGAAATTAATCAATCAAGTCCCTACTTGATTATTCTAAGACTAGAATTATAATCTTTGAATTAAATACATTCTATGCTTGATTTCTAAAATTATTTTCAATCAAGTCCCACTTGATTAATCATCCTGGTTTAATTTATGACTAATGGTTCTTAAAGTGTGTGACTTATTAGGTTCCTAATATGTTGGCTTAAATATAAATTATAATTCTAAATAAATAAAATTAAATTAATTAAATAATTTTATTTATTATCAATTCAATAATTGATTAATTTATATCTGAAGATCAAGTGCACTGTCTATTAATGTGTCATGATCCCCAAATATTAAAAAAAGTCATAAGTGATTTGACTTAACATTTTAGTGACCAGTTTCTCAATGTAATTATTATCCTTTCTTCAATAATATTTTGATTTAAACACTTTAGTATAGAGTGTGTCTGTTATGTCAAGTCATATTTGTTCACAACATTATAGTTATTGATCATTTGAATAAGATTTGAAACTCTTTTCAAATCTTATTCCATCTTGCGCAAGGATTTAATAATTAATATTATTTGAGAACATGTGGAACTTTTTCTTTAATTCACCTAGGGTGATGAATTCTCTCTTGATCACTCAAATATCTTTATATAGTTTATCAAATGTCTACCTATTTGTTACATTTACCAAAATAACATGTAACAAGATCAAAACATAACACTCCCTATATAAAGTAACTTAATGATTTTGAATTTTAGTAACCCCAAAGTGTCTCATTAAACCGACCTATAAGCTTCACGAATAAGCAATTTAGGCATGTATCAATTAGACACACATAATCTTTTTTTCTTTAAACAAATAACCATCAAACCTATAAAATTTGTCAAATGTAAATTCTCATATACTTTATAAATCTGGCTAAAACTAACATCATTATTATATAAATCTTTCACATACTCAAATCATAATAATTTAGATTTAAAGTTGAAAGAAGTACATACCTTCTTGATAGTGTATCAACCATTATATTTTCAGTACTTTGGTTATATTTTATCATATATGGGAACATTTCTATGAACTCAACTCACTTGACATGCATACTAGGAATCTTATTAGGGAAAATATCATTATAATCTTGTAATAAAGAAACACAAACACTAAAAATACAAAGATCAAGTTCATTAGTGTTAAAATATGCCTTATTACACATAAATGAAATCATAGGCATGCTAGAAAAGTAAACATTCTTAATCTCATTCCCTTTTGCATGAAAACTAACTTTTTTTTTGTCACTCTCTTCTTTTCTTACCATTTATTTTTTATTCTTTTTTTCTCTTATCTCTTAGCCAAAACCTTATTTTTCTCTACATTGACCGAATCTTCCTCATACTCTTACATGGTTTTTCTATATTTTTTTGCTTCTCCTTTCTTTTTCAGATTTAATTGGTCTTCATAAACCTACATAAGTGACAATGATACAAATATGAAAGTCTTTCCATCCTTTTTAAGATAATATATGTTCTTAACCCATTATGCTTGACCTTCCTATGAAATTTCCAAGGACTACTTAATAATAGATGAGCAATATGCATAAGAACCATATGACATAAAACCTTATCCTTATTCTTTCCAATAAAAAAAATCAACACTTGTTTAGTAACTCTTACTTCTCCATATTTATTCGATCATTGAAGTTTATAAGGTCTTTCATGCTTATCATCTCTAATTGTTATTGCATAGCCAAATTATCCCTTTTTGATTATTCTTATCTTTTGGCGGTAATGATTTGCTTTTGATTGGCATCATTAAGATATGAAAATCACATTAGTGGTAAGAGAAATATATCCTTACATACTTCCTCATGTGTTTACACTCAATAGATTTCACTCCTCTCGTGTTTTATATAAATTTTGATTTTTCACTATAATAAGCTTGTCTTTTACTTTTTAGCACTCAATCTCAAAGATTTTAGTTCTTTAAGGAACAGATTAGAAAAATTAACAACTTAGTAGTGTAATTAAAAATAATATATAGGATAAAAGAACAATAAAAACCAAAAACTATTAATACAAAACTATGAATATGAAATCGCAAATAGAAAAATGAATTCATGCAAAATATGAACGATATAAAAAGATTAAAAAATATATTATAAGAATAAGAAAACTAATGTAATAAGACTTAAATAACCCAAATTAAGCAAATATACTATATTTGTTTTTTACTTTAGCCATAACTAACAAGAAAAAAAGTTTGGACACCAAAACTACCAGTTATGATTTATTATTTTTGTAAGTTTCAGAATTAAACTAACAAATTATGTCTAAATAATCCCAAAACCATGTTAAGTCACTAAGATATCTTAAGAATCAAGAATTTTCATATTTGAATTGTTGAATCCAAGATTTGATGAAAACCCTATTTTTAATGGCTAAACCCTAATTATTTTTTTTCCTTAAGCGATTTCTTTTACCTTTTTTTTTTAATTGTAAACAACCATATCACAAATAATCTTTCTTTTTTAAAAATTTGTTTTTGTACATCTAACGTTCTAGATGATGATAATGAAGAAATAACATGGAAATTAAAAGATAAAGGGATATAACTTGATTGTAAACAATTGCTTTGATACCAACTAATGTAAACATTATGGATATAGAGATTCAAAAATCCACAAAGTTAAATTGACCCTTTTCAAGAAAGCTAAATTCAAGCTTGTGATTAAGCTTAACACACCGATAACTTATACCTAAACACCAAGACTATATAAACCTAACACTCACTCAATGCATATGAAGATAAAATATCTAGTCCATTCACCAAAAATATCTTATATGATTGAGGCCATATGATAGTTTAAATAGAAAAAAATTACAAATTTCTTGATTTGACTAATAGGTCTCATCATCCACATTCTTCTCCATCATCACCATTTTTTAAGTCATTGGCATGCACCATTTAAACAACTTGATTGGGCTCCTTCTCCATCAATGATTAATCTCTTTGCATCCTTTTAACGAGATCTTCTTCTATATTTCTTAGAACATCTCTAATATTTTTATCAAGTTTCTTAACTAAATACTCATTTTTAGCGATAATGACATGTCTAAGAAATATCTCATTGAGTTCAAGCATGAGAGTAAGGTGAAAGATTTGAAAAAAATCTGTTACCAACTATTTGGAAAAAATAAAAAGGTGAAGCTTGTTCATCACTTTAACCGGTTTTTCATTCATAACCTCCTTCAAGGCATCAATCCTATAAAACATATTTAAGAACACATCTAGAACATCCTTTATAACATGAAAATGAGATGACTTTGCTTAAGCTTCACTAGCTTCTCTCCTAACCACAATAAGAATTAGCTTTAGCTCCTCAATCACATTTTTTTTTATCACTAATAAAGACTTTTTATCCGTTTGAAGTTTCACAACCAGTACATCCTTTTTCCTATAAGGATTTGGTGAGAACCTTTTAAATAGGCCTCGATTGATTCTCTAGATCTGTTGGATTCCCTTATAACCTATATTATCTAACCTTATGGTCCTCAATGCTTGGCCATTCTCCTATAAGATTTATATCACTTGGACCATTTCTTTACACTCAGACTTTTAATATCAATCATTTTGGTTCTATAATGATCATCTAAAACAAATTTTGGTAAGACATAAAAAAAAATAACAATAATAAAAATAATGACTTGGGAAAAGTTGAGTGCAAACTCATAATAAAGGTTATTTAGGAAGTGATCCATATTTAATGAGTAAGGTTTCCCTACATCTTTATCTATGTCTCTAGGGAATTAAAAGAGAAACTCCAATATCTCAATGTTAAGCATTATTGTTAACTATCATAATATGGGATTCTCCTCAAATCGTACAAAATGGTAGTAGTTGTAACATATGGTAATGGTATTGGATCTTATCTAGTATTCGAGGAAACACCAAGCCCCTATACAAAAGGCTATTAAGAAAAGGGAGAAAGAGTTTCATCATCAAACCCAGGAACCCTTCTTTATTTTCTTTAACTTAGCTGCCAATATGGACATTACTTCTTTGAAATCCATAGAACTTATCGTGTCGATAAGATCAATACATATTTTTATTTTCTCTTATTTAAAGCAAGCTATCAGTAGTGGAACAAGAACTAGGATTCTTAGATGAAGTGGAATCTCTAAATTAAAGCTATATGAGGTCATGTCTCTTTTGGGTACTTCTCTTTGGCCTAGGTTCTCAAATTAAAATTTTAAAAATTCACCAAATAAGATAAATAAAAAAAGGTTTGAGTGTATTACCCATTAAAGCACATTTAGAGCCAAAGGTTACTTTTATACTAAGAATTGTAGGCCCACAATTAGCTGCACAACAACTTCTTTATCAAGGTCAAAGTGGGCTTATCATTGTATAGTCTAACTAAGATCCTCTAAAAACACAAACAACCCTAAATATATTAAGGGTTGACTATAGAAACAACATTTTAAGATCAACAATGAGCCACATGTTCCTCCACTTATTTGCAAGATTTATCTTTCTCTTAATTACTCTTTTAATAGGACTTTTTGCCTAGATAGAAAAGATTTAAATCCATGTCATTTCTTGAGTCTCATTAGTACATGCAATCAATTGATAGTAATGCTTGAAGACCTTTAATGAGGACCTTACTGCATCATGTAATTTTTAAAGTATTCATGGTAGCCCATATATTCTAGTGTAACTAACTAGCATAAAAGTTGTAATGGTGAAAAAGCTTTTTTCATAAACCCTAACAAAGAGAATATATACCCTTATCTGAACACAGAGAGGGGAGATGCAATATTTTAACCTTTATTTGGACCCTAATAGATTATGCATTGTTTTTCTCAACCTATAAGGTTTTTTTTTTTTTTTTTAATCTATGTTGCCTCTTTGTTAACAAGCCTAACATTTAGCTATCTAAATCATGGACACCTCATTCAAGTATGGTCCTCCAGTTGGTCTTAAAGCTATTTTAGCACCCCCTTATTGTCTTTTAGTTTTAATCGGGGGTTCCCTAGCCCCATTTAGGTTTTAGGACTCTCTCATTAGAGGCCTTCATTTAGGGTAGTTCTTGATAAAAAAACTACTCAAGAATATACCATACTTAAAAAGTTTTAAGAATGTGATTTAAGGAGTTACTTGATGAAGAATGAGTATCAATCACCAAAAATATAAAGAACCACCTAAAATCCTTTAAAATAAACACTTAAATAGTGGCTAAAACAACACTAGAATGATCCATACAATGAACAAAACCACTCAAGACCTCTTTGTGAGTTCCTAAAGGAATATTTGGTGTTTTAAAATAATTATAAATGGTAGAAATTGGTGGTATTAGTGGTGTAATAAGAATAACTTTCCCTCATTAAAAATCACCTAGAAAGATAAAATTAATGAAAGTAGTGAAAATAAAGAAGAAGGCCCACGTATGGTTTTATATAAACATGCTAACATGAGAGACCATGTTAGCATTGTTTAGCTTATTAGACAACTTAGTTCAATTATCCCTCGACAAGTGTGCCTCTATTAAGAAATCTAGTAAAGGGATAGCATGCATTTAGAATTTTCAAAGTCATCAACCTTTGGCCTTCACTTATATGCTCACACACCAACCTTTTGGTTTCCAACACATATTTTGTCATAATGACACATATGAGGAAATGAAACAACAAAACAGTTAAAAGAACAACAAAGTATGATTAGGTGACACATATAAAAAGACTCATGAGGATCACCTCAAATTCAAATAAATGAGATAAGAGAGTGCAAAAGAAAAACACACGTCATCCTCAAATATAAAATAAGACATGATAGATCCCACAACAAGTAAAACCTTGATGCTAGCCATACCATAAAGATTTGAAAGGGCAATTGATGGGTCTAGGGTCTACACCCCCAACCAAATAGCTCATGTCCTAAAGCTCAAGATAAGGCCTACAAGGAATATAGACACAAAGCTATAATAGACCATGAAGCTCACTCAAGCATCCGAAACCCAAAACACCCACCATCGAATTAAACTTATGGTGTTCATATAGCCCAACACAACAAAACCCTTAGATAGAATACTCATAAAGATCCTAGATAAATCTAGCTCCGGATGGGGTGAATACTTTGAAGCTAATTTTTGTTTTCAAATGCACCACCCTCTAATTAAACCAGTTAAACCTGGTCTATTTGTCACCAACCATATAAATAAAATATACATGCATTAAATAAAGGTACTTATATTGAAAGCATGTTCTTTAAAGATTGATCATGTTATCATTATCAACAATAAATAGCCAATAAAATCTAGAACCGAGATAGTTTTTACAGTGATCTATTGTTGCTATAGCCTTTATTTCTAAGTAGTCCAAAATTATAAGAAACAAGCACATTAATCATCCTATCCTTACATGGACACGCTCACGTAAATCCAAGGCTATATAAACAGCTTTTAACCCAAAGATATGGGGGCTCTTACCTTTGTAAAGATCTCCTTAAAAATCAACTTCTTCGTAGAAAAATGTCATCTTCTTTCTTTTCAAGCTTTGCTCTATAAGCCTTCCACTGCAAACACACACAACATAACCTTCTAAAGCTCATTTCCTCCACCATTAACATTAACTTAAACATCAGAAGGCCCTCTTAAATTCTAGAGGACTTGTTTTGTAGGTGTTCTAGTTGCCCAAGCTCAACCTTTTATGTCTTTCAGTCCATCATGGCCTTGGAAAGCAGCTTTAAGAAGACCATAATCTTTGTGAGGTTTTCAACGAACTCATCACATCCCATATCATTTTAATGCTTAAATTACCATATGTACACTAAAGTAATTAGTCAACTTGATCATGAACAGCTGGTATCAATTGGTGTACTTGTACAAACATTTATGCGTTAAGCCATGGACAGGTTTTGATGCATATGAAAAGCAGTAGCTAGACAGGAGCACATGAGGTACAATTGCAGGTCTTAGGTACAAAAGCACAAACCCCATAAGGCTTGTTAGGAAGTTGGCAATCGATGCCGAAGCAGCAAGGCATAGTGGCACAGTTGGTGGTTGCTGCCCCAGCACAGCACTTGCATAGTAAACACAGCTGGAAAGGTGCTAGCCTTCTTCTCCACAAATCATCATCATGATCATCTCCCTTTCTTCCAATTAGCCTGTACTCTGCGGGCTCCATAGGCCGGAATTCTCCGGCTGTTAATGATGTGTTTACTGGAGATGGCTGAACTGCATAATAGTTACTGTGAAACGTTAACTCCATGTCATTATCGAGTCAAAATAAAGTTTGAAAATCTTTCTCAGAAATCAACTTACCAGGACTGATGATCAACTGGCCTGGGATAAACAAAAATATCACCAATACTGCTAGTTTCATGGAATAATTCATCTCGGTACTGTTATACACGACGGACAGGCTAGAATGCTTGCACGCTGTACATACATAGGCGGACAGAAACTGAGAGTGAAAAGAGTTAAAATTAGGGAATCAAATTTTGTGGTGCAGAGGTGTGGAGAAGAGATGGTGGGTCATTGAAATGGATATTTTTTCTTTCTATTATACGGTATCGTGCACTGCAGTGATAGAGACAAAAGGGGTTTAACCATTAAGTAGTTTTGGAAGCTTAATCTGATAATGAAGAGTTGTTGGCACGCGCCATTTCAACGAATCACCAGGCTTCACAGAAGAGAGTTTTCAAGTCAACACTGGCTGATAGTGATGCCTGGCCCCAGATATGAAACCATCCAGAGAGGGGCTAAAGAGTTTGTGATAAGCACCATATTTTCAAATTAATCACGTTTTTTGGGGTCCATGTAATATTTAAAATTATGTAGAGCCATGATGGATTGATGTTAGGACTGTGAGGCTAATTATTCATATTAGTCTCCCTGCCTGAAGTTAGAATGCTCATTGGTTCTTCCCTGCGTCTGGTATCTGTTGAGGCATCCAAATACAAAACAGTCCGAGAGGGAAAATCATGTCATTAATCAAGCAATAGTTTTGGTCAAAAAGGACTCTTATGTCAACAGTATTTCCACTTACATACGTCCTCAACCTACTGATAGATAGAATGTAAAGCTTGATATAACCTGAAGAAGAAAAACTGTTTTCATCTGGCAATTCTCATTGATATGCAAACTATGCTCGAAAATTGATACAAGCAACAAGTGAGCAAGCAAAAACTAACAGCTGGTTGGGGGTCGAGATGATAGAATGTACATCAGGTACAAGGAAGCAAATTCACTCATGATTTAACAATCAGAACTTGTCATTTAGAAAGATGGATGGGGATGAAAAGGCACACCAAATACATAAAAGGCAATATGCTTATCTGACCCTGCAAGCTGCAGGGCCACCTGGGGAGCAATTTGGATTAGGAGACCGACAACTAGAACCAGGTCCAACATTGTTGGTGAATCTATGACGCATCCGGTAATCAGGTACCCCTCCCATTGCAAATGCAACAGCACCACCGGTTAGGGCTGGGGTCAGTGATGATGAAACTTCACTGCATTGTAGAGGTTCCAAAGTTTCAACCACATCACTCATCAAGGGCCTTGCTTTTGGATTCTGGCTCAAACAGTAATATGCCAAGCTGCAGGCTTTCTGGGCTGCCCTTACAGAGTACTGGTTCTCTAATCTGGGGTCAATTATTTGCAGCAACTTTCTCTTATCATTCAATTTTGGCCGGGCCCAATCCACCAAGCTCTGCTCCTTGCTGGGTCTGGTTTTGTCAACTGACTTCCTTCCTGTCAATAGTTCCAGAAGAACAACTCCAAAACTGTACACATCGCTTCTTGCAGTCAGGTGGCCTGCATGCAGTATAAACATTTTCAGAAAAGCAAGCACGAATACATACACATACCCAAAGGCAATTTGGTGCCTCTGCAGTTATCATGAAATCTAAGTTGATGCATGGCACAGCAATCATTGGTTCATCATACCATAAACCATAAAAGACTTTAAAATGTGAATCGTGTGAAAAGTGACTCAAAAATTCAAATGGCAGAGAAACGAAGTGGTTGTCCATAAGCAAGTCATTTGTGAATATTAAGGATGCAACAGATGAGGAATTACTAAAGCTTCAAAATTCCACACTTCATTGATTCCAAGAGACAATTGCGGTTGGCTATGATGAGCCTTTTCCCCTTGAAATTCATATCATAAAGATAAAACAAGTTCATTCTAGCTTCTGTCAATAAAAAGTTTACTCTGACCTGGCCATCAACCTACCAGAACCCTCATTTATCCAGGCATTGAGCTGGCTGTGCCAGAAAGTCAAATCAGGTATAGGCCGAGTTATGAACACATAGACATGTAGGATTTCCTTTCATATTATTTATTATTGCAAGCTAGCATTGAAAGCACTTGAATCATTTTTTCATCATTAATTAGGGATTTTGAATGCTCACAAATATTTTTGTATTGCCAGGCATATACTGCTATCACCAAACTTCAGGCATTTTACATTGTCAGAAGTTTAATATGCCACCCTTGTTTTTCATCTCAATTGTGTACTTTTCGTATTCCTACACCTTTATTCAACTGAACTGAAAATCTACATCATAGCCTTTTGTATTCCAAGTGAGAAAATATCCATTTCTCAAACGGTGCCTGCATCAGATAATAACCAGTTGCCATCCAGTCCCTGAATTATCTAGTCATTACCAGGCAGCCCTTGGAACTGATTTTTCACCAAACATACAGAAACACATCCTAATCAATTCTAAGTTTAAGCTTTTTCTGGAAAGACATATTTAGTCTCTTACAAAACCATACCATAGAATTAAAAGGGCAGAAAAATCAAGAATTTTTTAGATTGTAGAGGGTCTTACCAGTCATTACGTATTCAGGGGCAGCATAACCATAGGTACCCATCACTCGAGTTGATACATGAGTCTCGTCACCTTGCGGTCCAGCTTTTGCAAGCCCAAAATCAGAAAGCTTGGCAGTATAATCCTGTGAATACATAGGCAAGTAGTATTAGCATTAGTAACAGGCAAGGACTGTCCCTGTATCAAGAAACCATATGGGAAATATCTTAGATAATGACGTATGAGAAACCCCACTTACAGAGTCCAGTAATATATTAGAAGTTTTGAAGTCCCTATATATAACTGGTCTTTCTGCATTGTGAAGAAAAGCAAGCCCTTTTGCCGCTCCAAGTGCTATCATCATTCTTGTGGCCCAAGATAATGGAACTGTTGCTTCTAAATACCTCGGAAAAGTTCATAGCAACTCAAGTTAACAAAAACATAGGTTACAGATTCTAACGCTGAGCATGATTATATAAATGTTCTCACCAGAACTTACGAGTAAATCCAGTTGGCACCAACACTCAGCAATAAATCATCATCAAAATGCAAAATTACAGATTGTAATCATATATGTTTTTTCATCAATCACTGTATAGTAAAATGTTTTCATCCTTATGGTAGATATTTTCCAAAGAGTCTAGTATCTTCTCCTAAAGAATTGAAAATCCCAACAAATATTATTTCTGAAACAAATTGAAACACATGAAAGTTTATAATACAGTGGATTTAGAACTCTTCGATGAGAGAACCTCCCATAAAACAATAAATAGTAGACTTATGTGTGATGTCATTTCAAATAACTATTGTCAGTCGATACATAGAACAAGCAACTCTTGTAATTTGGCAGGGAACCACAAAAACGATGTTCATCTTTGTTGAATTGGAACACATGAAAGGTGCGAGAACTAGGAGTGCATATTTCAAATAAAAGCAGCCCACGGTCTTGAATACAGGTGTTTATGACAGTAGGAAATTATCCTTCCAATTATTGCTATAAAACATCAAAAGAATGAAGAGCAGGAAAAGAATGCATCTTTTAGCAGAAAGATGTAATCATTGATCATTGCAGAAAAATTCAACCTTATCATATTTTCACTTACAGCAGTAACAATTTCCTTTTCAATCAAAATGGAGCATTAAGTACCATTAACAGCTGTAATTGGTAACAAGAAATGCAATAATTGAAGAGGAACAAAAGGCAAAAGAAGGCATACTTCGAAATAGATGATTCTCAAGGCTTCCTCGGAACATAAACTCATAAACAAGTAACCTGTGATCATCCTCGCAACAATACCCGATCAACTTCACCAAATGAGGATGCCGAAGCTGCCCCAGAAAGTTTACTTCGGTCTAGTAAGACAACAGAACAAGAAACAAGCACTATTCAATAAACGTGAAAGACATGAAAGTGAAAAGGATTAAGGAGGCTTAAGTGGAACAATGTCAACGCAAATTACGAAGAAACATACAAGCCATTCACGATGGCCTTGAAGACCCTCTTTATTGAGAACCTTGACAGCAACTGGAAGAGATTTGAGGCCAACCCTGACATTCTCATCAATGTAGCCTTTATAAACAGTTCCAAATCCACCTTCCCCAAGAATGTAATCAGAGCGAAAACTCTTGGTAATAGTCTCAAGCTCATACAAAGTGAAGGCTATAACATGAGTATAAAGAAGGGCATTCTTTCTTGAGTCCTCAAAGTTGCGTGGAGTTGAAGTAGGATCACTCAGATCTGAAACTGACCTACTATGCTTCTTGTCTGACTGACCGTTTTTAATTGACGCTGATGATGAAATTATGTGAAGCTGTTGTTGAACTGCATATCCATCAAATTCACACTCACATAAATAACAAAGATTAGAATTTTCATTTTATAGAAGCATAAAGATTCAAACTTTAATTAAATTCAATGAAAAAATCTCAAAAATTCCAGGCTTTCCCAATGAAACCTTAAATACCCAGTAAGCAAAATGGAGAAATAATAAGGAGTAAAATGGGGGAAGGGAGGGGTAGATCTGGGGTGGAAACCGAAAAGGGAAATTAAACCTTGAGCAGTGGAGACAACGGCAGATTCTTCTCTAGTGCCGCAGTTGCCCATCTTGATTACTGCTACTAGCACTATAAATGATACGACAGTGACTTTGAAGAGTTAGTAGTGGGGGTAGAGCAGAAGCTGAAGTAGCAGCAGGTGCTGGTGGAATGGCTGTCCTGATAAAGCAGCAGCCTACATGTTTCATTCTTGGCTCTTTTTTTTTTTTTCCTTGCTTCCCCCTTGACACACTATTTTTTCTCTCTCACTGTTACCAGTGTTTTATTAGTTTATAAAAAAGAAAAAAAAAAAAAAGGAGACATTGAAATATTTAAGCAGCCCATAGTACTAATATTTACATTACAATACTACATGCTGAAAAAGAGAAAGAGAAAAGAGTAGCTCAAGAGGAGGCCAAAGCGTACTTCGACTACGCTACAACTAGACCTGGTTTACTAAAATAAGGAGTAATAGTTGTTAGAAAAGGAAATTCCTCTCCCAAAAAGGGAAAAAAGGGAGTCTCTCTCTTTTGTATTAAAGATGGAGATCGGACAGTGGGTGGAGTGAGGGTCTGTGAATCTCCTCCACCCTCATTTGCTATTGCAAAGGTGTGTCGGACCAGTTACTCAGTCAGTCACGAACTCTCCTTTATGCTTTTTATTCAACTATAATTTACACTTTGCTTTCTTAACTACTTTCCTCCTCCTTTTGCTGCTGCTGCTGCTGAAGTGTTTCGAATAGTGGTTCAGTTGCTTTTTAGAAAATATTTTAAAATAATATTTTTTTATTTTTAAAAAATTATTTTTTATATTAGTATAATAAAATAATATTAAAATATTAAAATTTTTAATTTAAAATAAAAAAATTAAAAATATTTTTAAAATACTAAAATAAATATAAGGGTGGTAACCTTATCTAAATTACGTTCGGTACTTTTCAAAGCAAGCTTATCTTGTAACAAATCATTCTAACCACAACCATTTAGATCATACTATTTGCTATGCTCACTTACTTTTGCTAGGCTGCGGATAGAATTAAGAGCGAAGTTTTAAAGTTA
Source organism: Populus tomentosa (assembly GCA_018804465.1). Lineage (NCBI taxonomy): Eukaryota > Viridiplantae > Streptophyta > Magnoliopsida > Malpighiales > Salicaceae > Populus > Populus tomentosa. The sequence goes on along the minus strand of CM031979.1, from coordinate 8,387,307 downwards.
AAAGGAATGAATACGTATTGTTAACGTATTTCTTAGCTTATAAAAAAATTTAAAAGGTGTTTTAAAGTTTGATAGCGATTATTTTTTAAAGTGTTTTTAATTTTAAAATCTATAAAAATATTATTATTTTTATTTTTTTAAATTATTTTGACATTAGCATTTTAAAATTATTCAAAATTATATAAAAATTAATTTTGAGCAAAAAAATAATTTTTTTTGAAAAATATAGTTTCAATTGTGTTTCCAAACACAATTAATTGTGAATTGAAAAGTTGATACCCAATATAATAAAATAAATAAAAAATTATATGTCTTTTTTTAATGGAAAATTTAGTTTGAAGAGAAGTATTTATTTAAATAGAAAACTTAGCATGATTTGAAAAGCAATTTTTAATTAAAAAAAATCAAATTGAAAACCATATATCACTATTTTGTATGTTATCAAAGAAAAAAATCATCACTCTAAGAAAACCATTTAAAGATATATAATAAAAATATAAAAAAATATAAATTTTATTTTCATTAAGCATTCATGACCAAAATCTTTTTAAAAAAATTGCATTGTAAGTTAATGTATAATAATAAATGAAATGATTGTTAGATTTATTTGACTATTTTAATATATATTCACTTGTGTCAATATATGAATATTAATAGTCATTGTTGTTATAAATAAGCTTGAAATACATCAAATTAAAGTAAAAATAATTTTTCTAAATGGTGACCTTGATGAGGAGATTTACTTGAAATAACCTGAGGCTTTAGTTGTCAATAGATAATAAAATAAAGTATGTAAGCTTGTAAAATCATTATATGATTTGAAATAAACACTTAAACAATGATATGAAAAATTTAAAAATGTTATGTTGTCAAATGAGTTTAAAATTAATGAAGTTAATAAATATATTTACGTTAAAAACACAAATAAAAGTTATGTCATTGTATGCCTCTATATGGATGATGTGCTAATTTTAGATAGCACTAATTACATGATCAAGTCTATTATGAAAATATTAAATAACAAATTTGATTTAAAAACTCGGGTGTTGCATATGTCATACTAGAAATAAACATTTATAAGACATCTGATAGATTGATATTGTCTCAATCTTATTATATTAAGAAAAATCTCTATATATATTTTTTTAATTGACAATAATACTGTCAAAACACCAATTGATATAAGTGAATATTTGTCTAAGAATAGAGGTAAATGAATAAACCAAATGGAATATTCTTAAATAATTAGAATTCTAATGTACGTTATGAATTACACAAGACTTGATGTTATTTACTTAATTAGTAAATTGAGTAGATTTACTAGTAATCCAAGTATGGATAATTGAAAAGAAATAAAAAAAGTAATCAAATTTGAGGTACACCTTGAACTATGAGCTATATTATACTAATTACTTAGCGATACTAGAAGGGTATATTGATGCTAAATGGATATTTGACACTAATGATTTGACATTCACAACTAGATATATCTTCGTTTTTGGTGGAGCAACTATATCATAGAAATCCTCTAAATAAATATGTAATACAAGATCTATGATGGAATCAAAGTTTATTACTCTTGATAAAGTTGAAGAGGAAGTTGAATGAATTCAGAATCTCATAAAGGATATTTCATATTGGCTAAAACCAATACAAGTTATTTATATTCATTGTAATTATCAGACAATAATCAAAATGGCATAAAGTAGTATGTATAATGACAAGTTTATACATATATGTCTTAGACATAATACAGTTAAACACTTACCCTCAAATGAAATTATTTCATTAACTATATAAAGTAAAAGGGATTTTTGGTGAATGCGCTAACTAAATATTTGTCGAGAGAGATTTGTATAATTCATTGAGAGGAATCAACTTAAAACCTTTAAAAATAAAAGATTGTAACAATGGTAATCATACCTAATTGATTAAAGATCATAATATTTGCTTCAAATGGAAAACTAAGTCATATAACTTTCTTGGTAACACTAAAAAATTATTATTTTCTGTTTATTTCTATGATGAAATAAGTGTTAGTTGCAGCGTTATAAAGGATGAGTTGTGCTCTTAATAGTTTTCATATCTTGGTACATTAAGTAGAGTGTAGCAGAATATTCTCAATGAAAGATTACTTATATAAGTGAGAATTATGTTCATTTCTTTAAGAATTTTGATAACGACTAAATTTTTTAAAGCATTCATGAATCCAAAAGTTATTTAAGATCAAAATAAAAGACAACAATAAAAATCAAATGAAATATTTAGGTAGAGAACTATGTGATTACTATTATCTTGATTTACATAAAAGTAAAAATAGTTCAAAGACGTGCGTTCATCATTTAGCAGAGTGAATCAAATGATATTTCATTAAGAAAGGTTCAAAACCAAAAAGTTATACATCTTGATATGGTAATCTACCAAATCAATATATCTTAACAATCTTCAAGTTGTTTTCGAACTAGTTAGACAATTTCTATTCATACGAGGGATTGTTGAAAAATTTGTTAAAGCATGATTAATGAACATATTTGAGGCTAAATTAAAAGTGGGGTCATTCAATTTTTAGGTTAAACTTTATTGGAATTTAATCTTCAATATAAGTTCTCTAACATGAAATACTAATATGATTTGAAAAAATTATGGATGAACAAGAGATTTATCTAAAAAAACCCTTAGATGACATATTTTGATGAAACCCTAAACCTTCTAAAAAAACTCTATCCTATATAGAAAGGAAAAAAAAAATAGTGTTTATAAAGTGAGAAGTTGAAAAGTTAAAATTAGACTTGAAGGGCACCCAAACTATTAGATAAGAGATGTTCCAAGAAAAGTATGTTTTGAGATTAAACTCACATATACATGCTTGTCGGCCTAACTCAGCTTATGCTCGAGTTTCGAGGTGGGTCCAAGTTTGGGTTTATTATAAAATAATATTTTGGTTTATAAAATATTTTTTTTTTCTCATAGCATATTGTTTTGTCTAGTCTAATCCAAAAGCATTTTCTGCAAATCTGAACAGTTTTTTTCTAGCTAAATAGAATTTTAAATTTATGGTCACTATATTCAGGTTTAATTCTTGATTTATAGCAATTAAAAAAAGTAGATAATTGTGGAAATTAATTTTGATTATTTTCAAAATTAATTCTTTAACTTTCAAATTTCACTATAAAAAGGGTAAATGAAGAGTTTAATACAAGTTATCTCACACACACACACACACACACACACACACACACACACTCTTCCTTACCTTATTTTTAGTTTTTTTTCTTTTTTCTATGCTTTAGTTTTTCTTCCAAATATATAGCTTAGGTTCACTTCATTGAGAGATAATTGAGTCCTTTTATTTTGGTTCAAAGACCTTATTTAAAAATATATTTAAATTAAGATGGTGTAGTTAGAATCATAAGAGGCAAATTGAAAACATCCTACTTGCACAAAGTGAGGAACAATAAAGTATTAAGAACAAATGATTAATCATTAACAACAAATAAAGTTTTATTGCTTTAAAGTGTTTCAATAAGCAAACACTCTTTTTTATTTTAATTTAAATAGATATTTTTACTATTAGTATGGATGCTATGATTAGTATCATAGTCATCAAACTCAATCTATAATTCTAGTTACTTAAGTTTCAAGCTAATCAAACCAAATAAATCCTGGGATTTAGTCAAAACTCAATCAACTCAACTAATCTAGTCAATGATCTAATCATAATTTAATTAAATAAAAATTTGAAATAAAAACAATGTATCCATATATTCTTATATGTTAAGTTATGTTCAATTTATTCTTATATATTTAATTACATTTAATATATTTATTTTTTTATTAAATTTTTACAGTTAGAACTAATCAGAATACATTATGTAATTTTACATGACTAATTTTAAATATTATAATTTTAAAATATCTTTCATTAATAAATAGAGAATAAAAAACTATATTTGGAATACTAAATAGGGTTTGATAAACAAAAAATTAATTCTGAGTTTTTATAAATTATATGTGTAAGCTATTCCACGCTTGAAAATTTTTGGGAAAAAAAATCGTATCGTCTCCTTTTTTTTTTTAAATTAAGGATATTTTGTGTATATAAATATGAACTTATCCCTTGCAAGTCAAAAAGAATTATTATTATTATTTAAAGAAAACCCTCCAAATAAAGACCAGCCGGATCCCGAAAGGTAGAAATGAAGAGTTAGCCCAGCCCAGCCCAGCCCAGCCCAGTTGGAGTTCAGTAAAATCCTTATCCATCCATTTTTCTAATCCGATCTTTCCTGGAATTGAGAACCTTGAGAGAGAAGAGCAGTCCAAGCAGTGGTAGAAGAGAAATGGCATTATCAGTTGCCATGGCAGTGGATGCTACTGCTAGTACTAGTAATAGATGGAGTATGGCTTCTCTCTGGTCCGCACTTCCTTCTTCTTCAAAGAGTGCCGCATCCGCAATGCGATTTCCATCATCTCGTTGCCAATGCCCCCGGCAAAGCATCAGCCTCTCCCGCACTCGCCGACAACAACAACAACAACGACCACTCCTTACGCGCTCTTTCACTGCTCTTAACCCCCTCTCCTCCTCGTCTCTTGGTTTCTCCGGTAATTTCAATTTTCAATACTGTTCCTTCCTTATTTACATATTTATTTATTTATTCGTATCAGGTTTGATTATAATTTATTTTAGGGATTTATTTCTTCCTCAAAATATACTATCCATAATAATAATAATCTCGTTCATTGGGGCCCCAGACAGATTATCTAATTGCAATTATGCTTTACTTTCGTTTTTATTTATTAGTTACTAGACTGAGATTATTTTTATTTTTTTTGTCTTAAAGTTCTGCCATTTTTTAGGTTACTAACTAAGCAAATTCCCCATGCGTTTTACTTTCACTTACATGTTCTACGCATTTCTTGCAGACAACTCTACTTTCGGACATGCCTTCCCTTCTGTTGATAATGGCTCTCGCTTTTTTGCCATGAGGCATGGCAGGCGAGTTCCCAAGCTCAATCGGCCACCGGACCAGCGTCGGGCACTTCTTAGAGGCCTCACAACTCAGCTCCTTAAACACGGTCGTATCAAGACCACGAGGGCACGTGCCAGTGCCATGAGGAAGTATGTTGACAAGATGATCACTTTGGCTAAGGATGGGTCTCTCCATAAAAGGAGACAGGCCCTGGGCTTTATCTATGAAAAGCAGATTGTCCATGCCTTATTTGCGGAGGTACCAGACAGGTACGGGGAACGAAATGGTGGATATACCAGAATTATTAGAACTTTACCAAGGCGAGGGGATAATGCACCCATGGCATACATTGAACTTGTCTAGGTGTTTTCTTTTCTCAAAACTTGTGCTTTACTTTCTGCTGAATCATGTGCCTGTATTGATATTTACAATTTTTGAGATATAACTGTGTGCAGTGAAGATGTTGCATTCTGATTTTACTGTTTGCGTTATCTAGTACATGGTCTCTAGGTATTGCTCCTTCTACTGAATCCCCCAACTCAGCCACTCAACACCTGCATGGGATTTGCGAATGTTGTTTTTCTCCGTTGAAATAGCATAGAGGGGACAATCCCTCGCAAAGTGATTCCCACACAAATAAAGCAGTATAAATTCAGCTCTGCTTTTGATTGCCCATTGCCAGCTGAATGCTTAGGTTCCCCCACCAAATCTCTTCCTTTTAATCTCTTCCTTATCTTTGAATTTTGATAAAACTCCAGACACTCTTGCATTCCCCTCGCTGACCTTTATATTAAAACCCACTAGTTCATCGACAGCTACAATGGCAGAGGATGAGTCTTTCACTTTTTGTCGTCTCAACTCAGCTTATCCCGGCATAAAGCTGGACAACTTGTCTTCTTTTGACATTTGCTTGATGTCAAGAATTAGAGAACTGAACACCTTCACGTACTCCCTAATGGACTAATCCTGCTTTGATTTCTTCAGTTCCTCCCATGCCAACCAGGAAGTGCAGGAAACGATCCCTTGTCTCAATCTTAAGACGTCAACGTTCAAATCCTCATTTGTTCTTGTTCTCCACTACAACTTTGCATTACCCGTAAGATACATTACAATGATGTCGATTTGCTCACTCAAATTGATCTTGGCCATGCTGAAATATTGTTTCATGCACCAAAGGAAGTTTTCAAGTTCCTTGTAACTTCTCACCCCGCTGGAAGGTCTTGGTTGACAGGGTAAATAGGGTGGATAGAAGTTAAGGTTTTCAAGCTTTAAAGTTATATACCTAAATTTAGAGAAAACTCTAGTGTTTTATAAAATATGAATAATAGTTTGAATATTATCAAATTAAACTAAATCTTTCTAGATTTAAAATCCTTTATAGAAATGGATTTTTAATTAAAACTTACATAACTAATAAAATCCATCTAACATTAAGATTTTTAACTAGTAAAATTATAATTAAAGTAAAAGTATTAATGTTAATATGAAAAAAGAATTCAAATACAATAAGGTAAATAAAATTAATTTTGTACGGTAACTTTCGAGTCTTATTTGCAGGCCTTCCTGTTCTCTAATTATTATGAAATTTTAACCAAATGAGTAACATGACCTTAAAAATTTTCTATTAAAATTCCAGTTCAATCCAACGATTAAATTAAGAGTTATACATGTTTTACTAAATTGAGTCTTGAACTCTTAAACATCTTGAAACCTAAAAAATCTTAACAATTGAGGAAATAATACAATAATTATTATTATGCCAAGAATAATAAAGAAATTTCACCATGTTAGTCTCCTCTACTTTTGAAAAACTTGCCATCGACTTAATTGTTAGAAATTGAAATCGATTACTCTATATAAATAGATACTTTGAATATAACATTGTCAATAATATATGCATGAGATAACTTGTTTTAAATATTTTAAATACAATTTGAGCAAAGATATATTCATATAGAATTTTTGAATCTAAAAAAAACATATTATGACTCAAAAAATCAACCTCGTATAAAATTATTTTTTTTAGATAATGGCAACTTTAGCGACGTGTTTGGTCATCCTTAACAACAATATGTTGACTATAAGTTAATTTCAAAATATTGATCCAACATGATAAGTTTGGTTTGGATGACACATTCACACTTAAAAGTTTTTTTTATGTCAATTTCAACCTCATGAGCCATTCCAATAACTTGTTCTGTGTTTTTTGGCGCTTCAAGACCTTAAGAGTCATTACATGATACTATTTTAGAAGCTTTTTTTATTTCTTCCTCACCATTAGTAGATGAAACATTAACAAATAAAGTAGTATTTGTAACAATATTATTATTGTCACTGTTGTGATGTTGTCTATTTTAAAGAGACAACATCTCCTTCATAGTTTTCTTCATTGTTATTTTAGAAGGTTGAACAAAAAATAAATAATATCAATCTAATTACTTATGTACCTAATATAAAATCTCTTTATAAATATCTTGTATAAACTTTAAAATAAATGATTGCCTAAAATCTTGCCAAGATGGAATTAAAAGAATACCAATACAAGTTCTGAATTCTAGAAATTCAAACCACCATTCTCTAGCACCATGAGAAATTTTGAGTGCAATAAGTCTTGTATTTCGATGATAAGGAAACTTGTTGAAATAAAAGTAAATGGACGGGTTAAATTTCAGTTTACTTTATCTAATTACGTCTTAAAGTCTTTAAAACCTAGAAAAATTTAATAATTAAGGAAATAATACAATAAATATTATTATATAAAAAAATAATAATTTGGGTTGTACTGTTTTAGAAACATCCATGCTTTGATATCACTTGTGAAAGGGTTCAGCTTTTATGCAGTAGCCTATCACCCATGGTCTGGACTGTTTTCTCCCTCAACTAGCCATGCTTGTAACTACCAAAACTTCTCGCAACTCTGCTGCAATTGCCACCCACAAATCCATTATCTGACTGCCAGCCCTTACTGCTTGCTTTGCTTTGTTTTCTGTCAGCTTAGGAAGTCCATTATCCAAGCCTCATATCCATGCCAGACCAAGAACCCACGACTCCCACGAACCATTGCACGCTGCCTGCCAAATTCTGCCATTGTTAACGCTGCTGCTAGCACCCCCTGGCATTGTCTGCTCATGTGTTGTGCACCTTTTGCCATTTGACCCCCTAACAAAATTGTTCTTTCAATGCTGTAGTAATCCATTAAAAACGAAACGCAACAACTAAAACCTTCTATTTGTATTGCATTTCAACCGTTCAAAAGAATAGATAAATTTGAAATTGCAAAGTGATGAATCATTTTGTACCATATCTATTAACAGCAGTTTTTGCAGAATGGGAAAGCATTTGCAGGAATGTTATGGATTTTGAACTATAAATTAGTTTAAACTTCTACTTGAAAAGCTTCATTGCATAACAAAACTGAACTGCTGAGTACAGAATAGGAAAGCTACGATTTCCATTTCGTTACCACGCAACTTGGCCTCCTTTTCAAGTCGAGTGTTGCTTGCAGCTGTTTAAGCAACAGCTGCTAGCATTCCTCTGTAATTTTATACCATCATACTTTCAAAGTATATGCTCTTTTTTTTCTCCCAAAGGGAGGACCTTATCATGCCAACTAATTTCCTCTGTCACTGCCCTCAACTGGTGCAAATTTAAAACTTTTTAAATGATTTCCTGTCAGAATATATCTATCATTATCATTCTACTCATCTATCCTGACATTCTTAGTTCTTCATTTGGCCATTGATTATTAGAATCATTTTCTCTGTTTGAAGTCTTTCCCCACCTGCACCATTTAAACATCTGCGGTCATTTGAATCATTATTCGTTTTAGGCTCTTCTGTGTTTGTGAATTTTTTCGAGATTCTTATTTTGGCAGTGCCTTTGATCTTCTTTCCCTCTTCTGCACCACTCTCCTCCTTAGGCCGTGTAATTTTATACTCTATTTCTTGATCTCATACCAGCATGTGCTCGCATCTTGTTGTAACCATCCCTTGTAATTCTACAACCAAATTATACTTAAGGGACCTCATATTTGTAAATTTTCGTTTGCCTTTGTTTGTTTTTTTTTTTGGTCTAATGAAGGACCTGATTGTGTCAACAAGTTTTAGCCTTACTCTTTCATCAAGAAGTTTGAACAGATAGAGGGTTTCTTTTCTTCCTTTTTTTTCTTTTTTTCCTTTCCTTTTCTTTTGTTTTTTTATTGTGTGTTTTCCTTGGTGTTGATAACCCTTTCAAAATAAAAAAGACACTCATAAATTAATATCAAATATTAGAGGATCTTTTTTATTTTTTCTTCTTAAATAAGATCCATAAAACAGTTTTATGACCAAAAATCAATTGTTTTCTATTTTTGAACTATGTGGGATGTCTTCCTTTCCTTTTTTTATTTCAATGAGATCCATAATTGATGATTCTATAAATATCTTCATTAAAGTTTTCCATTTAGTTCAAGTCAATTATAATCTTTCTAATTTTATTTAGATCCATACTTTATGAATGATGATTACTATTTATGTTTTAATCTATCAGTGTTTTAATTTTATTTGATCTTCTATTATTTTGGTCTTTTTTTTCTTTATTTATCATTTCACACCCTAATTATTATTATTATTAACTTGGCACGTAAAATAAAATAAGAAAAAATGTTTTTAAAAATTAAATGACCATAAATTTATTGAATTGAATCGAAAAGATTTTTTTTTTGAAATTTTTTATATTTATTTAAAAAAACATGTTAGAAAATAGGGTTCAAAATAGATTATGACATTCCCCATCCTTTCTTCAAAGGTTTTTAGTTGCAGAGTTAGTAAATCCTTAAGGTATTATTAGTATATTCTAATGTAAGATTAGGCTCAATCATGTCCAGCACTAATAGCATATTTATGGCTAATCTGCTACACCATATGTTAGCAATATGATAGATGTTTGTCATTATTGTCCAAAGAATGGTCTTTTCTTATCCTAAAACTTATTTTCTTAGTATGGTACATGATCTAGCTTTGTTTTTCTTCATTTATATGTTCAGATGTTATATTTTTTAAAACTAGGTCTTGGTTGGTTGATATCACCACCATCTTCTTTCAAAATCGAGAAGATGTTTTAAATCACTAGCCAATTTATCTTTCACGTTATTAAGTTTGGATGACTTATGTTGTGGTTGATATTTATATCATTCATTATTAGTACACCTTTTAAGCCTAAAAATGTTGGACTTTTGTTGCTTTATATTTTCATATTTTCCCTTCACTTCAAGTCTTCTCTCTTAAGTATAATTGTATGACAAGTGAAACACATGTATTATTTTATTATTTTTACTCTTTAACCCTAGTATGATCGATATACCTTCCTATAATCTTACTATTATCATTGACTAACTCCAACCTTTATTATAGTTGGTCGGACCTAATCTATTGTATTTCTCCTTTAGCATAAAATCCTTTTAATTTGGTTTAGTCAGTATTATCGCTACCTTAAAAGATGGGTCGTTCTTACATTGATCCTTTTTTTTTTTTTTCAAGAAGTGAAAGTGGCCAGCTTCTAATGCCTTCGAAATTTAATTCTTAAATATAACATAATTATAAGTAGGGGTGTTCACGGTCCGGTTCGGTCCGGTTTTAACCCAAAAATTTAACCAAACCAAAAAATAATATTTCTTGTTAATATAACCCGAACCGAACCGAGAACCGGTTCAAACCGAACCGGTTTTGTTCGGTTCGGGTCGGTTTTTAGCATCCAAAACCAGAAAAACCGAAGCATTTTTGTTGCTGCCGTTGGTGGGATGCTTCTTGGAGGAGAGCGGCAAGGTTTCCATTAGGCATGTAGTCGTAGACCAGGAGTCTCATATCTGGTGCTCCAGCATAGTAGCCACGAAGAACTGTTAGGTTTCGATGCTTCACTTTGCTTAGAAATTCAGCTTCTTTCCTGAACATGTTTTCATCTAGTGATCCATCCGGGAGTCTTCGGATTGAGAGCACCATTCCATCACTATAACAAGCTTTAAAAACAAGGCCATATCGAGTTCTGCTAAGCACATTCTCTTCATCGAATTGCCTAGTTGCTTCAGTTGTTTCTGCAAATGCCAACATGCAAGCCCCACTTACAACCACAGCAATCAACAGAATCAACCTTTTCCTTCGATTGCTTGCTTCTACATCCACACAATTTCTAGGCAATGGCTTTCCACATAGCCTTGGATTATCTGCAAATGCTTAAATAAATTTCTTGAAACATTCAGGTATACCAGGCCAGAGATTTGTGAATCATCGAAAAACCGGCTGTCAGGGTTATGGGAAATGGAAAGGGGAAAGAGAGGGGGGGAAGGGGGGAAAGAGAGGGGGGCGGCTATTAGGGTTATGGGAAAAAAGAAGGGGGAAAGAGAGGGGGGCGGCTGCTGTGAGGGTTAGGGTATTTAGTTTTAGGGTTAGGATTTTCTTTTTATACTTTTTTTTTTAGATATAATTAAACCGGTTCGGTTTGGTCCGGTTCAATCGGTTTAAGCTTTTTTAAACCGAAGCCGAACCGGATCAATCAGTTTTTTTTTATTTTTTAATCGGTTTATTTGGTTTTTTTATCGGTTTGGTTTTTTCGGTTAATTTTTTCTCGGTTTTTTCGGTTTAATCGGTTGGTCGGTTTTTTTGAACACCCCTAATTATAAGTATCATATCTTTATAAGTCATGCCACTTATAATATTTTTTCTTTTTTATTTGCTCAATAGTAAAGATTGTGCGATTGCTTAAGAATTTGGTTTATCCTCCCTACATCAATTGGTCAAATATCTCCTTGGCTCTCTTGATGTTGAATAAGTACTTTTTTATTTTCATAGGTCATTTTGATCACTTATGTTTCTTCATCAATAGGCTTGTTATCATTTTTTAGCTTTATTAATACAATGAACTCAAATGGTTTTTCCTCTTTTAAGTTTAATAAACAATATTAGTTGTTACTAAAATTCTTCAAACTCCTCGTTAGAGTCTGAATCAACCATTGAATGAGCTATCGCAACCTCATTTAAGTAGTCAACTAGGTATGTTCCTTAAGTGGCTTCTTTTCTACTCATTTGCTTTATATCTTTTCATATCAGATAGCATCATTTATAAGGTATATAAGTCTGAATACTTGGTTCCTACAAATTGATTTCTAATATTCCATTATATCCTTTATAAAACTTATTTAATATACTCTTGCTCTATTATGGTGGCTTCATACTTGGTTTTAAATTTTTAAAATGAAAGGCATAGCTTTTTATAGATTCTTATGGGTCTTCGACTATCTTAACTAAGTCAATTAGTTTTACATTTGTTTCAATTATATAAAAATTTTCTTGAAAATAAACCTTTATTTCTTCCCAACTATTGATAAAGTTAGGTGAAAGTATAAAAAAACTAGTAAAAGGTAGTCTTTGTCAGTGACAAACCAAATAACCTTGGTTTTACAAAGGGATTATTAGCCCTATTGCTACACCTATAACCAAATTTAATGATGTGTTTTCTTGACTAATAGTCCTTATTAGAAAACTTTTTGAAGTCAACTATCATAATTCCTTTAGAAATTGGATGCAGATTGTTAATTTATTCAAGATATGGATGATTATATGCAGGCTTGGTTGTACATCTAACATTTAACCCTATTTTTCTTAAGTATTGGATTAACTCAATCCTATAAATTCTCTCATTTACTTGTTAGTTCACAACAAGTCCCTAACATATAGAAGAATTGAGATTGTCTTGTTAAAAGGTAGCCAATGGAGCACCAAGCTATCCAAGATGGTTAGGCCATATAATTAACATGGATAGGTGTGGTAGGTGCTTTTTGTGGGGGTATATGATACCTAGGATATGACTAGGTACTTCCAAACATCCCTATTAAAGTATTTGTTATCAAAGTATTCATAAGAAATTGACCAAAAAAAATGCCCAGTTGACTTTGCTTAACCTCGTTCTTGATTTGATTGAGTTGATCAATTATAACCTATATGATTTTGTTGACTATCATAATATTATTAAGGTAAGGTGTGTTAGGTGTATTTTTCATTTTCAAGTTGATAGTCTTTAATTAAGTACTAGATACATTTAAATTCTAAGAAAAGGATGTACCTTTAGAAGAGTTACCTCTAGTTAACTGGAGTTTGTCTAAACTAGTTATGATCATCTGATCATGCCATTATGCCTCAAAAGGCGATAACCATAAGGTTATGTTAAAGTCATTAAAACATTAATGTACCCACTAGTAGTTGGTAGACATGCACAATGACCTTAAAAAAGATGAAAGTGTTATGGGATATTAAAGATATTATGAATTTTTTTTTTCAATCTTAGTTCTTTATTTATGTTGATGTAAAGAATTAGATGATGAAAAATTATCTTGCGACATATATGATAGAGGCTACTCCATTAGCCTCTATATTTATGAGTTGTTTGTAGATTTTTATGGCTAGAGAAATGACCTCTATCAGTTATAAAGATGGACAAGTCATTAATCATTATAGCTATGTTTTTACTAGTTTGTTTTTTTAGCATGATTACTAATATATTATTTCTTTAACAAATTAAATGCCTTGGACTTTCTAATTTGTTGATTCGATGGATTCTTAGATTAATATGTTACCTACTATTTATTCATTCTTTCCAAATAAAAAATTATATTTCTTAATTTAATCTCAAGTAAAGACATGTAACAACCTTACAAATCAACGGAGTGTGAAATTCTTAACTTAGATTAACATGTTCAAAGGTGAAGGGGTGTAATCCCAAGAAATCTACAAACTTAAGTAAAAGTGTTTGTGTGTGTATAAAAAAGCAATAAAGAAAATATATATATATATATATATATATATATATATATAAATTGCAATAAATAAAAGAAAACGCTAAATTGCATAAAACTTGTAAAGAAATTGTATATACAAGGTAACCCTTGTTTTTAGCGGCTAGAAAATCTATTTATAATGTTCGAGTTTTACATAATTAAAATATAAATTTTAACCATGTACAAAGGTCTGCAATGGTAAGGATTTCACAATTATAATCATAATATAATTAATATTTTTCATTTGTGCGCCTCCTCCTAACAATTGTATGTGTTAGAAGTTTAATTATCCTACAACATTTACTAGCATTAACTAGCTAGTTAGTTTTAATAGTCAATCAATAACTTAAATCCTTATTTTTTTGGTCTATAATTGATCTCAATCATCTTCACTAACTTGTAAAAATAAACATAACAAGCAATTATTGTTCTGAATGAATCAACACATGACTGTTTATGTGTAGTATAAGCACCTCCATATCAATCTTTCTCTCTCAGAGCTAATAGTTTTAATTAAATCCACTCAAAGTAAAAGGTATCTTTCCATCTTTCTTAGAATTTTTCTCGAGTGTATAAAGTAGATTTTTCATAGTTTTGTTGCGGCTGAGATTGCAATCTTGCATGTCCTCACAACTTTGGAATAAGATGGGAATTAAAAAGAATATCAGCTTCCTCTGGGTTTGTGGTAAACTGAGGAGAACAAGCAGAAAAGGTCCTAGTTGAGGTCGATGTAATTTTATGCTTTATGTGCTGCCATATTCGTGAATAATTGTATGTAAAAGGAATCATTTTACAGGTGTCGCAGCTAACGTGGTTCAATGCTTTGGCCTTTCTATTTGGAGAGGAAATTAAGCATGTGGACAGAAAATCATGGATGCAAAATTCATTGCAGATTGGTGATCTTTTGATTCGGGGTTCGACAACAATAATGAAAATGATTCTGAATAATGAGAACTCTCGAAATTCCCCATTATTGTTTTGCAATTTATTGTTCTGGAAGCTTGAGTGAATGCATCCCGAAATTTTTTCTGTGTATTTTTGTGTTTTAAAAATATTTTAAAAAAATTTAAAATTTTTTAATTTTATTTGCTTTAAATTAATATTTTTTTAGTGTTTTCAGATCATCTTAACGTGCTAATATCTAAATTAATTTTAAAAAAATAAAAAAATATATATCATTTTAATACATTTATAAATGAAAAATACTTTAAAAAATAATTGTAATTATACTTTTAAATTTAAATAGGATAGTAAAATAAATAAAATCTAAAAATAGCACCCAAAATAATAAAAAACTAAAATCCAATGTATTATAGACCTAATTTATGGGTCTTCCCAGCCTCGACCATTAATTGCCGACAAACCTCATAGGGAATAAGACGTGCTGAATATATATTCTAGAAAAAACTTAGCTAAATCTAATAATTAGATAAAAAAATTATAATTATTTTTGTTAGATAGCATATTTAACACGTACCTCAATATTCTTTATCAAGCTTCTATTTGTTTAAAAAGCCTATTTAACACGTCATATTAATATAAATTATGGGTATTTCTGATATCCTGCAAAAAATTTAGGTTGGCGAACGTCCATGAAAAGATGCGCATCACTGTCTATCAATTTATTTAGGTTAGCATGAAATTAGGAAAGTAGGAGTGACATGAGGTGATTGGAGAATTAGGAATAGAGGATGCTTTCATTGATTAAGACAAAGTAGAGAGGCACAGGGAATTTTAGGAAGATGAGATTCAAAAAAAAAGGAAAAAAAGGAAGAAGAAGGTGTTTTCTTGTTTGATTATGAAATGGTAGCGAATAGGAATCGAAACATCTCGCCGTCTTCTTACGTAGTGGTGGCTATGGGGAGGGGATATTTCTATATTATTATGAGGAGGAGTGCAATGGCGGAATGGTTCTCCCTCCACTAAAACTGAATACCACTACTGCAAGTCGTTGTAGCTAGCTAGTTGCACATCGCTATCAAGGCATAACCCTTACGCGTGTCTTCTCTCCTCTTTCCTCCATTTCAACGCCTCCCTTCATCGCACTAAAGACCCCTTTTTCTTCTTCTTTTTATGGCCATAAAAAGTTAGAAACTCCTCCTGTTCATCGCCCATGTAGCGTCGACTACAAAGAAAGCAAGGCTGTGAAGTACATGAACTGGTATCCTGAGCAGGCATCTCAAGCATGCTCTAGTCAAAACCCTAATAATCACATGCATTGCATTGTCATGAATAGCCGAGATGAGCCTGGCCCTACTTCGCCAAAACCGAGAGGCTACCGTCCAAGACAATTGAGAGCAATGTTTTATACATATATGTGGGTGTGTGTGTGTATGTATATATCAGAATATGCACCATGTCCGCAGGTGCTATTTTGTCGCGCCTCCTCGTCCACAAGCTTGCGAATTGGAATCAGAAGGAGATGGATCCTCTTTCATGTGACCTTTGACAGAGCCTGTTGTCGATTTTTAATGGCGCCATGGGATATCAGAAGCCTCGTGTCCTTTCGATGCTCGATCCTGATAATATATCAAAAGGCGATGAGGACTGAGGATAAGGACCTTAGAGTTTAAAATAGAATTCGCAAGGTCATCCTCTTTCTCCCCTCAGCCAGCCAATGCGTGTCTAGATTGCACAACTCCAACTAAAATCGAGAGACAAATCTCGACAATATGTCCTTTTAAGCTTGAATTAATCACAATCAGTGTTAATGTAGTGGTTAAAATACTGCTATTTTTTTTTTGTAAGAATAAAAATATAAATTTAATTTTTAAAAAGCATATTTATTAAAAAAGATAGTTACAAACCTTGAAGAGGACTAATCTTATTTTTTTAAAAAATATAAGATATCCTAATAAAAAAAAATCAGAAGCTATCCATATAATTAAAGAGTTTAGTGTATTATCTACATCTACATCGATCCTAAATTAATAATAATAAGCTGAGGAAAGCATCTAAATAAAGAAATCAAATAAAAACAAGAGGGTCAGAGGTATTCCTCATGGAAAAATGGCTCCAGGGCCACTGATGGGGTGGTAGCATAAACCGCCCCCAGCCAATGGGATTGTTATGATTGTGACGTAAACTCTAATTAACGATTGGATTAGCTTAGACTATTGACAATTCCCATACGTTGTCATGGAGGATTTTTTTTTCAAATTAATCCTTATTTATTAATTATACGATAAGTACAGAAAACAGTTAATGATGATTATATGGAAGAGAAGTTTTTTTTTTTGTTCAAAATTATTTTTCCTAATTATTTTTTTAATTTTTAACAACAAAACATCATATAAACTCCAATAATCATATTTCAAATACCAAAAAAAATGTACAATCACTCTAAAATTTCAAGATCCAATCGAATAACAAACAATTTTAGAGGTCTTAGTTTATTTTTTATGACTCGTTCAAAGAAAATCATCTTCGTTAAACATTATTTTCGAATATAAATTCATTAACAGTAAAATTGGTCTTTTGGTAACTAGAAAGTGGTTGACCGGGTATTTTTATCTTCTTTTTTTTTAAGGTGACTCTCTCTCTCTCTTTCTCTTCTTAAAATCTAAGGATCGAAACTTAAAATAAATAAAATTTGAGACTAAAATATGAAACCCTCAAAATACAAAGACCAAAAATTAAAAAAAAAATAAAGACTTTGAAGATCAAACTATAGCTTTTTTCTCCATGTAAACAGTGAAAACGATCTCTTTTTCATGTGTTAAATTTGATATTAATAAAATTCAATTCAATTTGCAACATTGATGATCAATTTAATGTAAAGATAGTTTTTTATTTTATAAATACAGCATAGCACGCCTAATGAAATAAATAGAGATTTGAAACTTTATGAATATGACGTGGAAGAATAAAATAAAAAAATAAATTGAGTGACCATATTTAAATAGTTTTTCAATAACAAAAAAGAAAAAAAGAAGAAAAAGAGGCTGACCCGGTTCCATAGTAACAATTCATAGTTGTCATACAAAAGTCAAAATAAATTACCATTATTTTTTAGTATTTTTATAATTATTATTATTATTATTATGTGACTTGACTTGGTATAAGTAGAACACCCAAAAAAAAATATCTCTGGGAAGAGTACGGGTGTCACTCCTAGCACCGCTAATTAATCCTCAGCCACAAGTTTACCATATAGATTTTGTTTATTTATTATATATAGGAGTGTGTGTGTGTGTGTGTGTACACTGTGTATAGTATTTGTTTGTGTACTTGCTTGCGTGGTATTTCATGAGTGATGATTATTATTTAATTGGCTTAGAAGAAAAGACAGCGTGGGGCTGCAATTGTTAAAGAAGGAATTCTTATCATTGGTGTTGATCTACAATTAATTAATTAATTAATTAATTAATGATTATAATCAAGCCCATTTCTTACCACCAACCCCATCCGTCTTCTACTTAAATTTTTTTTATTTTAAAAAAAGTGGTAAATAACTTCGTAATCTCCTCCTAATAACGATCCAATAAATGAAAGTTGTAATTTTGTGCAGTTAGGGTATTAGCTAAAACCCAAAGATATTTTTCTAGCAATATTTAGCTAGGAATTAAAAAAATTAGATTTTATTTATTTTTGTGTTTTAAAAATATTTAAAAATTATTTATTTTTTTATTTTAAATTATTTTTTTGGTGTTTTCTGATATTTTGATGCGCTAATATTAAAAATAATTTTTAAAAAATAAAAATATTTTTTTAAAAAAACCAAATGATACTTCTAAACAAACCCTAAATAAAACTCTTTTTAAGATTTTAAAGTTTGAATTTCACTAGTGGTCCACGAACCGCAAAGCGTAACCTAATATAAAAACTGATTTATAATTGTAAAAACTTAGTTGATACGCACAAACTAATCAATACGCTACATTTTATTTAAATAATAATAATAATAGCTAGGGGGGTGCTTTTCGTCGTCATATACGTCAAGCAATTGAGGGGTCAGGGGCGGGGTGGGGAGGCGCACTCTTGGACTTTCTTTTCACAATCGTGCGCCTTTAGGTGCGATATCTTATTCTTTGTCAAGGCATCCTCTATAATATTTTTCGATTTGTTTGGACACCTCGGAACCATTAGCTAGCCTTAGGAATATTAACCTTTCAAGCCTAGCCTCACCCCTTAGCTACCTCTTGATCTTGTTACTGCTACTGTTACTATATATAAGGGTGAGTGTTGAATATCAACTTGCAATAAACAACTCAAAGAAGAGAAACACGCCCCTCTTTCTCACTCTCCTTCTCCTCTCCAGGACAGGGTAAAGTTGTGAGGCTGGAACCGATTACTCCCCGCATAAGTTCAGCGATGGCAAAAGTATACCCTAACGTTGCTCCCACCGCCGCCGCCACCAATGAGAAGCAGCGCCAGCTGCTCAAGCTCAAGTCCTCTAACAATGCCTTAGACGCAGATCACGCGGTTGTTTTAACCGTGTGGAAGAAGTCTTTGTTGTTCAACTGCAATGGCTTTACAGTCTTCGATAGCAAAGGCAACCTTTTGTTTAGGGTTGACAACTATATGGCCACTTCCGGTTGTAATGGTGAGATCGTTCTTATGGATGCTGCTGGCAAGCCTCTCCTCACCATGCGACGCAAGGTATACTATATATATATATATATTCATATACCAGCTTGAATGATATAAATGGGTTGGTTACTTAGGCAATTATATTAATGGCCTTGCTCATTTTTATCTGATGTAATTAATAACAGAGGTTGAGCTTAGGAGATAGTTGGCTGGTGTATAATGGAGAAACAGCCATCAACCCCGAGTTTTCTGTGAAGAAGCATGTTAGCATCCTCAACAAAAGTTGTTTAGCTCATGTTAGCCAAGCCGCAGGTAGTAACAAGAACGTTATGTATGAGATAGAGGGATCGTATGCACAAAGATGCTGTGCGGTGTATGATGAGAAGAAGAGAAGGGTGGCTGAGATCAAGCAGAAAGAGAGAGTGGGTGGGGTGGCTTTTGGTGTAGACGTATTCCGCCTCCTTGTTGGTCCAGAAATTGACAGCTCTGTGGCCATGGCTATTGTCATCCTCCTCGACCAGATGTTTGGTTCAACCAGACGATTTTCTACCTAAATATAACCAGCTAGCTATGACACTTGCTTCCTACATATAAAGGGAATTAAAGGGTATATATATACCGTACAGTGCATACTTAATTAGCAAGGAATGGATCATCCCATTCTGATTTTGAATTTTGATCTGCTGCTTGAATACTATGGGAACTGGAAAGTGATTAATCGCAACACCATCTCCTCCCCGGCGGCCTTTTCCTTCATCGATTATAGCCCTTCTTGCATCCAAATCCCCACCTTTTATTTTCTTCTTCTATTTTCTTTTTACCGGTATGTCGAGCTTGGTTTTTTCCTTTTAAATAAAAAGCCAAAGCTTCATGTGGGGATGCGAGTATCTATTTCAATAGAAAAACAAACTACAATAGTTTGCTGTCTCATCTTTTTTTTTTCCTGTCTTGTTGGGCAATGGGTGGAGGTTAAGTGGGGGCGATGATGGTCATCTGCTGTGGTTTATTTTTCTAATTTCCCGTGTAATTTTAGTTTTCCTTTGTAAAAATAAAAGTAAAATTATAAATATAGAACAATCAAAAAAAAAATTAGTAGTTACATTTTGAGAATCTCGGTATATTATATTTATGTTCTGTTTTAATGCTTGATATTTGAGCAAACTCTAACTTTGATCATTGTAATTAAAAGTACATACTTGTGAAGAGTTGAGTGAAATTAGGGGTCTCATGTGAGCTTAGCCCCTCAGCTATAAGGTATGGGTTTAGGCCATCAACTTGCGGGTTCGAAGGTCTACTGGGTGGCCTCACATGGACTGGTATAGGGTGCGGGTTTGTCTTTCAACCTGCAGTTTAGCATATTGTCTACTCAGTGTGGTTAAGAAGATATACTCGATTTTTTTAGTTTTTTGAGTTTAGATCTTGAAATCGAAAGAATTTATTAAGAAAAAAAGTAATTGCATCAAATTAATATAGAGAATATCTGCTTAAGATCATCTAATTATGATTTATAACTTTAGCAGACGCATAAACTCCTTGTTATCGAATAAAAATATAACATACCAAATTATCATTTAATGAACAAATCCCATAGGAGGGTATGTCATCCAATGCCTGATTAGAATCTAGTTCCATACTAGCCAGCTTTATTGTCCGCGCTCCGTTATACTTTGCAGTGTTTTACACTGGTTTCTGCAATCTGACATTTACAAAAAAAAAAAAAAAGGTGTAAGCCTGAAATGTTCAATAAGGGAGTGATAGTTTTAGTTGGCACAGAGCCTTTCAACATACTAAATTCGTGAATCGTTAAGTCACAACATTAGCTTAGTATAGTAGCATTAAGAAACATGTTTGAAACAGAGAACTAAGCAAGACAAAAAGGCTCCATGGATTCTAACCAAACTAATGTTATCCTAGTATTTACACGGGGTTTTTAGCATATTCAGTCAACCAACATTGAAAGAGTTGTGGCAGCCTACATAGTTAGCGGCAAAATGGAATCCTGGTGGACCTCGTAGTTGTCAAATGGCTTCACTACTTCTGCAAAAGATAGTTGGAGTTGGTTCTAAACACCAATGACAGAGGAAATATAAGGAAACAATATCTGGATATTGAAGAACTTGAAATGTGGGCTGAACAGAAGCTTGGTTCGACCAGACATTGATCCCCTCGGAAAAATCCCAAAAAGAAAAGAACGCAGTCACGACTAAAATTTTTGAATCTGTTGCAAAATATGACTGAAATGCATGTGCATGGCTTGAAAAAAAAAACCAGAAAACTATTTGGGAGATAGCTTATGATAGTCATCTAGTTATTTGGGTTTTTTTGCATAGGACCATGCAGTCATGGAGCTGAGTTATTGTATGAACCATTGTATGTGATGTTCTAGACATAGTCAATATGCATGAAAGCCAAAAAAAAAAACATAGAACGGATGCCATATTTAAACATCAATCAAACAATGTGCAGGACCAATATGAAAAAATAGGGAGAAAAAATATGAACTCGAGAGTACGCTCATTGTGATAGTCACAAAGGCGTCAATTGTAGCCTTTAGAGCAATCAAAGAGCTTGGCTTTTTCAAAGAGCTTAAATAGTTAGTGCCAAAAAATCAAACACAAAGAGTGCTAACCCAAGGAGGCGGCAGCTGAAATAACTCATTCTAAAGTTGACAGTAAAAAACTACATAGATGAAAGTTCACAAAGTGGTTGCAGGTATTTTACATCTTGGAGTTTCCACCATTTTAAAGGACTGATGTCGTAATATTGTAAGTGTAATTTCTTAAAAAAAATTTGGCATTGCTACATGGAACCATTACGTTTACAGTAAATACATATGAATCTTAAATGTTGAAACTAAGCTTCCATAATCTCAATTAAACATCACAAACCTTTGTGTTCAGGCAAAGATGCCTCATAGACAATTCTTGTCTAACGCATAAGAACTAACAAAAAGGTTTTTTTTATAAGAGAGAGAGAGAGATGTGAGCAGTACTAGAATCAATCGCAATGAAGTTCTATGAAGATCACTTCAAAAAATACAACAACCTCTCAAATCCATGATATAATTAAACCTGGAAAAGCAGTTCAAATTTTAGGTTATCCAAAGACATAAAACCATCCTTAAACCAAACAAACAAAGAACCTAATCCAGAGCTACTGAGAAGGCAACATCGCACCCAACACTTAATACACAACATCAATCTCATTTTGAAAACTAAAAAAGCATAATAGCATCTCCGCAACTTCAAAGCAAGAAAAAAGTGCGAAGAGCATAAGAGAAGTAGAATATATAGTTGCAAAAAAGACCCAACAATCACAACAATGACTTAAAAGAAACAATGCATGAAAAATCAAGAAAGCATTGTACTTTGTACATAATCTCAGCAAGCTTTTCTAAAATATCAATCCTCTATGAATTTGTCTAGTGTGAAATGATATAAGCCAAAGAGAAACAGAATCACAAAGCAAACCTTTAAAAATAGAAAAGGTAGCAGTATCAGGATCAATTGTTTCTAAAAATAGCCATAACCTCTCAAAGGCATGATGTAATTGAGCCTGGAAAAAGATTCAAAAAATCAAGTTATTCAAAGGCCTTAAACTAGCACCAAACCAAATAAACAAAGAAATCATGACGGCTTTAAGCAACATGCAGCGTTGTATTGATATGACACACAACCTATACCTCATTTTTGGTTAAAAAAAAAATCATAACATCTCCCTAAATGCAAAAAGACAAACAAAAAGCAAATTCATCTAGAACAAACATACAACTGCAGGACAACAAAGCAAGAAACAACAAAATCTTACCTAAATAAATAGCAGAAGCCATTTGAGAAACCAAAGGAAAATCCCGTAAACAAAAACACAGGGATGTAAATGAAAAATCAAAAGATAGCACAAACAAACAAATAAACAGCTCAAGCTATCCAAAACATCAAAGGCAAAGCTCGTAAACAACGACCCATACATATAATTGAAAAACAAAAAAAAAAAGTCAATAGTCATAAATTCAAAAGGATGAACCTTGTAACATCAATTTCCATCTCTAAGAAAAGAGCATAGACAACACATACACCTAAGAAAAACCAATGACTTCAATAGTAAAAATTGCAAAATGCAATCAAAACCAAGCGAAGTCAAAATGATTGAAAAAACCAACACCAAACCAAGTTGACTTCATAGACTATCGTGAATGTCAATAAGAAATCAAGCAAGAGTACTAAAGACTATATCATAGACTATCATGAAAAAACACGTAAAGAAAGCACCTCCAAGTAGTGAAAGGAAGACCATAAAACTCCACTAACCTCCAATATAGATCAAAGGAAACGAAAAATAAAGCGACAGTGGCGAACAAAAAACAGAGACAGTATTTCCAAAGAAAAAGGAAAGATTCAATAATTGTTCTCACAACAACAGAATCAAAAACCATCACGGAAGAGTTAGAGCACGAATCTAAATGAAAAATCAAAATTAAATCAAACCATTGCAACGGAGAAGGAAAATTCACATTCATAAAAAGCAAAACACAAACTTCAAAAAGCCAATAGAGGAAGAAAATCTCTCCCTTTAAAAGCCATTTTATAGGCAAAATAGCTAGTGTCCGAGCCATAAAAATGCATCAAACCAAGACAAAAATAAAAGGCAGTGAAACAGAGAAGGTCATCATTATAAAAATAATTAAACCAACCTAAAATCAAACCATAATAAAGGAGAAACTTACCCGGTTAGAATCCCCTCCCCTCGAAGCCTCTACTCTCCTAGGAGAAGTGTTGGAACCCGACCCTCCCAATCAAGATTGAACTAAAAACTCCAAACAAGAGAGTAGCAACTCTCTCAATATCGCACAATAGTGTGCGTATTAAAGGCACAACGATGCCTCTCTAGCCTGAGTCGCATAGCAGGGCACCTAACACAACTGCAATAAGAGAAGCATGGCCCATAATTGTTGATCGAAAGAGTGAAAGACTGCTGAAGCACTGTAATCAAAAACCCACCTAAATCCCAGTTGCCAGGAATAAATTGCAAGAGACTAAACTCGATGCCTCTCACAGTACACACACTTAAAACCCAACCCAACTAGAATCAAAGCCCAATAAGTTATGCATCCTCTTGACTATCCTATACTCTCGCTCTTTGTCCATTTCATATGATAATCGAACAGAAGTTCTAGTTGACCAATCGAGACGAAGCTGGGAAACAAATAGAAATGTCTGAATCCACAGTGGTTTTGAGTCTACATGCACAGCAGAATGAATAATGAATTATAATGTTTTTTAAAATATTTTTTATATTAAAATATATTAAAATGATATTTTTTTTATTTTTTAAAAATTATTTTTAAAATCATCGTATTAAAATTATTTAAAATATTAAAATAAATAAAAATATTTTGAATTGTTTTAATCCGTTAATTTCAAAATTAATTTTTAAAAATAAAAAAATATATATTATTTTAATATATTTTAATAAAAAAACATTTAAAAAAAATGATTATAACTATAATTCCATACATATCCTAATAAATACTTATAACGAAAACAATAGAAAATGCGCCGGGGGTAGGCGAACAAAAAGGGTAGCCTGTTAGGTGCGAGAGCGTGGAGTGTGGAGTGTGGATGGGGGTAGGTAAGGCTTTCTGTTCGATCTAAAGAAATTTTGTTTTATTTTTCTTCCACGACAAAGAACAACTAATTATAAGGTCAAAAGACCAATCAAATTAAAATGGTAGTTTCTTTCTATTGTTTTTACTTTTCTTTGAAAAATAAATAGGTCAATTATTTGTTTTGAAGTTATGACTTGAGGAGTGCATCGGATAAATTACTTAAGAATAACTATAAAAATAATCTTCTATACTTTGGTTTTTTTTTTAATCTAAGGTATGAGAAATTATAGTTTTTATCTAATGTTAATGAAACAAATCAAATTTAATATATATATATATATATATATATATATATATATATCCTTATATATAATAAATGTAAATTTATATAATTTTCACATGAACCTCGTTTCTCTATCAAAAGTGATTTTTCTCTCCAATCTTTCTCTTTAAAAACATGGCACACTTAATCAAAAAAACTAAATTTGAAGCAAGATTTTTTTTTGTATACCTAATATTTTCATACAAATATCAGAAGCCAAAAACCTCATGTTGATGTTATTTTATTCAACTATTTTGTTGGGAATAATGGATAACAGTGGAGAGATAAGTTTTTTTAAGTGAATCTCAATTAAATGGCATGTGTGTCAATTTATTTTATATTAAATTAGCAGGTAATAGTTTTAAATATTATAAATATGCACTTGATTTAACAAAAAAATAAATAATTTTTAATTTACCCTAAACCTAATCTTGAAGCTTTGAAAACCTAAATTATTGGATTCTAGGTTGATAATTAAGAAATTGGATTATTCTATATATGTTTTAGGTATATTTATACTAATTATGAAAGTTGTTATCGAAATAATGAAAACTTTAATATGATAAATTAAGGTTGTTATTCCTAAAGTTATAAGAACCTTAATTAATTGGTTTTATGGCTTGATTGATTATAGAAGTAGGTATTTTAGTAATAGTTACATTATTGTTTATACTTGTAATGCATGTTTTGTGAATTAAGCATCAAAACCCCCAATTTGATAAATTAGAGTTAATGTGAATAATGGTATAAAAACCCTAATTAATTGATTCCGAGCTTGATTGATTACAATATTAATTGTTTTAGTAATATTTAAACTATTGTTTATACTTGCTATGCATGTATATAATTAGGTTTGTATGTTTTTGTAATGGCAAGATATAAGATGTCATCTATTATTGCTTATTATGATAATATATCACACATTAAATGAGTGTTTGAAAACGTGGCTATACCTGTATTTTTAAAAAAAATAATTTTTTTTGCTAAAAATTAAAAAAAAAATTGTGTGTTTTAAATCTTTTTGTTGCGCTGATCTCAAAAATAATTTTTAAAAATAAAAAAAATCATTTCAATGCATTTCGACATGAAAAGACACTTTAAAAAGCAATCTCAACCACACTCCCAAACATGCTTTAAATAAGGTTGTTGCTTTGACTATATGGACATATTATTCATATGCAAAAAAGTTTTCAATGTAGATATGTATGGTTTTAAAATAAAAGATGAAAAAGGAAATCAAATATTTAACAATAATCAAATATTTAACAATACATGTTGATGCGAATGATATTGTTGCTCTTTTAACACTGAGGATGCCAATGTATTTCACATGTAAGGTTAAGAACAATAGAAGAGTTGAAGTAAAATACTTTAATAATATTGATGATGATGCCGTCAGCAATAAAGTTATAATGGAGTTTGATTTAGATGATTTGGATCTTTTTTATGATGATGTTGTTATTGATATGAATTTTGATGATGACAGTTTAGGACTTGAAAAGTACTGAAATGGATAATGTTGATACTAATAATGTGTATGATGATGGTTATGATAAATATGCAGATGATAAAGAGAAGGATGAGGTAGATGATGATTGCATCTTTTTCAATGAGAAAGGATTTGAATAACAAAAAAGAATATGATTGAATTGCTAGCTTATATGATGATGCATATTTTTGTAAAAGTTTGAAAAATGGCTCAAGAACATAAAAAAAGTAGAAGATAAACAATGTTAATAATAATGATAATATTGCATTTAGTGTAAAAGACAATAATTTTAAGGGTTCTAAAGATAAAAGTGAAAGGATTGAGAAAAAGAATAAGACATTTAAAGTGTGAGTTGATGGATTAATCAAGTTTCAAGAATGTTAAATCTTCCATAATGTCAATCATTTTAGAAAAGTATTGAGAGAATATCAAATTAAATATGACTATTATCTAAAAACATACTTAATCAGAAAAGAAAAGAAAAATTGCTTCAAGTGTTTGTTGTGAGTGAAGGATTCATGCTTTACCTATTCCCGTGAACAATACTTTTATAGTTAAGAATCTTAAAGATAAGCATATTTTTATTAAATTTTTTATTATAAGAGTTGTCAATTCTACTTGAATTGCAAATAAAATATTGTTTATTATTAATGTTGATTTAAACATATCTAAAAAACCACCAGATAAAATTTTAAAGGGAAATAAAGATATCAAAATATATGAGGTTTATTTTTTTGTAATTATTTTTTTAATTTATTTTTGAGTTTAAATTTTAAAATTAGTATTTAGAAGAATTTATTATTTTTAAAAAAATATATATTAAACTAACATGAGAGATGCATTTTTAAAATTGTTTAATGAAGGATCTAGTCTATACTAACATGTAAATTAATTTGTCAAGTAAAAGAAATACCTGTAAATTAATTTGTCAAATAAAGGAAATACCTGAAAGACCCTGTTTTATCTTAATAATAATAATAAAAAAAAACCAATAAGGACTGGGACATGCACTGAAAAGCAGTAGGAGTATAATAAAAGGGATAATAAAGAATATTCCATTTCTCGACGATCAAGCCGGAGTAGTTAAATTAAAATATCGTTGGGTTTATGGTATAACTATGTTTTTTTAAAAATTTGATTTTTTAAAAATATTTAAATTAATATTTTTTAATTATTTTAATATATTAATATAAAAATAAAAAATTATTTTAATATACTTTTAAAATAAAAATATTTTAAAAAATAACTTTTATTTCACTCCTAAATATCTGAAACCATAAAAGGAAAGGAAAAAAATCTCGTGGCCGCCTGATGCACGTGTAGTAGAGAGCGATTGGTTACTATATATGATTTAGTCCCTGAAATCTCAATGTGATTATAACATAGTTCCTCATATTTTAAAATATGTAAATTAGCTCCTTAACCGTTATTTTAGAAAAAAGATATGTTGAATTCTTTTACATACAGTCTTCATATTTTAAAATCGATAGAAAAAAACCCAATAATATGGGTTTTAGAAAGAAAAAACAATGAATTTTGCTAAAAATATTTAGCAATAAGAGTTATGAAATAATAATAATTTTATATTTACAATTTAATTAGTTAAAATGAAAATTGGATTAATTAAACTAGTATTAAAAAAATAAAAGCAAAATTCAAGGCCAACAAATAATCCAAGAGGACAATTAATCCATCTAATAAATTTGTGTAAAAACCCATAATTTTATTATTTTTGGATTGAAGAACTCAACTTATTTTCATCATAAAAATTTTGATGCTCAAACTTAAATAATCAACATTTTAAATTTTAAATTCTCAGGGATGTTGTAGTAAGTCAATGTAAAGAAGTTTTAAGCTTTATATTTAATGGTATTATTGCCTAATCAGAAAGTTGATTGCATTTTTTTCTCATTTATTTTTGAGATTATTGCATTTTTTCCCCGTCAATGTTGAATTATTTTAATTTTGGTGTACTAGAATTAAATATAAAGTACCAAGTTATAATCAGGGACTAAGTTATAAGTTATCAAATATAAAGCACCGAGTTAGAATCAGTCTTAAAATTTAGGGACTACAGAATATCTTACCCAGCCTACCGACTACGACTACTATTTTCTGTCAGAAAAGATCACGGGAGATGTAGCCAAAGGCGAAAAGCCAGGGGTAACCCTTGTTTGCTAACCCTAGAAAAGCAGCGATATAAACGGCGTTTAAATAGACTAATGCACCGAGCCGTTTGGAAACACGGTACAAATAATAATTCATAAAAAAATTATTTTTTTTATTTTAAATTAACTTTTTAACTTTTTATTGTTGTAAAAACTTTTTCACTTGCTAATTTTAAAAATAACTTTTAAAATTATATTTACAAACAAAAAAATATCTTCAAAATTAATCTCTACCGACTTTTAAACACCGTCTAATATGTTAGCAAGAGTGGTATCGTATGTATAAATAGAACCAACGGCCATTGAAGAGGTTTTTGTCACTACATCTATCAAACCATCGCCACCCACTCAGATCCAACTTCAGTTTCGGAAAGAAAAGCCTCGGTTTCTTCTCTTCCTCTTCATCCTCCATTGCTAGCTGCCTCTATCTGTGTTAATTAAATTGATTGAATCAATCGAATCAGAAGCCAGAATTTATAAAGAAATGGGGAGCGCAGGACAGAACGCATGGAAATTGGCGGATCATCCTAAGCTTCCGAAGGGAAAGACTATCGCTATGGTGGTTTTGGATGGTTGGGGCGAGGCTAACCCCGATCAGTATAACTGTATCCATGTAGCCGATACTCCTACCATGGATTCCTTCAAAACTGTACTATTTTTTCTCCCTGTTTTTTTTTTTTTGTTAATAATGTAATCTAATCTTAAAAAACCATTCCCCCCTTAATTATCACCTATTATTCTAATATTTAATAATAGTTTAAACAATAACTGTGTGTTCTTGTTGTTTGGATAGACTGCCCCTGAAAAATGGAGATTGATTAAGGCCCATGGTACTGCTGTTGGGCTTCCAAGTGAGGATGACATGGGCAACAGTGAAGTTGGTCACAACGCTCTTGGTGCTGGTCGCATCTTTGCTCAGGGGTAACTAACTTACTTCTCTTTTCCTATTTCTATTCCAATAGTTTCTTATGCAGATGGTTCGTTCTCTTAAGAGTTTAAGAATAAAATACGATAACTAATATAACCTGTTTTATGTTTATTTACTTGGGAATGTAGAGCGAAGCTTGTTGATCTTGCTCTTGCCTCTGGAAAAATCTATGACGGAGAGGGATTTAATTACATTAAACAATCTTTCGACAATGGCACATTGCATCTCATTGGACTATTGAGCGATGGTGGAGTTCACTCAAGGCTTGATCAGTTGCAGGTAAGATTTGTTTTTTATTACTTTCATCATTGTGCTTGCTTTGTTCTCCTGAAATCATGTAGTGTTTTCCCTGATACCTTTTTCCCTGTCCTTTCTCTTTCTGCAGTTGTTGCTGAAAGGTGCTGCTGAACGCGGTGCTAAAAGAATCCGTGTTCACTTTCTTACTGATGGCCGTGATGTTTTAGACGGGTCAAGTATTGGCTTTGTGGAGACTCTTGAGAAAGACCTGTCAAATTTACGTGAGAAAGCTGTTGATGCACAAATTGCATCTGGTGGTGGGCGCATGTATGTCACAATGGACCGCTATGAGGTATGGCTGTAAATTCTTTCTTAATTAAGGGGAAGAATTCCAGTGATGCTTCCCATTTATGGTCTATTCTCGTATGAATTGCTGTTTTTTTCCTGCTTCATATGTTGTAACTTAATTTCTATGGAAACTCATCACTAAGTATACATTTCACACCATTGGGGGCTTAAAAACCCCTATTCCCCTCCAAAAGAGGTGCGGCTTGGACAGAGGAGAAATGACACCTAGGACCTAGTCAAACAAGATTTTGGGGAGGAATGAACAATCATTCTTAGCCACTTTGGTCTTTTTGGGTGGCAACGAGTGGCTTATAGCTGGTATATTAATGACGTGCCTGCATACCAATCTAATGCAAATTAAGATTTCCTTATAAGATGAAGGTAAAGAGGTAGAAGGACACTAAAAATTATGTGGATGGAAGTGGCATCAACTACCAAAGGATTAAACTATCTTTTTATTGAGGATTTATTTTATGATCATGCTGAATGGTTCAACAGTGTAGCCAACCCCGAATAGTTTGAAAATAAGGCTTTGTTGTTGTTGTTGTTGTTGATAAGATGAAGGTAATGGATATCCTTCCTTATAAGTTAGGAAGAGGATAGTAATTACCTTCTTGGTGATGTCAATTATAAGTGACTTGCATAAATTACAAAAGTGATCTTTTCCTTGAATTTTGTTATAGATATCAGTTTGCGTGCTCCTTTAGAGTTATAGATTTAGCTTTATTCCTTTTTGCATGCCTGAACCCTTTCTACAAATCTTCTGCAGAATGATTGGAATGTGGTGAAACGAGGATGGGATGCCCAAGTACTTGGTGAAGCCCCATACAAGTTTAGAAGTGCTGTTGAAGCCGTCAAGAAACTGAGAGAAGAACCCAAGGCGAATGACCAGTACTTACCTCCTTTTGTCATTGTTGATGAGAGTGGAAATCCTGTGGGACCAATTAAGGATGGTGATGCTGTTGTCACTTTCAACTTCCGAGCAGATCGCATGACTATGCTTGCCAAGGCTCTTGAATATGCTGATTTTGACAAATTTGATCGGGTTCGATTCCCTAAAATTCATTATGCTGGAATGCTTCAATATGATGGTGAGTTGAAGCTTCCAAGCCAATACCTCGTTACTCCTCCTGAGATAGAAAGGACATCTGGTGAATACTTGGTGCATAATGGTGTTTGCACCTTTGCTTGCAGGTGAGCTAGCACCATTGATATCATGATCTGTGAATACTCTTTGCTTGCATCACACAGCCTGTGTTCTTTTTCTTGTTTCTGTATCTCTGGGCTTCCCTTGCTCTTTTAATTGTTCTGGATTGCAAGTAGATTTATCATAAATTGACAACTTAACTAATTTCAGAGCCATATTTTGGCAGAATGATGAAACACTAATCATTAAATTTATTCATTGAGGGTGGCCTCTAGTGTAGGCCTGCAACTTATAGGTTTGTACGTTCTGTCAATACTTATTCGCTGGTTTCTCCCAAGTAGTTTGTTTGGATAATGCAATTTTCTATTTTACAACTCTTTGATTGCTCGGCCCAGCCCTTTGGCTTATCTAAATTTGGCCTGACTTTGGCATAGGACACTTGGATATTTACGAAGGTATTTGGCATAAAAGATTCTTTAGGTTGATAGTATTTGTGCTGCAACTTTTTACACTTTTGCTTCAACTTGTTTTATCAACTGTTTGTTCAGGTATGATTGAGCATAAAATCAATTTCCCCTATTTGACTCCATCTTCTGCAAAATTCAAGTCCTTGTTATTTTCTTACATATGATTGGCTTTTTGTACAACAGTGAGACTGTTAAATTTGGCCATGTCACTTTCTTTTGGAATGGAAATCGTTCTGGTTATTTCAATGAAGAAATGGAGGAATATGTGGAGATTCCAAGTGATGTTGGAATTACATTCAATGTCCAACCTAAGATGAAGGCATTAGAGATTGCTGAAAAGGCAAGGGACGCCATCCTTAGTGGCAAATTTGACCAGGTAATTAATGCCCACATATCGTGTGATGAATGAGGTCTCATTTCAAATAGAAATATTGACTGATATGTTGTTTCACATGCTTGTTTAGGTTCGTGTCAATCTACCAAATGGTGACATGGTGGGACATACAGGAGACATCGAGGCCACTGTAGTGGCATGCAAGTCTGCCGATGGTGCTGTTCGGGTACAACTTCATTGCTGTTAGATCTTATTATTTTTGTTCTGAACTTTATTGCTGTTGATCTATGCTAACCATTATTTCAGACTAACTTATGAACTGGTACATTTGGTGCCACGAATTCCTGGGTAGTGAAAATCTTAATAAGGTGTTGAGATTTGCAGTTGATTGGGGTAGGGTATGTTGTCATGCATTAGTATTGATGCTTTTATTCTTATTAATTATGTTCTCTCATCATTTGGTTGGTGACAATGAATTAGTGTACTCAGGAAATACCATTAGGTGATTTATGTTTCATCAGATTAAAGCTAACACAATTAAATGAAACAATATCTACGAGAACCAGTACACACAGCAAACATTGTATCACTTGGAAAATGGTTGGAAGTGATTGTGTTGCTGCCATTTTTTTCATATTAGACTGGACCTCGTGAAGGTCAAATAAACATTGTATCACTTGGAAAACGGTTGGAAGTGATTGTGTTGCTGCCATTTTTTTCATATTAGACTGGACCTCGTGAAGGTCAAATAAAAAGTTCTGGTGCAATTTACAGATGTGAATAGCAAAGCCGCCTCCCAGTTTTGAACTAACGTGCAATAACTGAGGCAGAGCCGTAGAGGCATGGAAAGGGGAAAATATGAATGGTTAAAAGGTTATACACAATTCTTAGATAGGGATGTGATGTGCACATAAATAATTGATTGATTTGCCCATTCTGGTCAGGTAGCATGTGTATTTTCCATGAGTAAGTTGTATAATTTCTGTTCAAGTCTCAGGATTCCTTCCTAATTCCTGGCATGTTGATGCCTTCTGGCTGACCAGAGATGCTTCTTTAATGTAGATGATCATCGATGCGATAGAGCAAGTTGGTGGAATCTATGTAATTACTGCTGATCATGGCAATGCTGAAGACATGGTTAAGAGGGACAAGTCTGGTAAACCCCTTTTGGATAAAAGTGGCAATCTCCAGATACTCACTTCTCACACTCTTCAACCAGTAAGTAGCTTTGCTTTTTATTGTCTCCATTGAAGGACTAGAAGCATGGTGCTTGCTTCTCATTCTCCATTTTCTTGAATTGATAAGAGTCAGCATATTTAATTCGCGTACTTCCTGTGTAGGTGCCTATTGCAATTGGAGGCCCTGGATTGAAAGCTGGTGTCAGGTTCCGCAATGATGTTCCCACTGGTGGACTTGCCAATGTAGCAGCAACTGTGATCAATCTTCATGGATTTGAGGCTCCTAACGACTATGAGCCCACCCTCATTGAAGTTGTCGATAACTAGAAGTGATGCTTACTCAAAACACACAAGTTTTCCTTGAATTTTGACTATTAGCAACCATAATTGCGGAAACCTGTTGAGTACAGTGTATTATCCGGTTAAATAAGTTCTATTTATTTTTGATTCTGGTCGCTGGGCTAGCGGACTTTACCATTCTCAGTTCAGAGTGAACATTTCAATTTCTGCTCCGTCGGTGTAATGACAGGATTGAATTTCAAATGGCCATTTAATAGTTGGCGTACTGTTTTCTTCTTGTATGTGATGTTTTTCATCCAGTTGCCCTGGAGTTGCGAGAGGATCTTCTTCTTACACTACTTCGAAACCCGAGGACTCAAGAGGATGGATATGGAAAATATAGGATTTCAAATCCTAGCAGGAAAAGGAAGAGGAGGGAAACAGATACTCAATTTAAAGTGAGTAATCAGAATTCCATTCTCAATTTCATAGATACAGTTGTATTCTATGAAAGTTACAAATACAGCTTGGAGGCAGGGAGGTCTTCCATAAAAAGGTTTCTTGAATTTGTTTAATCTTAAATAGTCTCTATCTTTATTTGTGATAAGGGGTTTAATAACAGTTTATGCATTTCTTTTTCTCTTGAAAAACGAAAGACAGAATATACGAGGAAGAAGTAAGCTTATCAGCTGTACTTTTCCTATTAGAGGCGGGCCAGAAAATTGAGCTTAATTCGTAAATGTACTTTGGAAAGAGAAGGGAGGTTATTTTATTTTTATTTTGATGCCTGGGTTTCGCTAGTTGTTTGTGCTTTAGGCATTGGTTCTTTCTACATGCTGGCTGGCAGGTCATGGGGGATTTTGGTTTGATTTGGCCTGGAGATGTCATAGTTGAGTGATTTTGGAAGGGATAATAGTACATGAAACTAAAAAAAAAAAAAAGTTAAACAAATTTTATATAAATAAATACAATGGAGGTGTCGTAATATTATAAAACTTTTGGGTTATTTATTTGTCTGTTTTCATGTGAAAAATTCGTTAAAATTGCTTTGTCCCATTCATTTTTACGTTGGACTCCACTTTAGCAATTGACATCCCTCTCCAACGTCCAGCTCACTTAGAGCTTGTTTCTACCTTAGTTCATTCCACCAAAGCTTTTATAAGAGACCAAATTGGAAGGGTTGAGCATTCTTGTAAATTTTTAACCTTTTTGTGTAAAAAAGATTGAAATTGTATAAAGAAGGGAGAAAGGCCGAACTTTGGGAATAATTAAGAGGGAAGCTCCATAATTGGAAAATAGAAAATCTAAGGATTAAAATTAAAAGAATAAAAAACCGTTTCCTAAGACAATAAAGGGAGGGAAATCCTTTATTAAAAAAAAAACTTCTTGAATTTTTTATTGAAAATCTGCATGTTTTTTTTTTTTTGGTGTGTTTTTCTCATTTGAAAGAATTTCCTACAATATCACCATTCTCTCCCTACAATAATACTCTCGAGGCTACATGTTTTTCTTTCATAGAGAAAATAAGTTCAGGTTTTTGTTAGTTTTTTTTTTTTTTATAGTCTTACCCTCTCCCTTTATTGTGCAA
Source organism: Populus tomentosa (assembly GCA_018804465.1). Lineage (NCBI taxonomy): Eukaryota > Viridiplantae > Streptophyta > Magnoliopsida > Malpighiales > Salicaceae > Populus > Populus tomentosa. The sequence continues at coordinate 8,351,915 of CM031979.1, read as the reverse complement.
AGGAAAAACCTTTTTCCTCATACAATAAAAGAAGAGGTTTGTGGTCCTTAGAAGACATGTAGAATATGTATTTAAACATGGGAGCTAACAACATATGTGAGGCTTTAAATGGATATTTCGAGTTGGTCATAAAAAATATAGATTCAATCATCAAGTTAAGATACCAATCATAAACATGGGGGTATTTGTCAAATATGAGATAACCGTATAAGCAGAATTAATAGAAATAATGATGTACATCTTGGGCAAGATTCTCTGAGTAGAATTTGGATTGTTTGTTCGGTTATATAGACAAATAATTAAGTGAAGATCAATAATTGGTCTTGAAAAGAAGATCTTGTTTAAAGTTAATTATTAGCGTGGAGAGCATCAAATTCAAGCCCAAGACTGATTCAAATGGTTTTGAAGAGAGTGTTTGAAATGCCTAAAAGGAATTTAGAGTTACGTAGTTAACTCAAAAACCAAACTAAGGGTTTATATGGTGCTATATTACTATCATTGGTTGTAAAGTTATGTTGTGTAGCTAAAGGGGTTATATGTATCATGTGTATTTATATGAAAAAAACAACATTATTACATGTTGAATGATTAATGTTGTAATATAAATTTAATTATTATCCTTGTTACTCAGTATGTTTTACTTTTGACGAGTTAATGTGCTCCTTAAAACTAGATGGTTTATTATTGTGTTTAGTTGTATGACTTCCTTAATGGATTTTATCTAGTTGTAAGATTTTTATGTTTGTGATATTTATGTAGCTCATGAGAGTTTATAATAAATAAAATAATGGAATTATTAAGGATCATTATTTTGTTTATGATGAATTTGTCTTTACTAGTGATGGATACTTATTTTCACTATTAACATAAGTTTTTGTTTAAAACACTTTTAAAATTTATGAAAAATATTTTCACTTTCAAAATTCATAAAAGAACATATTCACTTCAAAGCCATTTGTTCATGATATTTACCGAAAAAAAGAGAAAGAAATTGAACCACCACTAAGACCAAAACTTAAACCAATAGTTTCTTGTTTGACCATTTGATGATTGATAACGAGCTTTGTATTATAAATATTTGCTTGGTGACGAACACTACTTTTCTTTACATGACAATAGCCAACAATACTTTTGATTTCACACACACTTGACACATGACATTATGTAATATATTGTTTTTTATTTATTAATTGAAATAAAAAACAATTTTGTAAATAATTCTAATTTGTTAAATTTTTCACACAAAGATAAAGTATCATACAATTTATAAACTATAATATATAAAATGTAATTTCTCAAACCATAAAGATAATAATAAAAAAACTAAACATTATAATTGTAAAAAAAGAAAGGGGTTAATTGAGAAAATGGTTTGGACATGGAAGCTCCACCTCGAAATGGGTCCCAAGTGGCAAGAAAGGTAATTAATTTTCTTTGCTTTCATTTGCTAATTATTAAAAGCGTGTTTGACAGTGTGGTAGTGATTGCTTTTCAAATAATTTTTTGTGCTGAAATGCATACCAATGATATTTTTTTATTTTTTAAAAATTATTTTTGATATCAGTACATAAAAATGATCTAAAACATATAAATTATATTAAATTTTTTTAAAAAAAATTAAATTTTTTGAAAACGCAGTTCAAACGCTACCTAAATCAACAATGAAAATATAAAAATATTAAAAAAATTCAGAAGAAAAAGGAGAGACTAAAGAGGTGGGTGGGTGTATAATTACCATGTTGGAGCTCCACCGATATGGAGAGACGCTCCGATCCGTTGGATTGGATCTGATCCAACCAACCACCCCAGCCTCCCTCCTTTTCTTCCTAATTTGAATTTCAAAATAAAGCACACAAGTTTCTCATTCCGATTCCCTAAAACAAACAGAGGGAAACAACCGTTGTTAGTCCAAAGAACTCATTCTATCCTATCTAGGTTTTGCTCCCTCCTCTGCCCTCCCCTCCCCTACAGATCGGATCGGATCGGATCATCAACAGAAAGGAAAAAAAATGGAGAAGTATGAGAAACTGGAGAAGGTAGGCGAAGGCACATACGGCAAAGTGTACAAAGCCAAAGACAAAGTAACAGGGCAAATAGTCGCCCTCAAGAAAACACGACTTGAAATGGACGAAGAAGGCGTTCCTCCTACCGCTCTTCGCGAGGTTTCTCTCCTTCAAATGCTCTCTCAATCTCTCTACGTTGTCCGCCTCCTCTCCGTCGAACACGTTGATGCCAATAGCACCAACTCCAATCTTGATGACTCCAATCCCTCTAAGCGCAACCACAACAACACCAACAACAAATCCAATCTCTACTTGGTTTTCGAATATCTCGACACGGATCTCAAGAAATTCATCGATTCTCACCGCAAAGGTGCCAACCCTAGGCCTCTCTCGCCTTCGCTGATACAGAGTTTTCTCTTCCAGCTTTGCAAGGGAGTTGCTCACTGTCACAGCCACGGTGTGCTTCACCGCGATCTCAAGCCTCAGAATCTGCTTCTTGATCAGGAGAAAGGGATTCTTAAGATTGCTGATTTGGGATTAGGTCGTGCTTTTACCGTGCCTCTTAAGAGTTATACCCACGAGATTGTTACTCTTTGGTATAGGGCTCCCGAGGTGTTGCTTGGTTCCACTCATTATTCTACTGGCGTCGATATGTGGTCCGTCGGTTGCATCTTCGGTACTATTACTAATCTAATCTAATATGATTTTTTTTTTTTTAATTTTTCATTTTTTTTTTCGTATTCCTTGAAAGTATTTGTCTTTGTTGTTGCAGCTGAAATGTCAAGAAGGCAAGCTCTGTTTCCCGGTGATTCAGAGTTTCAACAGTTGCTTCATATTTTCAGGTGTTCAATGTTGCGCTTTTTATTTATGGATAAAAAGAATGGCTGATGTAACTTTCCAACCAAACCAACACCATATAGTATTTAGTGTATTAATTAATTGGATTCTATAAGTTATGTATGCTAATTGCTACCACTTAATTGGAAGGCTGCTGGGAACACCGACTGAAGAGCAGTGGCCAGGAGTTACTGCCCTCAGAGATTGGCATGTCTATCCGAAATGGGAACCTCAAAACCTTGCACGAGTTGTCCCGTCACTGGGACCTCAAGGGGTGGACCTCTTATCGGTAACTACTACTACTACATTTCTTTTTCAATTGCAAGCTTCTAGTTCTATGGATGGGAAAGCGCAGCTAAAAATCTATATTGTTTTGTTGGGTTGAATTGACTTTTAACGTGTCACTCATCATATCTTCTGCACTGGAATTGTTTTCGCCCTGATCTCTAATGCTTCGTTTTTTTAATTGGTTTATAGACAATTGTGATTTGCTGTGTGCTAGAACTAGTTCCCCAACCCAAAGACTTGGTATATCTACCGTCAAAAGGGGCCCTTTTTTTTTTTTTTTTTTTTTTTTTTTTTTTTTTTAAATTTAGCGCATGGATTAAGTCAGTTTTATGTTTCATAATTATCGAAGTATAGTTTACATTAAAGTAAAGCAACTAGGACTCGGCGGGCTACAGCGTGTTAAAGGATTATACTAGTTTAGATTTTGTTTACAATTGGCTTATGTTGGTATTCCATCGTTATGCTCGCGTTAGCATTTTGCTTCTTCTTGGTTTGCCCTAATTACCTCTATATTGGGATGCTTATATAATTTGTTTTGGATAATGCAGAAGATGCTCAAGTATGATCCAGCTGAAAGGATCTCGGCCAAAGCAGCCATGGATCACCCCTATTTCGACAGCCTTGACAAGTCTCAATTCTGAAGCTGATTACCTGGCTATAAGATTTTGGGAGCTGTATCTTTCTGCTTCCATCATGCATTTTATAGGAGCGCTTCCCCGTAGTGAAGCTTTTCTTAAAAGATGTTTGGTTCATCCTCTCGGTGATGTAACATTTGAACTTTGTCATCACGCATATGATGTTTGCAATTTATGTTAACAATCACTTTGGCATGCCAAGTTTGCACAATTTCTATTGTATTAAGAATGAAATTGATCCCTGGTTAACTGCTGATCAAGATGATTTATAGAACTGTTCTGTAAGAAATTACATTGTGCCCCTCTTAACTAGCTGGTCGCTACGAAGAATCAAGTGCAGAGTATTCACTGGTATTTGTGAGTGGCGATTCATTTTCATACTGTTCGTGCTTCTTTCCATATTTTTTATATAATAATCATTTGTTCATTGCTGAAAGGAGGTGTTTGAAATATAATGGGCATTCATGCATTCTTCACCTCTTGGAAGGAACTTGATAAAAGAAATTTAAAAAGAGAATATCGAATACAATATCATCTCCTGGCAGCATTATTGAATAGATCGGCGCCAAAAATGTCACAAGCAGGTTATGAATTATGCGGGACAATCAGATTTGAAGAAAGAAAAAAAGAGAGGGAGAAAGAAGAGAGGGATAGATTGCTATCATTTATATATATATATAACCAAGCCCTTTATATTATAAGTAGAACTAATATTAAATTTTAGTAGTAGGTTGATGAAATAATTATTTGATCTAATTATTTATAACACTTTGAAGGTATACCACTACTCATCTACGTTTTTTTTTTGGTTTCAGAAGGATACTTTGTTTTTCACACTCCTTTTCTTTACAAGTCACTCTCTTTTGCGGAGAAGACTCACTAACTCTTTCTTTCCACAAAAAAATCCCATGACCTTTCTCTCTTTTTTTGCTTTCTTTTCTAACAAAAAATCACCTGTAATCACATAGTTTATCTTATCTCTCATATAAAGAAATGCATAATTTACTCTAGCTCACTAGATGGTTTTTTTCAGGAAATAAAGAGAAGTGTTTTTTCTTTTTGAAATCAAAGATAAAAAAAAAAATCTTAGTGTTGAAATATCTTAGCTTTACCCTTTATATTCTTCTCTACTAGTCCAACCAGCCTTTTTTTTTTTTCTTTCTAAAAAATAAAATTAAGGTTAGGTTGGTGGTACATGCATAGCTGGCTTGGTTGGTTAACAAGTGGTGTTAGGTTTTCAGTGGTGACTGCTAGGTTGGTCTGGGCAATTGAGATTTTGGTTTGCAACGATAAACAAATAAAAGATATAGAATTAAGAAGGATTTAAGGAAGGCTTAAACATGAGGATTTGTGGTTGTTTTTGCCAGTAATGGAAAACATAGAGATTTAGAATTAAAAGGATGAGTTTATAGTCCATTAAGTAAAATATTAAAAAAAACACCATAAATAAAGCCCAAATAAAACGAAACAACATAGGTTTGGATGTATCTAATTTCTTATTAAAAAAAAAAAAAAAGAGTGACGGTTTAAGTTATTCTCCATTTTCTACTATGAAATATAATTGTGAACTATATCTTAGGGTTGGTGTCCTCGCCGGCAAACTGAAGAACATCCATACATGCAGGACGCAGTATGAAGCAGTTGCGTAGAGAAGATTGTATATACATTTCTATTTGATAGTGACTGATCAGTCAGCCTGGATATTACTCCTCATGGGAGGACGCCAAAGCTTGTTTCATTTTGAAGCTGAGTCTGTACAATGAGAGAAGAGGCAGGGTACTGGCCAGAAAGTCTGTAGTGGATGATGATAGATATCTCCTCCTCGGCTCCTCCGTCGGGCTCCTGACACCCCCCCCCCCCCCCCCCCCCCCACCCTTCACTTGCGAACTATTCAGGATGCCCTTCTCTACCTCTCCATGGCTTCAGAATCTGAAATGAGCAGAGCAAACTCGCATCAACCCACATGAATGCACCTGCATTGTTGAACTCTCCACAGTAGTTCGGTGCTGAGAATATGGTAACCAGCTGTCTGTCAGCGAAGAATTCATAGCCATCCTCAACAACCTGTCAATCATTTTCCATGGATGAAAAAACTGTATCTTATTTATTACATCATTCCTAGTACAGATATTAGGGCAGAAAGGAAGGCAACAACTTGAACTGAAGAAATTGGAAGAGCAAACTAGGAAGACCTGGTGAGCTCGGCATATGAGATCGAGGTCGTGTTTCTTTAAGAACTCGGCGACCTTATCAGCTCCGAAGGTGTAGGAGACACCCCTCTCATTATCACCCCAGCCCTTGATGTTTCTATCAGGATCTGCCCAAAGGAGGTCACACAGAATACCCTGGTCTGGCACATCCACTGGCCTCTCTATAGCTCTGATCTGATCCAAGCTATCCATTTCTGGTGAGAGTCCACCATGCATGCAGAGGATCTTGTCATCGACAACTGCAGCCACCGGTAAACAATTGAAGCAGTCTGTGAAAATCTTCCATAGACGGACACTGAAACGACGCTTGCACTCATCATAAAATCCATATATTCTGTTGATAGAAGCACATTCATGGTTCCCTCGAAGAAGGAAAAAGTTGTCTGGGAACTTGATCTTGTAGGCAAGGAGAAGGCATATAGTCTCTATACTTTGTTTTCCTCTATCTACGTAGTCTCCAAGAAATAGATAATTGGAATCTGGTGGAAACCCACCATACTCAAACAATCGCAAGAGATCTGGATATTGGCCATGTATATCACCTGCATACAACCAAAACAATAATAACAAAATGCATCAAGCATGAAGCTGCAGGAATATTGGCATGTGATTCTGGGGGTCCAAAAGGCTGTCATTTGCAGGTCAATTTGCTAAATCTTGTCTTATTTCTATGAGATAACCTTAACATCTATGTAATGTACATGAAAGATCGAAATGGAAGATAAGAATTACAGATACAGTTAATTATAAAGATGGAACAAAATTAAGAATGTAATTATGAAAAGGGCAAGCAAATTGATACATTGCATAAAAAGGTGAAATGGGCCGAAGAAAGTAATAAGAAAATGTACGTACGCACCACAGATATTGATGGGAGCTTCCAATTCAAGAAGAACAGGTTGAGCAAGAAAGACCTGCTTGGCGGTGACACAAAGGTGGCGAATTTCAGGTTCAGTCAGCTGGATGCGTTTCCCTCTATCACTCCTTGCTTCCAGCAGCCTGAGTATAAGCCCTTCCAATCCATTCATTCCAGCCCTTTCTTCCTTCCTTCCCTTCTCCCTCCTTCTATCAACTAACATTCGCCTCCAACACAATATATATTATCTAGGCAATTACGAGGATGGAAAGAAGTGAGCAAGAACTAACTATATATCCCGTCATTGTTGATAATTAAGCACATGAAAAGAGAGATTCTCATCTTCTTGGATGACAGACAGTTGGCTAAAGAAGCGCAGGAGTTAAAGACATATTTGGGGTGAAGAAACAGCTCCTCCATCCATTTAGTTTCTACTCTGTGATGCCAATGCCACCTGCCGCCTATCTGTTGGCGAAGGCAAAATGCAATCCACTAAATTAGGCAACTTTCTTCGTTCAATTAATACATTTCTCTCTGTTTGGACTTCTTTCCATTTAATGTTTACCCACGTTCACAAACTCATTTGATAATAAATAACAATCTTCCAAGGCATCATGCAGCCCTGTCTCCTCCTCCTCCTCCACTTCTGGGAGTAGTTAAATGAGCTCCACCGCCTTATGGACATCGTGGGTACCCACTACCCACACCGCACCAAGAGGGTTGGACTTTTGGCAAACAATTCATTTAAAAAACGAAGTCCATTAATATCAATTAAACGCTGACAAACTCAATCTTCCTTGGCCTTACTAGCTGGTGAACGCCAAGCTCTTGAGCTTGAGACCTGCAAAAAAGTAAAACCTGCTGCTGTAACCATTCTTTAGAGCTTATAAATCTCTTAAGCACATACCACCACCATTCACAGCACAGCACTTGACAGACCTGATGCTTTGTGCTTACAACTGGTGTTTGTATACATACGAGAACGTTGCGAAGCATTTGAGTTGGATCATGCTCGTTTTTTTCAATCAATTCGGCCCATTTTCTTGCTTCGGACTTTGCCCATTTGTCGTCGATTCTTGAGATGAGATGGGGTTTTATGAGAGAATTCGCCTTATGAGGATACATGAATACATTAACCCTATAATTGAACTATATAATATAATATTTTGAGCGAGTTTCCCTCTTATCCATTTACTATCAAAACTCATCTAAAGTAAATTAATTTCTTCCTTTACAAAAAAAATAACAATAATTTAATGCATATATATTGTAACGCCCTCAATTTCCATGCCGTATTCAGTATATCATGTTCTTTTCACGGAATTGTTTTTATTAATCTTGTTTCTTAGTTTTACAAACCAAGTTTGATAGCCATTTACATTATTTACGGATTCATGTTAGACAACAATTTCATTTCAGATTTTATAAGAATTTCAACAAAGTTTTCTTTATATTTAGGTAACTCAACAGATCTTCCTCCTTAATATACTTGGATGATTAATTTATAGGAATTCATTTTCTCGCAACGTAATCATTTTCCATAGTTGGCCTCAAGCCACACCCAGTCAATCCCATATATATATATATGATCACTTTAAATTCTTTCTCATAAAATTATTCTTTAATTTGGCCTCAAAATTTTCAAAGGCATTTAGGGCATACAAATGTAAACAAAAAGAAGCAAATACAAACAACTAAAATGGTGCTAAAATAACAAATGATAGAATTAAAATAAATAAAGTTGAATGATATAAAGAAGGGCATTGTTTAAGGAAGAATGCTATTAACAATATCCTATAGAATGGGTTATAATTAACATAATTATTAAAATTTAGAATTAACTAATAAAATCATAAAATTTTATGATTTTATAAAGTAATATGTATATAACATGTAAATCAGATTAAAAACTCAAGAGCTAACAAAATTAATAAACTCAATCAAAATCATAATTTTGCTATTAGTTTTACGAGTTTATGGAATAAATATTCTCCCAATCAACTCATCTTTCTCCTAAATCAAACCAAAAAACCCCTAGATGATTGCTCTCTCTTGATCTTAAACCACCCGACACTACCATATCTCTCTCAAAACATCTTTTTTTGTTTACTTATCTCCTTCTCCTTCCTCTATGTTTTTTTTTTTTTTTTTGGTAACCCGGGGTATCCGGGCCAGTTTACGCGCACCACGACTAATCCTCGGGCTCACTGAACATCCTGCAAGCCCAGTGAGCATGTAAGGCACCGCGGGGGTGACAGACGTACATATAAAGGGTCGAACCCGGAACAGGGACGGAACAAGTCACACGATTGACCACAACAACTAGACCCTCAAGTGTTCCTCTATGTTTCTTGTTTCATGGAAAAGTTGTTAAATTGCACTTCCAAATAAATCAACAACCACAACATCATAGCTAAACCCAGCACTCAACTAAATATTGGTTGCAACGCATCCTCTCGTAGCCAACTTGATGGAGTGAAAAAAAAGGTGTACAAATTAGATACGAATAATTGTACACCTAATTTGTTTTATTTTATTTTATTATTATTATAATTAGTCACTTTATGATTTGATAGTTGATATCTTTAAAATCCCATGCATGCTTACAAACTTCATTATATACATATACATATATAGTGTTGGTTATCATGTAATTTTTTGAAAGTCACTAATAATTCTAGTTATTCTCATTCCTTGTCTTGCTGCTTTCCTTTCTTTTTTGTTTTTTCCTTTTTTTTTTCATATAAATATTTTCGTATTGATCAATAACCGAGATATTATATAATACTTGCTAGAGTTTGATGGTGTATGATTGCTTGACTTCATTGTAGTGTGTGTGTATATAGAGTCATCAATTGAACACCGAGGAAGAAACACAAATTAATAGAGTTTAATTTCAGTAAGCTGTAAGAGTAATTTTATGCTATCAATTCTTAAGATTTCCATGGATCATTGTCTTAGTAGAAGACAAGACACTTATCTTGCCAAGTCTTTGTTTTACAATAAATTCTAAGACCAGAAGTAGAAGTTATAGCATATAATGGTATCTGGATACGGATATGGTTATCGGAAGTTATAGTATATGATAACATATATATATATATATATATATATATATATATATATATATATATAAATACGTGTCCCCCCTCCTGCCTCGCCCCTCCTCAAACCTCTCAATGCCCTCGTAGCCCTGCCATTGCAAGCTACCACTCCTCTCTTCCCTGAACATCCTTCACACCCAGTTATTAGGCTTACAAGGTTTTTTCGGAATGAAGAAAGCCAGAGATATCAAAAAGATGGCTACTCCTTTGGTTTGGTTCTAACAAGTTAAGGAACTATGTTGCAAGGTTAACAAGAGCAACAACGAAATTGCGACTGGCCATCACACATGTAGCAAAAACTTAACCCCTAGTAACAAGATATTCTTCGCATCAATATAACCATCTTAAGTTTTTTTCATTCAATGCCAACCGTCCATGTTCTACCAGCATCAGTACCAGAAACTGATAATTAACAAGCAAACATTTTGTTTACTCAGCGAATACAAATGAATGTTACAAAAAATTCTTGTCCGGACATTTTAACCTCCTCTGAATCTCTACCAAGCAGCCTATTTACTAATGTACAAACTACTACATGACAATCCAAGTATATCTACGGAATCAATAATTCTGATGCAATCTAATGGTACAGTGCACTAAAGACATGTAGCGCAGTCATGACAGTTGCAGTTTCCAAGTTCCTAAATCAAAACAATGAGAAACTTATCTTTAGTTTGACCACACATGAACTAGACCATGCCTATTACCGGTGTAGATTTCATTGCGATCTTCATCGTAGAAAAGGGCAGTGATGTCTTCCAAAGCCTCTGCAACTGTGCTTTTCATCAGAGAGCAGCTCTGCTTTGAGCTTCCCGTACTGCTGCAGCGCTCATCATCCTTGGGACTGCCATTGGTAGCATTTATTTTAGCTAGGCATTTTCCTGTCAGGATATTGCTGATATTGATAGAACCAGCTGAATCAAGAATCAAACAGTGAGATTTGATAATTGCCCAATCAGGTGTTCTCTTCACAGCATCACGATTAAGGCAACTGCCAAAAGATCTTAAACTAACAAAAGTCCAACAGCTTATTGGTCTTTCCACAAAAGCAGTTCATGCAGAAACACCATCAAATGGCATAGGTAGACCGCTTAGGCTGTCCTCATGGACACCACGCAGACCAAAATATTTACATTCAGGTGTCAGGAACACAAGTGTTCCAAATTCTTCACGATTATTTGTTCCTCTTGCCAACAGTGTGTTAGTAGTTTTCATCTTGTCCAAAAATCAAAAGTTGATACAGCATCGTGCCATCTATACATGCTTTTATGATCAGGATTTGTTCTTTAGAGTATATCAGAGCTCTTGATGATATCAGATCTAACTCTTAACCAAGTCAATTAAATTCCATAGTTAATATGGACTGGTTAAAGCATCAAAGTCACTCAAAACAGTGTCTGAAATAACAAAGTAAATTGAATGGTTGGAAACAAGACAGCAGTTCAGAAAAGTCACTTCATTACAGTTAGCCAAAGTCCCAACTCAAACAAAGTTGGTCACATTAGATGATAAAATTCCGCACAATCTCTTGGATCAGTTCTAAGCAGCTTATTTAATTAACACAAACTAAGCACGGAATTCACATGGAATTCTAAATTATTGTAAACTCGCTTGAAATGTTTGGGCCCACCACTGTTTGAGAACATGTTTTATTTCTCGTGGACAACCTGAAAGTATCTGACAGCATTCTAGCTATAATAGGCATTATAGCTAGAATTGACAGAGATAAACTGTAAAAAACTATCTGCTTAAAATTGAACAATTAAAAAACTAAATGTTCATTGGGCAAACTCCAGTATAATATGTTTGGTTTTATGTTTAGTAATTGCATTCTATAAAATTAAGATTGGTTTTTTCTCCAAGAGAAGAGAACAAAACTCTAAGAGGTAAACCATGCAAAGTTCTACTTAGCAGGATTCTAGGCCTCATCCAGCATCAGCCATAAGTATTTAAGCATTAGTTAGTATTTGCTAACGCTAACCAAAAGGTTGATGAAAAAATTACCATTTCCTTCCATCCACTGGTCATCAGATTCAGCCTTGCAGTATGAAATGATAAGATCCTGGTCGCTTGTTATGTATATGTTATTTGTGTTACAGTCAGGATGCCATAAGAGATGATCCTCAAATGAAGTAACAAGCTCTCCGCGAAAATTCCAAACAGCAACAGTTCTATTTCTGAATGTTAAGAACAACTGGTTTTCGTACAGGAAGATAAATGCTGATGGTGTCAAGAACTCAGTTCTGCTAACTTCCCTAATACCGGTATGCCGAACCTGCATAAGGAAGATACAATTACTGGAGCAGACCACAAGCCAAGCTGAAAGATAGACGCTGAAAAAAGACAAAGATAACTCACATCAAGTATCTGGAGATTCTCATTTTCCTGCTTGACAAGAAGCTTTTCATTAAATTGCTCAATGAAGTCCACCTTCTTATTTCGATGAAGCAGATGGTGGAAATCTTTGAGAATTGTGCCATCTTCTATTGATAAAATCTTAAGAGGAACATAGCTGCTTGATCTATTCAAAATCAATAACATGATGCCTGGACTGATGCAGACAAGGCCAGACATAAGCAAACTTAGAAGGCACTTATGAAGCAGAACAAACAAATCAAGAACCAGCATGCTGGTCACATTTTAGAAGTAAAGGTAGACAAGATGCATAGTATTATATGTGAAAGTTAAGTGAATGGTCATACAAATCGACTGCCATGATGAGTATATTCTATTTTCATGCATCTACACTAACAAAAGGCTAAAAGGAAAAGGCTTCCATCATAATAACAGCATCTTATAATTAAACAGGTAATGACGTGTCTCGAGCATGTGTGCATGCAATGAGAGAGAGAGAGAGGGTACCTGATCTTGATTTCCTGTACATCTTTATCTGATATAGAGTACAGCATAGTGTAGTTTTTTAGGTCAAAAACCTTGTATATACTGACGATAAATAACAACAGAAAAAATGTTAGGGGTGATAATTGGAGCACAAATTTGGTGATCTCATAGCAGATGGACTGAAAGGGTACCTATCTTGTGCTGAGTATGTTAGCACCTTTCCATTGACATCATCGAACTCTACAAAACCTGGCCACTTCAAGGATTCAGACTCAAACAGAGCAAAACCTGCATCTGGATTACCCCTTTGAATGTACCTAACCATTTAAATACAAGGCATCCATCACACCATTAGGATACATGGATTATGTAAGGCTTGAAGTTGACAAAGAAGAGTGAAAAATAGGAGAAGTGTAGACACACTCAATTCTTGTTGATCTGCATTTCAAGGAGCTGAAGTTGTCTGATGCATAGACCGAAACACTGATGAGAGAATCATTGTTTTTATTGTAGAACAAGCTTCGAATGACTTCATCAGGACTCGCATTCAAAAAACATATCATATGATTTGTCACTGCATTTTAACAGTCAGCAGATAAGGTTTGATGCAATCATAGTCTTTAGCAATAAAGAAAAATCTCAAATGCAAATGAATTTCTTAAAAATAAAGATCAAAACTTCTTTCTCGTATCAGAGTTATGTCTGTCACCACCTCTACTAAAAGCAGCACACACACCAGAATGTGCAAGAGCAAAGATGATGTCTTGTGCGGCAACAATCTCAATAACTTTTGTTCTCTTCATCAAAAAAGGTAGTACCACTGAACAATGGCCCTTCGGATCATGAGTATCATATTCTTCCTGAGGAAGAATAAATCAAACATTTAACCTCCTTTTTGGAAAAAGGAAACACTGAACATGCAACTACAATCACTATTCCAAGTATTAAAAAAGAAAAGACTACAAAGGGGTTTGTCATGCACATCCGTTTTGATGTTAAAATAAGGCTAAAAGATGTTATATCACATTTTATCATTTACAACTTGCTTCTTATGCCTGAGAAATGATGAATCAGCCTATCCATCAAAGAATTCGGTACGATATATAAAGTATTTACCGCAAAAATTCACATCTGTCGGACCCATAGGTAGAGAATGATTAAGTAGAAAACAACATGAATCAGCCATTTGCTCACTAGGGTTTTCTAAAATTGATGTCATTGTTATTCTATGGGTTTTCATTTCTTTTACGGGAAAAATAAAACAATAAATAAAAGAAAATCCAAAGCCGGAAGAGCTTCTTCTTCTTTTTCTGTTTCTTTCCGCATCTCCTACATGTCCATAGTAAATACCAAAGTAGTAGCACTAACAATATTAATTAAGAGCCCTAAAAACGATCTGCCAACCATTTTCATCAGTAAACTAAGAAAAATAAATTTAAGCTCAATTGAAAAGGAAAAGGAAATTAAATTGTAAAATAAATCCCAAAAAGAGCAAATTAAATTGGAAAATAAATTGAATAATAAAAAGACTAATACCATCAAACGCATATTGCGAAATCTCTCTTGGGCATTGGTGATGCTGAAAGAACGATCTGGTTTAGAAGAAATCTCTCTTCTTTGAAGCTTTTTAACACTGTTTAAGAACCCATCAGAACGTCCCCGTTTCTTCGCTGCCAATATCCTTCTCCCTGAGCACGGCCTTGGATTCGCTGCTGATATCCTCCTCCCTTCCATCATCTTCTCTTTCTTTATTTTTATTTTTCCACGCGCGCGCCCGTTCGCACAGAGAGATTCAAATTCGCAACAGTTTTACCAACCTCTCTTCGTTTCAAATTTGAATTGATTCTATTAATAATAAGAACAGTATTAAAACCCTAATTTACAGAAACTAATAGGCTAGCCAGCTAGCTCTCTTTCTCCTCCTCCTTCAGTATCTTGCTTCTGAAGTGGAACACCAAACCCTAGAGAATGAGTATTCACAACAACAATAATAGTAATAATAGAAGAAATAGAAATTGATCTCTCTCTCTGTCTCTTTTCTCTCTAACTGTGATAATAACATAAACGACAAGGAGGAAAGATTGTGGGAATGAGAAAGAAGACAGAGGATGAATAGGAAATCGAGTTTTTCAATTCTCAATACCCCATTTCTTACCATGCGTTGCATATATCCATGACTCCTCTACGTTATATATTAAATGGTATTTTTAAAAATAAAATATTGATAATATAATATAATGAATTCATATGTTTCAACAAGGTTAATCAGTAAAATCCATAATTTTAGATTATAAAAGTGTAATAACTCTAAATTTGTTATTCAAGAAAAACTTAATCAATCAAAATCTAATTTGTTCCTTCTCTGTTCCATGAAAACATCATCACCAACCATTAGTCATCCCCTTCTTCATTCTTTCTGTCACCAGCTAGATCCCATCTCTCCCTCATTGTCCAAACTGCAGAACCAGTCTCTTTAAGAAAAAAAAGGAATAAATCAAGACCAGAAAACGGATACAGACATTGGTAAAACTAGAGTATCCAGTAATAGATCGAAACTCATCATTCACTAAGGTTCTTGACAACTTCAACACCCTTGATTACTGTAGTTTCATCGCCCTGTCTCTTTGTGCTACCTTTCAAGTACAAATTTTACTCTACCCTTTTTTTTGTATTGTAACGCGCTAACTTCTTATGACTATTTTAAACATAAAATGACATTTTAAATTATTGAAAATCAATGATTTTTTTTATATACATACACAATTATATATATTTCTAAAACCTAAATATTTCTAAAACCATTTCACAATCCTTGATCTAACCTTCTTGAATCATGTTTCATTATCCCAGCATCATCTCCACGAGATTTTCCACATATCATATCAGCATAAATGTTAAACTCAACATTATAAAAACAATTGGATGATAAGAAAAATTTACACTAAAGTTTAAAAATCATGTTATACCTATTAAATAAACCTTAACCAGCTATTACATAAATACTATAAATAACATCTCATAGTTCACAAGAATAAATCTATAAATATATTTATTTACGATTCATCGAAATTATTTTTTCAGTCTTAAAATATCTTTATTTTAAATTTATTAAATTCTTTTATCCATCAAAACTTGTTACTAATTTTTTTAATATTATGAATTTTTGTTTAAAATTCATAATTATTATTTCAATTTCAATAACACTTTTAAATTTATTTATGAAAGTCATTTTTTTCACTAAATATCACATTTATTTGTTTTTGTTTTGATCTTGAGTTTTCATTATTTGTCAAGTCTTATTATTTTTAGTTTTACGTTTACAGGAGGTTTACAACTCATTTCATTGCCAGGTAAATTTTTCAGTATTTCACCAACATTGTGAAATTTTATTGGGGTCTTATAACAGGAAAGTTTTATCTCATTTTTATTCTCAATGTCAAAAGTAAATACTTAATAATTAAAAATCTCATCCCAACTATTTACTTTTATTTCTATTTTCTCATTGTTCAATGAACCCAATAAGATTTTCCGTTAGATTTTACAAGCACCGTAAATTTTTTTGATTGGGAGTTTACATTTAACTTTTTTATATTGAAATTACTTGTATGCAGATGGTTGTTTTTTTTTTTTTTTTTTAATGCTTGTTACCAATTGGGATAAAGTCAAGGCTTAAGAGAGCATCAATGGCGACAAGCGGATTGATTGATTTAATGAGTGGTTTTATGTATGCTTATCAGTACCCTGCTAGGAGATCTATGGGGTTTTTCCCTAATGAGGGTAAGGTTACTCGTCGCTAGAAACGAGGTTTTAGCGGTTGAAGATTTTAACTTTGTTGAGTTTTTTAAAAGAAATTTAGTCTCTTTATTACGTTTTGAATCGCTCCGAATGATGATGACTAATAATAAGTGGAAGGAGTGGTAGGAGGAATAATAAAGGTAATCAAATTTCCCCTCAGAATACCTAGACGTGTTCCGGCAAGCCGATATTTTCTCATTATCATGGGCACCATTGATGTTTAGGCCTCCATGGATCGTCATTTTCGGAAAGCTAAGCAAAAGAAATGTGACAATAGCTGGTGATGCTATGCACCCCACGACTCCTGACCTGGGACAAGATTGTGGTTAATTAGAAAATGGTGTTATGGGGCAGACACATAGGCAATTCAGTCATCAACAATGGAGGACATGTTCCAGGAGACATGTCTAAAGCCACAGACAATTGGCACAGTTTTTAGACCCGGTCCAATTCAAGGTTTGGATTCTGAGTTTTGATAGGGTTATTGGGTCATCCGGTTTATTTTTTTAAATCAAAACAACATTGTTCTATATATAAAAAAAATTCAACCAGGTTTATGACCAGTCTTGCCGGGTTAACGAGGTCACTGGATCAACCCGTCGGGTCATACCAGTTTTTTTTTTTTTTTTTTTTTTTTCAATCTGGTTCAGTTCTAGCTCTAGATCCGCCGAGTCTCAAGTTAACTTGTCGAATCGAGTTTTAAAACTATAGGTGAAGAAAAGGAGATGGCAAGCTTCTTTGCTTTTAACAATATTGTATTTTTTTTTTATGCCTTCAAGGTAGATATTAATAAGTAATTTGTAGTTAACCGTATATATGATAATGTGTAGTATATTAGGAGATGTGAGTTATTATAACGGCAAATTAAAAAAAATCTTGTATGTATTATTTTTTATTTTAATGAAAAAGTTGTTACGTGGGAATTATTATTTACTGCATTGATAAGTTTCGATGTATAATCTAATACTAATTAAAAGGTAAAAACCATGTATAATTCGTATTAGACTGTCACGGTAGAAATTAATGTCAAATATATATCATTCCCTATTTAAGGGATACGCTTGCTTGTGCACATATTCTTCTCTTATTGTTGATTTTATTCCCAAAGTGGTTTTTTTCCCCTCTTAAGTTGCGAATTGTCCCTTTAACACTGCGGGGATACTTCGCTTGTCCTTCAGCTCATTCACTAATTAGGATAAGCTAAATCCATGAATACACACCTGAAAGAAAATTAAAAAAGAAAAAGAAAGAAAGAGCTGCCCAAAAAATTGCATCACACTAGTCTATTTACCCTACAGTAAACTGTATCACCATGCGCTTGTGATAGTCATAAAATATATATTATTAAACGCATTAATTTTATATATTTAGATTATTTAAATGTATTGATATTAAAAATAAATTTTTTTAAAAAAAATTATATATTTTTAAATAAAAACACTGTAAAATCTTTTAAGACCCCGTTCCGCGGTACCAAACTCTGATAAGGACAGCTAGGTACAACTAACTTACAGTGATGTTTGTTTCTGTGTAATTAATTATTCGGCTCCAAATCGTAATCAAAGAGTGGATTAACACAACCCCGCTGGCCTAATCCAGAATCCGCCGCACGGCTCCACCGTTTAGCATTTATGGCATAGAGCTTGGCTTAGCCGCCATGGTGGTTTTCAAGTCCTGCCTAACCACCAGTGGTTCACACCATCATTTAAGTGTGGATGTTTATGCCACAGTAAACTCTCTCTCTTTTATTTACCTAACATACCCTCTGCATAAATTCTCACGCGGTTTGATTGCTACTGGGCACTGCTGATAGCATCTATTATCTAGACTTTCTCTCCTTTGATTTTACTACTTCTCTCCTTTGATTTTACTACTTGGATCATATTCTCAATTCGGGTTTTACACTCTTTTTATTTATTTATTTAATTAAAGATAGATTATCGTTGTCGGAAAATATATATATATATAAAAAAAAAAACTCAAGAGAATTTTACTTTTTTTTTTTTAATCATACCCCTCCCTGCTAAATTCATAACCAGTCATGAGGTTGGTTTAGGTTGTGTTCTTACTAAACATTTGAATTTGTTTTTTTCAAAATAATTTTTTTAAATTGTTTTTATGAATTGATGTTAAAAATATATTTTTTAAAAATAAAAAAAATTATTTTAATATATTTTTATAATAAAAATATTTTAAACTTTCCCTATCATAATTTCTAAAACCTTAATCTAGAAACTATGAACATTCAAATAACTCTACAAAGTTGAGTCAAATTATGCATCCATCAAATTCCTTTTAATTTTTTTTTGACAATTATGTTAGCTATTTTGATATAAAAAATATAACTAAAATAGATAAAAAAAAAAAAAATAACAACAACAACAATGATAAAACAACCAACTTACTGCATTTTTTTTTTAAAAAATTTAACCTATGGTAACTATAAATACGGCATACCCACCCCTGGAATTACAAATCCAAAGCATATGGAAACAAAAGGGGAAATTTAGAAAGGAAAAACAAAAGATGGATGTGGAATCATCAAAAGCTACTGCAATGATACCTGAATCTCCGAAGAAACACAAACGCAGAAACGTTTGTTTAGGGGTGACAGCTGCCGTGATCCTCGTCATCTCTCTGTTCTTGCTGATCTTGGGATTAACGGTGTTCAAGCCCAAAAAGCCGACAACCACCGTGGATTCCACCTCCATAAGTGACCTGAAGGTTTCTTTAGATATAGCCAGGTTAAGTGTGCATCTAAACGTGAGTCTTGACGTGGATCTCTCAATCAAGAATCCAAACAAAGTGAGTGCCAAGTACAAGGACAGCTCTGCTTTCTTGAATTATAGAGGTCAAGTTGTGGGTGAAGTTCCAATCCCTGCAGGTAAGATTTCAGCAGACTCAACACAACCCATGAACGTAACTCTTACGCTTCTGGCAGATCGGTTGTTGTCTGATTCACAGCTTTTTTCTGATGCCATGGCTGGTGCTATCCCCTTTAATACTTTGACCAAGATTTCTGGAAAAGTAAGCATTTTCAATCTGTTTAAAGTACAATTCACTTCCACCACTAGCTGTGATCTTGTTGTTTTTGTTTCTAATAGCACTATTGAGGATCAAAAGTGCAAGTATAAGACAAAATTGTAGGACCCCTTTTGTTCTTTCTTTGTTTCTTCTCCCTCGGGAGTCCTATTTTAGATTATAGTGGGGCAGGTTTTCTGTTTCTTTGTACTACTAATTCTCAGATGTATTTGATAAATCTCTTGTTTATTGATGGAGATATTGATTCTGTATTAATAGAGGAACATATTACTGTGATTCTGATTGCTGATGGATTGGCCAGATGCAGGCATAGTTCTTGACTGTGTCTTGTGTTTGTTTATGGTGAAGTATTCAAGGCAATTGTTTCTCTTTACACACTCACCCCAGTCTGCAGCTTTCTGGAGAAGCCTCGTTCATTTCTGCGTGTTTATTCAGAACAAAACATTGACCAAATATTATTTTAATATATTTATAAATGTTTATTCAGAACATTTATTCTGTAGGAACACATGACTTTGGTTCAGGAAGCCCTGCTGATGTTAAAAACAAATATTATTTTAATATATTTATAAATAAAAAAATACTTCTAAAAATAACATTTACCAAATTTCCAAGCAGACATTTTGTTAGAAGCTGAATGAGCCATGTTCGAAGAAGCATTTGATTATACAGTACAATCCACCTGCCCGAGACCATGCATATGTGTAAACTGTTCATCATCGAGACATCCTCTGGCCTGGCCAGAGGCCCATGGGCCATAACTCAAAGTGATAAATTATTTAACTACTTCAAAGTGAAAAGGTTTGAAAATCATAAAGCACCTACCACAAAAAAAATATATATATATAAATCAAAAAGTAATTAACGAAGGGGAAGCAAGCATGGATCAATACAAGAATTTCAGTACTTCACTTATCACCTTGATAGATGAAGAAGCTTTCTCCTCCAAGAAAAGGAAATTCGATTCAAAGCCTAATAAGTCCAGAATTCAATGAGTTATGCTATTTAAGAATACTACTATGTAAATTATATTTTTTTAAAAAAATTAATTTTTTTTATATATTTTAAATTATTTTAATGTGTTGATTTTAAAAATAATTTTTTAAAAAAATATTTTTTAATTTATTTTTATATAAAAAATACTTTAAAAACAATAATAACCGCACTAAACTCTCTTCAAATCTCAAAATAGGACCTTAATTAGGTAACGGGGTGACTGGCTGAGCCAAGAAAGATAGGTATGAAACTCTATTGGGCACAGCTTTCTTGATCTAGCTTTTTGACTAACTGAACAGGCTCTTGTTCATCCTTTCTTCTTCTCTCATGAGATTTCAACTTAGCCCTCTCCCCTTGCTTGCTCTCATAAGCGTTCTTTTAGGCTCTGAGAGAGAAGAGAGAGTGACGGAGAAAATTAATAAAAGCCCAACACCCTTTGCAAATCTTCAATCAAACAGTATTAATTAGGTTAGGTAGCTGGCACATCCCTGCATTTATACCTCCTCCTCACCTGTCCTGTCTGTGCTCTGCACTGCTCTCCGGATTCCCTTGCCCTCTTTGAAAATCTCAAACAACTAGCCAAACCCTCCAGGCATCAATGAAAGAACCTAATGACCGAGGACATGATCCCAAGGCCAGGAGAAGAAGGTGTTTCATTGTTGGTGTGGTATTTCTCCTCCTGCTGCTGCTGCTATTCATTATTGTTCTCATCCTTGCCCTGACAGTTTTCAAGCCTAAAGAGCCCAGAACCGAGCTCGTATCGGCTACCCTCGAAGGAATCTCTCCTCGCATCTCATTCTCTCCTGTTAGTATCCAACTTAACATCATCCTCAATCTCACACTCCTCGTCAAAAATCCTAACCATGCCAGCTTCAAGCATGGCCCTGGAAAGAGCTACCTTCTATATCAAGGCGACCAGGTGGGAGAGGCTGACTTGTGCCCGGGCCTGATACCCTCTAAGGGGACTCAGACACTTCCTTCCCAGCTTACCATAGAGGTGGATGAGATGGCGACTCATATTTCAGCTTTAATCAGTGATTTTCTGCAAGGGCAGCTTGTATTTGAAACACGAACGACAATTCCTGGCAGGGTCTCCTTCCTGAAGATATTCAAAAAGCATGCTGTTACTACCTCTGATTGCCGACTCGCTATTGCTATTCCTTCCATGAAGATTCAAAGCCAAGAATGCAAGAGCAAGACCAAGTTATGATGAAACCAACAAAAGTTTGGACTGTAGCGTGCATGCCTACCATGCTTCTTCAGTTTTGATTTCCGCATCATATGGCACCGGAAGTAGGAAGGAAACAGGCCACTCGGTTAGTTTTTCTGTTCACCGGTTTAAACTCTGTCAGAGAAGATACATTATTTTATTGTTCTGTTCTGTGTAGATTTTGAGTGTCTTTTCTCAGCCAATAGTAGATTGTAGAGACCATAAAAATCTTTATATCACAAGTATATACGCAAACAATTAACAAAAATCGAAATGGTGCGGAAAATTACTACAAGCACTGTAGATTACTATAAATTCACGTTTTTTTTTCTTGTCCTTTGAAAAAGTTTCACTTCGGTCACTAAAGAAATTGTTTTTCAATTTAATCCTTTTGGGTTATGTTGGTGGGGGAGTTGGGCTCAATATTGAGGTGGGAAAATAACAACCTGAGCCTTGATTTCACAAAAAAAAATAAAAAAAATCAGTTTTATTGCTTTACAAAAACATTGAGGGGCAGAATGAAGTAGGAGACAACAATGCAAGGGTTTTTGTTTATATTTTTTTAACTATGCAAAACGCGTCTTTTAACCATTCTTTGCTTAAAAAGAATTTCCAATATCATTTTGTCTCCCTTTAGTTTTACAATTTAGTATTTTGATTCTAAACTTTATTTTTATCATATTTCAATCAATATTGTCCAAATTCTAGCAACAAAAATCTCGTTCTTGTGTAGCTAGTGAGGCATTCGAACCTAGCCTTTTTTTTTCTTTCTAATTTTGTTTATTTTTTTAAATTTAATTAATATCCTTCTTTTATATATATTTGTTTTGCATTGATTTATTTATTTACATCTAAATCAATACCCTCTCTATCTACTTTTTAAATTATTTGGTTCACCTTTTTTAAATAGTAGTTCTTTAAATATATATATATATATATATATATATATATATATATTGTATTTTAATAATATTGCAAAGAGATTATTATAATTTATTTTTATTTTTTTAATTGATATAAATATATTGTATTTGCATGATGTATTTATAAAATAATAAACATTTGTTCTTGATAAGAAAAAATAATATCTAAGGTAAGAAAATTAAAAGGAAAAGTCGGGATTAAATATTTGCATACTTGCAATCATTTTAGCTTTTCATTTTAGTATTTAATTAACATTAACAACTCCTTCAGTATATTAATTTATATATTTTTAAATTTATTTTATTATGTTTAAACAACATCTTTATGTTTTTCAATTAAAAAAAGTTATGATACAATAAAACACATCTACAACATTAACACATTTTTTACTACATTAAAAACTAACTTGAGATTTTTTTTGTTAAAAAAATATAGATTTATTTTATTTTATTATTAAAAATAGAATAATTTTTTTTTTTCAGTTTAGCCTATATATAATCTTTTTATATTTAAGTTAAATCTATTCCTTTATATTATTGTGATCATGCAGTAAGAATAAAATCAATATCTACTTTTAATTTTGTATTTCTCTTTATATTTTGGATTGTTTAACACTATTCACGGCATAATGTTAAGACTTTTTTATATTTATATTTATATTTATTTTATTGAAAGTATAGATCAGCTTTAATTTTATTCAAGATTAAAGTTTTATATATATATATATATATATATATATATATATATATATAAAAGCATTAAAAACATCTGCATGCTTATTTTTTTAGTGTTAGGAAAACATTAAAAAAAAAAAAAAGATTATCACATTCAGTACTTATGTTCTTTTTTGCTACCAACAGTTCATAATTCTTACCATCTCCAAAGTTTCCAAACATTGCGAAGTTTCGGTGCAAAGTTTCAAGCACAGCCGCATACATTGAACGCAACTATCCGGGCTTAAAAGTTGAAGCCTGAAATTTAATTGTCAATCTTTGAAGCGATTCCGATGCTTCAAACTTAGCGCTTTTGGGGAATCTTGAAAGGGAAAAATGAATCTTCCATCACTTGGCTCGCTATACAGATTTAATGAAGTGGCAATTCTGAGGCAAAATCCATGTAGAAACGGCGACTCATCTAACTAAAACTTTCTTCACTTCAGTTCTTAGCATCTGGAACGCTTTTGCTACTGCCACAGGCAAACATTTCTTTGCATTCACTACCTACCAGTCACTTTCATATACAGATCCAAAAGAAAGTGTATGGTACACTGGAAAATATGGATTGGAGAAGACATGACAAATCTCTGTTTTTCTTGTTTTTCTTGTTTTTGTGTGTGTTGAGAGTGTATTGGAAAGAATAATCTATGTTATTTTGTGTTTGATAAATACTGTTAACAAGACACTGTCAATCCAGGGTTGAACAAATTCAGATTTAATAAAAAAATAAAAAGAAATTTGAGATTCAAGATAAAGTTAACTTTTTTGAAATTTTTTAATAAATTTAAATTCAGATTTAATAAATTTGATCCGTTCAAAAAATAAAATTAATTCAAGATAAAATACATGTAAAAAATCCATTAACTTTTTTAAAATTCTTTTCAAAACAAGATTGTTTTGATTTTATTTTTTAATTCAAGTTAATTCTCTCAATCCGTGACTTGAATCTTACTTCAGGTTAACTCTCGAGTTAAGTTTTAAAACTATAATAATAATAATAATTTTTATTTATAAATTAACTGAGATCAATCCGGGTTGATCCTCCCAATTAATAACTCGGGCTTTGTTGTAGGTCAACCTCTTACTTGAATTTTAAAATTATTATAATAATAATATTTATTTATATATTTAACCAATCAACTAGAATTAACTTTGTGCATAGAATTACAAAAACTTGTCCAGTGGGATAAAAATTTCCCTGCTAGAACAAGCCTAAAATTGAATAAAAATTAATTTTTATACTTTCTAAAATACACCAAACAACTTCACAAAATAATTATCCTATCCGATCCATCTTTCTCCATCATACCAAACACTACCTATTACTCTATTAGTTAGTTTTCGTGTTTGCAGTACTGTCTCTGTCACCTTTAGTTTCCGACTATGAACACCTAAAGACCAGGTTTCAATCGAAAATCTTGATCCGGATTAACTATAACGAGGGCATGTATAGCATGTCCAATGTTCCACTACTTCAATGTTAACTTACAACCCTGTTATAGTGATAGAAAACAAACCCATAGCCATGTCTAAAAAAAACAAAACAAAATAAAAACCGAACCAATGTTAGCTCCAAATTAGTGGGTATCAATCAATGTATCCTTCTATTTCTTTATGCAATTATCACGACCATATCATTAACAAACCACGAATATTGGGGGGTTTACTAAAAAACAGATGCCAGCAGTTCCCCAGCAATGAATATCCGGCTTGGACTTTACACACAAAAAACTTGGGGAAGTACATGTACATGTGCACAGACAACTCAAACACATGCACATCCACAGCTGCCTCCCAGAATCCATACAGTTTTCAAACTCATTATCGACTTAACATATGAGCAGTTTGAAGCTAGCATTTAGTAATTGTTATTAGCATTCAAACTTACCTATTCAATCACAAAAATTTATATCTCAAAGTCATGTCACATAATCAAAACTTGATCCGAAATAAGTATCTCATTCCATTTTAAATAGCAGTGAATACTGCCTTTTTTCAGCATAGTTCATTCTTCTAAGAGGCGAATGCATAAATTTGGAGAAATACAAAAGGAAAGTAGAAGGATATTGTAATCACTATGAAAGCACCTAGCAACATGATAGCACTTGTGTTTCCTACTTTCTAACATTTTGATGTGATTTCTTATCTACTTTGAGGAATCAGAGAAGCAAATCAAGACTGGATCTCATTCGTTTATTGTGGAGCACCAAATGCCAAAACCATTCTGAATAGGTAAACGTTGATCTCTCTATCCTATGTAATGCAAATTAGCAAAGTAAACATGTAAAGTAAATAGTATGTAAGCTATTGTGGAGCACAAAATGCCAAAACCATTAGAAACTTGAAAGACATGGAAAGAGTAAATTAACAGAGTAGCTCATCAATGCACAAGTGTCTAAAAAGTAGGTTAATGAGCCAGCAATTCAGTGGTAATGTTCGAGAAAGCAAGAGCAATGTGATTTAGGATACAAGCTCACCTTTGTCCATCAGTACTTCATAAAAATAAAGTGCCAGAATGTGAGGCATTTTATATCTTGCCTAAAAAACGACATCTGAACCATCATCTAATGCTTTTGCACCATTCATTTTGGCACAAGGTTAAATTAAGTCCAGCAAAAAGCCAGCCAACAAAGACAAATGAAGGCATTCATTTTTATTAACTCAACAAGCCACATAATGAGATACATGTAATGTACCTCCATGGGTAGAAAAATAATATAAAGAAGATCACTTGCTGCTGTCTAAGAAAAGAACAGTTGCTAATTTCCCAAAGTAAATGAGCGTCAAGAATTCCTATACAAAGCTACCACTACACTGTGATCTTGGTCAGAGGAAATCATCCCTAGTTAAATAATATCTGTATAGACCACAAGTTATGACTTAGAGGCACATATGTTAACAGCTTTCATACAAAATACAAAATGAATTCTTATAAAATTAGTCGGCAGCACAGCATCCTACCATCAGCAGATCAGTTAAGCACAATTGAATCACTTTTAGAATTCAAGCTTTCTGCATAATCCCAAATCAATAATCCTCGATTCACCTTTTTGCTTCAGAGGAGCGCCGGGACAAGTATCAGGAACTCTGGTTAGTTTAGGAGCTGCAGGAGGTGTTGTGCAATCATCAGAACCCCATTCCAATTTTGACATTTCTTCAAGAGCACCTTCAGTTTGCTTCAAAACAATAGCTTCCAAAAGACTTTCATACACAGATTCAAACATCTCTTCATCCGATAAGAACTCCACATCATCACCAAAACTCCCATTTCTGAAGGCTCTAAGGGAAGAAGTAAAATTAAGCCGGCATGCAACACTGGCCCTAGCTTCATCGTAGTATTTCTTACACTGAGGAGCCAAGGCGTTGTCTTCATGACTGGGAGCGAATGGGTCAAAAACACCATCCTGGGGTGTTCGTGGGCTGCTAAAATTGTCAAAAAGGTCCTCATTTCTGTTGGTTTTAGAAGTGAAGGAGAGAACTTTGGGCAGTTTTTTAACTAAAGTGACTGAAAAGAGTGGAATATCCCCACTCTCTTTGCTAGAATCAGGAGTGATTGGACCTAGAGATGGCTCGACATTGGCCTTGCTAGCTTGCTTATCTTGGGTTTTGTTTGTTTTGTCCGTACAAGATTCAGAATCCATGAGAATATCTGTCTAAAAAGAGCAAAAATAAAAATCAGTGACAACTACTAATTAGCTAATTATCCAAGAATAATAATAATAATCAGAGAGAGGGAGGGAGGGAGAAAAGGTTCCTTCACAACTCCTAAACCTTATTCACTAAACTGTATACATCCTAATTAAAACCCTAGATAATTATTCATTAAACCATGCCTTCACATGCACCAAAGTCGGTTATTTTCCACCAGAAAAAGAAACGAAGAAACGAATGAATTGCAGTGAAATGTGTAGAGTATGAGAGAGATTAGAAATTGAAATAAGGGCTTACCTGAGTTCGATTGAAAGCGAAAATTGTGTGAATTTTTGTAGCAGCGGAGGCGGCGGCGAGAGGGGGAGGGAGTGTAGCAGGTTGAAGAGAAGGAAAGTAGGGAAACGGCAAGTTTTTTTAAGAAGAAGAAGAAGTTATTACAGCTTCACTGAGTCAGTCGTTTTCGCGTTCCCAGGGCTTTGTCTATTCTATGAAAAATCAAGCAGGGGTTGAGTTTGGGTTGATGAGTTGAGTTTGTGAACGTGCGCGAGTGCGTGTGCGTGTGGGGACAGGAAGATATCTAGAAGGAGCTTCGTGCGTGGGTGTCTTTTGCTATCATTATTGCATCATCATCTATGAACTTGAATTGAACCCACGTCCGTCTCAACACTCGTGAGTTATACCTTAGTCTAGTCATTTATACAAATTAATAAAACTAATTAAACAGTTTGTTCTTTCTTTTAAACATGTCTCCTTCCTGGTTATAAATAATAATAATAATAAATTCTTCTTTCTTTATCACATTTTTAACCTCTACTTTTTCTATTTTTTTCAAAAACAAATATATAAAATAACATCAAAAATAAAAAATCAAATATATATGAAAAAATGTTATATTTTATGAAAAGATATATTGGTGATGTTTTCTTTTCAATAATAATTTAACTGAGGTTTTATTAAGTGTTTGCAATGACATATTATTAGTTTTTCTTCTATAATATTTGAAATCATGATAATAATTATTTTTTAAAATATATTAAAATAATAATTATTTTAAAAATATATTGTTTAATTTTGTATTTTTTTCAAATAAGATTGTAGCTTTATATAGTAATATTAGCAATAATTTCATTAATTAGTATGTATGAATCTAACATACAAGATTTTCTATAATCTAACATATTTTTTTTGTTAAGATTTTTTAAATTAATTTTTTTCTTCAACTGCATTCAAAATATCAAGATATAATTATTTTTTATTAAAACTTGGTTTTTAAATCATAATAAGTATTTTTTTATTTAAAAAACAACATTAAAAAAATATTTTTTCATTAAAAAAAAAATCATCAATCAGGAAACGAAGTCTTAATTGAAGAAATGCATTTATTTGCATGTTTAAGAGTTATAGAAAATCTTACAAAAATTAGTTTACCTACCTTGACTTTCTTGTTAATAGAATGACACCAATAAAGACTATTTTGATAAAGAAAACGTAAAAATAAGAAAAACCATTCAGTTAATAAAATATATATTTTCAAAGAATTTTATGTACAAATACTTATTTTATTTATAAAAAATAAATAAAATAGATTTTGAAAACTGTCTCCTGAAACAGCCACGAAGAGCAGAATAAAAGAGATAGTGTGCACGTATAACTCTGTCAATGCGCAAGTGGGATGAAATGGTCTCCTTTTAGCTTCTTTGACCCATCACGATGCTGGACCATTCAAAGACGGACCCACCCACCCCACGAAAAAACTATGCAACCATTATTGATTATACAGTTCTCTGTTTTGCTTGATGATTTTAAATTAAAATCATTTTCCAAATTCAATGGCTGAGGCTGACTCTTTTTTTCTCATTTATTTTGAGAAAAGCAATTT
Source organism: Populus tomentosa (assembly GCA_018804465.1). NCBI lineage: Eukaryota > Viridiplantae > Streptophyta > Magnoliopsida > Malpighiales > Salicaceae > Populus > Populus tomentosa. Next base: position 8,322,928 of record CM031979.1, on the reverse strand, counting down.
GCAGAGAGAATGTTTGTTATGTGTGCACCACAACAGCCCGCGTGTGATAGGAATGCATCCACCAATGGGACGAAGAGCTTTTTTGGTGAATTGCAGGCTCCATGACTTTGAAATTTCCCATGCAATTCAATGCATTTTGTGTGGTTTATAATTTGCGTAGTGATGGAGTTTGAAAATTCAAAATGCTCATGAACGAGAGTTTGTTAAATGTTTGGATTCAGAATGATTACATGTTAATGTCTTAATTTTAAAAAAGTTAAATTATAATTTTGCTATTATCTTGATTATTGGTTATTTTTAGACCGATTGGTTAATTAAATTAGTTATATTATAACAATTTTCACACAATTTTATTAAAAATTCATGTTAGATAAAGAATTATATCAAGAAATTATAAGATTAATTTATTAGATTAAATTTAAAAATACTATCACAAAATTTATTACAACCTGAACTTTTTTGTCTTATTTAATTTTTTCTGTTCTAATCCATAGCATAAGATTAACGGGCTATCTAATTATTATGGGTTGTATAGTCTTGCCTATTGAAAAACTACAAAAAAAGAAAAAAAGATATTTCGAAAAAGAAAAAGAGAGAGGGTACGACTTAGAAATTGCGTAGACTTTCCCTGGGCATAATAAAGAACAGTTTAATGAATTGGAATTGAAGTTCTAGGAAATGGTCAGGAGTCATTACTGGTTGGCCAAACAACCTCGCCGCCGCCAAACGCGCTTTGTCGCTCATCATTTCGACAATATAAATCATTCCATGACAAAGCAGTAGAGCTATCCTCTCCCCTCCTCAGGTCCTCAAGTTTCTGTTGCTGCAATAGAAACAACCCAAGAATAGATAAAACAAGCCATGGAAGCAGCAGCAGCAGCAGCAACCTTCACTGGTCACAAGAGAAGCTCCTCCTTTAGTCTCCGTTGCCCCAGTCTCAATTTCCTTCGCCTCCGCCGCATCTTTGATCTTTTCGACAAGAATGGCGATGGCATGATCACCATCGAGGAAATTAGTCAAGCACTTAGTCTTCTTGGCCTCGAGGCTGACTTCTCTGACCTTGAGTTCACCATCAAATCTCACATCAAGCCTGGCAGCTCTGGCCTTTCTTTCGAAGATTTTGTCTCCCTTCATCAATCATTGGACAGCAGTTTCTTTGGTTACGATAATATTGCATCCGAGGAGGAGGCTGCAAATGATATCGGAGATCAGGCTAGGATGAGACAGGAGGAATCTGATTTGTCAGAGGCATTCAAGGTTTTCGACGAGGATGGGGATGGTTACATATCAGCACGCGAATTGCAAGTCGTGTTGGGGAAGTTGGGATTGCCTGAAGCCAAAGAGATTGACAGAATTCATCAGATGATCACCTCTGTCGACCGTAACCAAGATGGTCGTGTTGATTTCTTTGAATTCAAGGACATGATGAGGAGCGTTCTTGTTAGGAGCTGATGTCGACGTTTATTCATCTTCACGATCTTAATCCTCTCCGAACTTCCCTTTTTTATTTTTGTTTCGTTTCTTTTGCTCTCTTTTCTGGTGTCAATTAGTCCTATGATTTCCATATGCATGAACTATAGAAACGTGAATCAATCACTGGCATGTCGTCCTGATGGTGTTCAGACTTCATGTGTGTATATGTTTATAATGAATGTGCCATGGTTGGTTTTGATGTTTCAGTATTTATTTCACCATTCCTACGCAGCTTTTCTTTTAGATCCCATCATGCCTAAGCAAATTTCTCTCTCGGCCTTGCATCTAATTCTAAGATGACGTTTAGGCGCTCGTAGAGAGAGTGAGAGACAGCCAAGTTTTATTTGTTTAATGCCCAGAGCATCGGGTCCTGTTCAAAATGCAGCTTTTAAGTTGACCTCTTGGACGACTTTGTCAAATATTTACAACCGGTAACATTTATGGATTGATAATTGATTCATACAATTCCTATTTAAAAAATAAAAAAGGGAGGGGCCCTTTCCAGAAGGGGATATGCAACAGCGACCTTCAAATTCTGACCTGTTTCTCGGTGAGCAATCCAATATTGTTTTATCATAGTTTTTCACCATAATCTATATTAATTATAAGAAAGAGACCAGTAGCCTGACCAAGTCGAAATAAATAAATAAAATTATTAAATTAAGTTGTTAATATAGTTAACAAGGCAGTGTGATTGTTATATCTTGATTTTTTAAATGACTTGGGGATACAAGATAAGTGATATGGATCAACACATGAAAATCAAAAATTCAATACATGCTCTAAATAAATCTATCACAAAGTTCCAAATGAAAATATTGAAAGAAGCATTATGGCTTTATTTTTATTTTACCAGCTGTAACTCCACGTTTATTTAGGTTTAATTAATATTTTATTTTTATTTAAGGTTAGAAGCTTGTTTGGATCAAGATTTGAGTTTATTAATAAAGATTTTGGGATTAATTTTTATAAATGAATCAATTCAATCCATAAAAATAGATCCATTAGGGTTAATTTTTCATAAAAACCTAAATTTCAACACTTTTAATGAATAATATTTCTGGACTTTTTAGTTTTGAAGTATGAGAAAGATTTATATATTTTTTAGTTCTTGAACGAATTGAAGATTAACTGACTTTGTAGCGTATTAGACTTTATTTTAATAGTGCTGGTATCTTGAAATAAGTTTTCATTGTATCACATTCCTATCAGATCTTTTTTAGCTTTTTAATTTCAGATTTTAATCTTAATTATGGGTTGTGTGACAATACTATAATAAGTTTCGCATCAAAAAGTTTTTGTGATTTTGTTTTTCAATTCTAGAAGAATTTCAAGTATGGAAATGGATTTGAGGAAGATAATAAATCCCTTGTTCAACTTTAAGATTCTATATCAGATGAGATTTAATCATTGGTCCAGATTGGTGTGTTCGTGTTGGGCTTGCTTGCTTATGTTTTCAGAAAAACATGAAGCAAGTGCAGGACTGCAGGAAAAAAACTGGGGAGATTGTCTGTGATTTCTAGGACACAAAAACTAAGATTCCTGAAGCAAATATATATGAGAAGATGCCAGTAATAAAACAACAGGATGGAGCCATGCATCCATGCTAGCTCCACTTGGAAAACGTCATCAAACCACCTCAATTCCAGGGTTCATTTGATTAATTTCTCCGGTCACTTTGGTTAAGATCAAGGAACGAATAAGACAGTCAACAAAGAGATTTTAGGTCCGCATAACGTAGTCTCGAAGTCTCCAACATCACAAGCACAGCAAATGGGACAGTTGAATTCAGTTGTTTTATTACACAATTCTGCACCGACCACCAGGGGTGGGATCCGCCATCTCTTGGACACTCTCCGACGACATGGTACCTTGTTTCAGCATACAAATCATCTTCAATCAGCATTATAGTCTCACATTAATTCATACGAAACATGATGATATGCTGCCAAGTGTCAATGCTAGATGATGTGAAACCAGACCAGAGAGTCCCCTGTCCTTACTTATAACATGATGCTATGATGTGTCGCTAATTAAGAGATTGCAAATAAATATTATGAGAATCAGATTATTTGCTGTTTGTTATCACTGAATTCTTAAGAATTAAATGCTGAAATTGATACGTTGAATGCTAAAAACTATTGATTATTAAAAACAATTAAAAATAATAATGGGTTGGGAGGTCATTATCTGCAGCGACAATGGAAAACAAGACACAACCAAATCTGCAAACGTAAGATGGGATGGGCTCTTCTGAGAAGCGAATATTGAATCACGGAGGTTGTGGGATTTTGAGGTTTGTTAAACCAGAAAAAACACAAGTCCGAGTGTTCCAACCCTCAACACATGAATTTATTAGAAAAACAGAGCCTAAAGTGATGATATAACCATTGGCGTTGTCTCATATGAACCAGGGGCTATATTTAGATATTCACTCTTCAACCAAAACCCATACCAAGAAGGTTAAAGCTTATAGCTAATTAGCAAGATTTCTTAGATTAAATCAAATCTACCCTGGCTTAGTCACCTCCATGCACATGGGTTTCCATCCTCCAAACCAACAGCCTCTGATCTTTATGATCTGTATTGATTTGTTTTCTATTATAGCTTCAAGGTTATTCTCATCATAAATATCTGTAAAGAATCTTATGCGTCGCAATTATCTCGAGAATCTTGTTCAACTCTAGTTTTAGGCCTAGGGGTATTGGTTGATCAGTAACATGGCAAATATCACAGACAGAGATCCAGAGCTAGAAGAGAGTTTCTCCTTCAGTGGCTGCTATGACTTCAACTCATCATTCCAATCAATCTTCTTCGATGAGAGCGACGACGAGTCCTACATTGAAATAGCCCTAGAACCCTCCCAGAAAAATGGTCATGGAGGTATTAATTACTGGGCTGATGAGGAAATGGAGCTACGCATATCATTTTCATCAAGTGTTCCCTTCCAAGAACTCTCCACCGAAAAAATCAGTAATGAGCATGAGTCTGCGGCCACAATGTCATCGTCTCCATCATCAACAACATTCACAATGAGCTCTTCTTCTCCTTCCATGGAGAGTGGTCAACGGGATGCACAAATCGGGTCCAAGGCTTCTCCTTCTACTTGTAGAGCCCAAAAGGCCATTAAAAGGAAGGTGCAGTTCCCTAAAGTGAACAGTTTTCTCAATATGTTAAAGCCCAGTTTGACGGTATCATCAGAGGCCGATGGTGGAAATGGCCGTCCGGCTACCAACAATCATTTGGAGCTTGTAAGCAGCAGGTATTTTCTATATTTTCTCATTTTCATTCTGTCTTTTTTTTTTTTTCCTTTGAGAAGCAACATCAAATTATCCCCCCCCCCCAAAGAAAATGGCCCACAATTACTAATTTATTTTGAGTTTTAGGCTAATCACATGTCCTAATTTAACCCATGATCTCCTCTATTACAATTTACAACGTTAGAAGTATGGCGTATTTATTTTTGAATTTAAAGGGTATTTTTATGAGCAACGCTACTAAAGATCAAGATGGGATTGGGATATAGCAAGAATAAAGTGTAGGTTTGCCTTTTAGTGTCTCAGATGTTTATGTTTGATTCTTTAATTTTATCAAGCTGTAATGTTATCACTAAACTAAGTACTTAATGACAAATTTACATACAACAGATGTAAGAATTTACTTATCCACGCAAGTGATGCTAGAAAATTTAGATATCTTCCATCCATTGGTAAAACCAGTTTTAAATGGCAGAAACACATGTAATTAACTAATCAATATAATGGGTATAGATTGTATTGACAAATGATTAACTTTTATAGGCATTGAATATAATAATCATCACTGATCACTTCCCGTGTTGATTTCCTGTTTCAAATCTATCATAGCACCATGAAAGGATCAAAGGCAACAGCCATGAGCAGTAATGGGATCGTGATGAAGTTCTTGATCAAATTTCGAACCTTGAAGATTCGAACTCTGCTTGCATCATTTATGAAGTCCTGCCAAGTGATCAACTCCCCCCCGGAGCCGAGGAATACTGGGACACATCAGAAGCTAATGAATCCATTCGATAAATGGTTTGCGCAAGCAAGTAGCAGCAGCAACGTCTACTCAAACAACCTCTTTGGAGACGGTGAGAGGTCTGGAGTTTTGGAGATGAAAATGGACACAGTTAGAGGAGTTGTGGAAACGATGAGTAGCAGCAGCAGCATTGGTCGCGAAGACAGAAAGTTCAGAAGTTGCCCAAGCCCTACAAAATCCTCCCCAGTTCATCAAGAACTCTCAAGTGATGATCAGAATCATAAAATATGTGCTAAAGATAACTCAATCCAGGCGGCTATTGCTCATTGTAAGAGATCGTTAGGTCCAAAAACTGTCTGATCTTGTCTTCTTTAAATCTGTCCTCTCTGCATGTTGGAATTTATGTATCTTTGTGAGAAATTTACCCTTGTTTTGACCTCCCAACGTTAATGGTCTCTCGTGGAGTTAAAGTCTTGTATATACCCATTTTCTTCCGAGAAAAACTTGAGATTATACCTGCTAGAGTTAAGTAATCGCTATTTTGAGCGAGTGTTTTGGGGGAAGTGCTGACATCTTTTCCAAACATAAGTAAATTCCTGAATCCTAATTCTAGATAATGCAGACCAAAGTTCACTGATTCTAATAAATTTTAGATATTTATTGAGATTAATTAGGTGACCAATTACACCTAGAAAATAAACTAATGGTGGCGACTCTTTTATTTTTCCCTTTTCTTGTCTGCGACGGTTCCCCTTGCCCTCCGGTCCGGGCATGTTATCACAAGTTGCATATCTTAATGTTGCAAACATTATTTAGTTTTTTGGATATTTATAATTACATGAACGTACGACTGCAAGCTGGATTCATAGTTAACCCTTAACTCTATGCCGTGGTCTCGATTCTTTTTCATAAAAAATGATGTGCTGCAAACATGTTTTAAAAAAGTAAGATAAATTCACGACTGAGATCATATATCTAATTAAGTTAAATAAATTTATTTTATTTTAATTAGATGATCATATACCAGATTGCCACTCAGACTACATGATTGTCAAAAAGAAGAAGATGAAAACGCAAATAAGTCCTAGGAGCAAGCTAAAGAAATTTTCATTTTCATTTAAGTGTGCATTGAAAAGTGGAATTTGAAAAAAGCTTCTAAACCTATTTTAAATAATTTATTTTAAGAAAAATTAACTAGTTATACCATGTAAAAAATATGAAAAGACTAAGCTGTTTTTGACTTTTTTTCGATCAATTTTATAAAGATCAATAGATCCTGTAAAAAGATTTTATTATCCTAAATAGATAATTCAATTTGTTTTTAGAATGATAAAATAGTAATTTTGTTGTTCCAATTCAAAATAAATCCCAAGCATTTCCACACTACCTTTTCCATTAACGTTAATGTTTTTGTTAATTTTATTTATTTCATGTACAGATAGGTGCAGATCCTGCAGCTCCTACAGTAACTGACTAACTGTCTCAAATGCTACGTAAAGTATACGATATAGAGTTTGTAGACAATTTTATTCAGTTGTTTCCTTGCAGCTTCCTCACGCTGGCAGTGAAGAGGAAATGCGTGGATTGTTCCAATCGACAGAGGCCCCCTCCCTCCCTGTTTCTCCTGGATTTAGTCCATTCTTGGGCTTTAGGGCTTTAAAGACATATTTAAGGGTATATTTAAAAATATAATTATAATTATTTTTTAAAGTATTTTTTATTTAGAAATATATTAAAATAATATTTTTTATTTTAAAAAAAATTATTTTTAAAATTAATTTATCAAAATGGTTTAATAATTCTAAAAAGTATTAATTTAAAATAAATAAAAATTATTTTAAAAAAATATTTTTAAAATGTAAAAATAAACAGTATGCATGAGAAATGAAATATCTAGAATAACTAGAAAAAAAAAAAACTGAATTGTGGAGATAATAAAAAAAAAAAATTAAAGAGAATTAACGATCAAAAGCAAATACTTGGAGAAAATATAATTAAGGTGGGACTATGAACCTCCAACTCCTCGTTGTTTATTCTTGTAATTTCACCTTTCGAAATAAAATTAATAATTTAGCTACAGATACAATTCCAATCTGATCACAAAATACCTCGTAAAAAAATTGATTAAAATTAAAATTTACAGATTAAGTTATTGAAGGGGTTGTTTTTTATTTTAATAATGCATAAGGTAATTAATCAATCTTATGTTTGAGAGTTCATTTTAACTATAATTTTAATATATTTTTTTAAATTAATTTTTTTTAGGATTCTTGAATCGTTATAAAATATTAATATAAAAAATAAATATTATTTTAATATGTTTTTTAATAAAAACAAAACACTTTAAAAACTAATTTTTAACTGGAATTCCACTGAATCTAACTTGCGATGGTGAGGAACCCGTAAAAGATACATGTCCTTTGAAACCTTTCGTAGAGAAAACCTTGGAAAGTCTGTGATATCCATGGACCTTCCAGTTACCATTAAGAAAGCGCTCAAACGCTATGCATACACACCCTGCAGTGATATGCCACAGCTTTGCTCAAATTGTGGATCATTACGTTCATCAGTTGGGTTCTTAAGGAAGCAAGAATCCTGGTATGAGAGGAGGACACGGCGCCTGTTGTCGGAGTACGGGAAAGGGACACTCGATTTGCAGCTCAGAATTGAAAGTGAAGGGGGAGGGTAGCTGATAAAATGAGTGGAGATGGGAGAAACGCACAGAGAGTTGATTGCCCATACAAAGACATGTTGGAAGATGCATCCATTTGTGTAAATAGCTAGCTAGCTAGATATCACAAGCACATGCAGCTCTGTTCTTTATCACCATGTATCTTAAATCTTAATTTAAAACACCAGATGTTGACCACGAAGTTTCCAATGTCCCTATCAAATTGGCAGAAGCTGTGTGATAAACAGTTAGCAGAGATGCGTGTTGCTCATTGCAGGCTCGTGTTCTGGCTCTCGGTGTGGAGACGAGCAAGGGGCCCTCCTCGTTTCTTTCTTCCTTTCTTTCTTTCTTGTCGAAGATTGTTATTATTATGGCTGACTAGTTATATCCAAATTTAAATTGGAATCAGAGTAGCAAAGAGCCAGTCATTGGGCTTGGCTCTTTGCTAGCTTTTTCCTTCGCCTTTTTTCTTCGGTTTTTTTTAATACTTTTAAGAAAATCTATCAGATTCACTTACTTTTACTTTTTCACTTTTGATATAATTTTTAAATACCATTATAAAGTCTTCGATCGTTTTAAATTTCTAAGGTTTTGTCGTCTTCAATTTCTCTCTTCCACTACTGTTAGAGTTACCGTTTCAAATAAGTTTGTTAATATAATGGAGTATCCTTCATTTTCATTATTGAGTTTTGCAGAGGATTCTTCTGAACGTGTGAGGGATTTAGTCTAAATGACATTTATATTATCTTGTTAAAGGACTGCCTGAGCAGACTTGGTGAACGAGTGAAGCGATTGGCTTCTTTCAAGAAAGAGGCCATGGAGAGATTCTTATCAGCTATGGTCCCCGTGGGAAACCAGGCCGGAGGACAGTCGCTCTTAAACACCATCAGAATTGCTGTTCTGCCTATAGGCAAAGTTTTTACCATGTGCTTCTTGGGATTTCTTATGGCCTCCAAGAATGTTAACATCTTGCCAGCTAGTGGAAGGAAACTCTTAAATGGGGTAATTTAAACCAAATCTGGTTTAATTTTATTTAGTTTTATATGATTAAAGTGGTGCTCTAGATAATGCACGTAGCACTAACTGGTTGCTTTAATTATATACGCAGCTGGTTTTTTCGATTCTGCTACCTTGCTTGATATTTTCTCAACTTGGCCAAGCTGTCACTTTAGAGAAAATGTTGGAGTGGTAATTGTTGCTTGTTTTTCTTTTCTTTTCCCAAATCTGCAGAATGGTAAGAGGGTTTTTGTTGTTCTTATAGCTGCTACCTATTCTATATTTCAGGTGGTTTATTCCCATGAATGTTGTTCTTGGCTCCATATCTGGCTCAATAATAGGTTTTGTTGTTGCATCCATTGTCCGGCCACCTTATCCATTCTTCAAGTTTTCAATCATACAAATCGGAATTGGTGAGCCGCTTCATTTTCGAAATCCTGATAAATTCTAGTCTCTTTGTATTTCTGCTGGTGTCCATGTTTTTCAGACCACGGTTCGTAACAGTGAAATGCATCCTTCCATGCAGGGAATATTGGTAATGTGCCACTTGTCTTGATTGCAGCTCTATGTAGAGATACATCCAACCCTTTTGGCGACTCAGAAAAATGTAGCACAGATGGGACTGCCTACATCTCATTTGGCCAGTGGGTAAGTCTCACCCAACAAACTTGAAGTTAAAAAATCAGGGAAGAAGTTTTTTAACCGTTAAACATGTCTTTTTTGTTTTTTTTCCATGAAGTTGACTGGTTAGGCTCTGGTTGATGCATGCCAGGTTGGTGCAATCATTTTATACACATATGTATTTAACATGCTGGCGCCTCCACCGGAAGTTACCTTCGATATTGAGGATGCAAATCTTTCCATCAAGAGCCCAGCAAAAGATGCTCCCCCTGAGCAAGTCCCATTGCTTCTCCAGGAGGATGCACCAGAAGAATTGGATGCGCTAAAGAGAGGGAAGGTAAGAATCGAGTTATGCATGCATGTTATGAATATCTGATAAATAGCTGGCATTTAAACTTCCAGGTCATGATTATCTTATTGATAAATAGACATGCTGTGCCAATGGTATCTATTGTTTTGTGTCAATTAAACTGCAGTCTGCTCTTAAGTTTCTAGGTTTTGACGAAGGAAATGGTACTAAGATGAATGTCAACTCAACTACTCTTCTCAATATCGAAACTCATTGTTCTTGGTATTTGTGACTTTTTACTGGGTTGTAAAGTGGATTTAAGACAATATCACCACTCTTGGTTTTTGTTAGAGATTTCTCAAAGTTATGACCCAGCACCATAAATTTTGAAGAAAACACAGAAAAACTGTTTTCTCCTAATTCACTTAATGGTGGTGTTTTATCGTATCTTTATTTCCTCTTCATAGACTTGGGTTTCATTATCTCTTACGTTTTGCAGATTAAACAATTTCTGGTCTTTCTCTATGTCAAGTTGAAGCTCAAGCAAATTCTTCAGCCCCCTATAATTGCTTCTGTAAGTTCACTTTCGTCTTTAACCTTTTGTTTTGGTATATTTTGGTGAACTCTTAGGTGATGTTGTGAGACTGTAACATGAGATTCCGGATACTTATTAGAATTGCAAAATCTGTTCTTTGACTGTAAGAATGCTGGCGAAAACTGTGCCAGCACTTGGTTTCATAGAATTTTTTGTTGAAGCATCTTATATGGATGAAAAGGAACTAAGCTCGAACATGATTGTGTTAATACCTTTATTCTTCCACTTGTTGGACAGGCCAAACGCTGCAGAGTGCTATCACCTTTATAATTCACCATCCTTTCTGTTCACAGGGCAAAGTTCTAAGCTCGCACATTTTAACTCAATTTTCTCTGTAGATGTCAGCTGGCTTAGTAAAGTTACTTGGTTCTTATCAAAAGCCTTGGATTTACCCCTTAAAACCAGCAGAGTGCATTATATTAAAAAAATAATAATAAAGAAAAGGAAAGGAAACAACAGAGAGAAGACAATTTTTATTGTTCTTCCTCTTTCAACTTTCCTTTTAATTGATATGCTCTTGTTTTCTGCAGATCCTAGCTATGTTCCTTGGCGCAGTACCATTCTCGAAGCGATTGATCTTTACAACTGATGCTCCACTTTTCTTTTTCACTGACAGCTGTATGATTCTCGGGTATGCCTGCCTCTTATAACAAGCGTCTCTTATTATTTGTGGTTGCTCATTTTCCTGATTCGTGAGTATATTGGAACATGTCAAGCTGGCTGCCTATGAGGTCCAGATTCATCACTGACAAGGTTCTTTAGAAAGGGAGAACAAAGGAAAGAAGAACAATTAATGAATCAATATTATTTTAATGAAGGAGAAACTTGTATAGCATGTAAATAGTGAGATTTTGAAAGCTCTTGGAGATTTGCTTGACCTGGAATTCAAAACATTTGCCTATGCTCTGAACAGGCCCACGTCTGATTTATCATGCATGCCAAATCACTTGAATTGATTCAAGAACTAGAAAATGAAAGTAGTATTGATACTCAACTTTTGAGATAAACGGGACCAATTTTTTGCTATCCTAACTGGCATGATCATCGAATTGGATCTTCTTGGAACTGAAAGGCTTATGTAATTAGTCATGTTGATGCATTCTGAACAGCATGTGTAATATTCAATACATGCGAACTCCACAAACAGGGCAGAGTTACCTTACAATCCCTGCTAATTTGATAGAAATAGAAACATCTTGTACAAACTTGCTTCTGTATATTTTGAAAACGAAGCTTGACATGCATGTATGGTGTTTGGTTTCTCTTCGTGCAGTCAAGGTGGATTTATTTATAGTGCTGAGACATGAGTAGTGATTTATTCTTTCCAAGTTACTTCTGCGTTGCATGATGAAGATGCTTCTAATTGGTTTTGCTGATGCCTTACACTGCTTCTGGTTCTCAGGGAGGCCATGATTCCATGCATTTTGTTGGCACTAGGAGGCAATCTCATTGATGGTGAGTTAATTCCCTAACAATTTTTTGTTACTTTATTGTGCCATCTCATTATCTGTATTCGAAGTAATGGCCTCTTAGTTTTGTGACAAATTAGATTATCAGCTCAAACACTTTGTGAATTTCAAGTGGAAGCTCTTTGTTTCACTGCAGGACCGGGAAGTTCTAAACTTGGTTTTCGGACAACTGCCGCTATTATTTTTGGTCGGTTAGTTTTGGTGCCTCCTGCTGGACTTGGCATAGTTACATTGGCTGATAAGCTTGGCTTCCTCCCTCCTGGTGATAAGATGTTCAAGTTTGTCCTGCTTCTGCAACATACAATGCCTACATCTGTCCTTTCTGGTAAGACTCACCTCTGCATTTTCAATCAAAACGCAAACTTTCAAGTAATCAGAAAATTAGCATTTCATTATCAATCTTGTTGTTCGGAGCAGTATTTCACATTGCCTTCATTGAAACTGTTCGTGATATGCAAGAGAAAAAGAAGAAGAAACAGCTAATATTTTTCTCTTCTGGTATATGAAGGCTATATTTAACTTGGTTGAGAAGTGGGGCAAAGGTAAAATATGGAAGATTCTTCCCCTCAAATGTCAGACAGCCAAATAATTCATTTGAAAGCAAGGATTAGAAATCAATGTTGTCATTATTGGGTTGATATGGAAGATTAGCATCTCTTTACCTAATTAGTCCCCTGTCTCTAGGTGCCGTGGCCAATCTAAGAGGCTGTGGAAGAGAAGCTGCTGCTGTTCTATTCTGGGTTCATATTTTTGCTATTTTCTCAATGGCTGGATGGATTGTCCTTTATCTCAACTTGCTGTTCTGAAACCGCTGCGTTAAGTATGTGTTTCTTAACGGTTGGCCGCGTTAACAAACGAAACTATTACAAGTGCTGCAGGAAGGTGCTGTAGAATATATATATATTAAGTGCTGCAGGAAGGTGCTGTGGAATATATATATTAAGTGCTGCAGGAAGGTGCTGATAAGTGCTGCAGGAAGGTGCTGTAGAATATATATATTAAGCTTCAGTATGATTCCTTTTTTTAATCTATCAGCTGCCATATGATTTATCACGTCCCGGCTGCAGTAGTTTCAAGCAAAGCTTTTCTTAGTTAGTTACACCTTTCAATAAGAAAACAATGCTCAGGTTCTCTGGAAAAAGAAGAATGCTCAGCAGTTCAGGTTGGGTTTTATTCCCATCCTTCGCTTGGGCCATGCGAAAGTGAATTTTGATAAGCCCATGAATATTAACAAAACACTAATTGTTCTTGGAAAAACACTGTTCATTTATAGAGAAGTTATTGTACACTAGAATAGGGTAATTTGGGTTTTTCAGGAATATAGTCGTCGGGTTTTGACCCATAAATTATATCTGAATTAATTTTTGATGTTTTATAAAATATAAACTCGATTTATTCAATTTTTTTTGACACCCGGGTGAGTTGAATATATCGGGTTAGAATAAAAATTTTGTGGATATTGCAGATATAGAGAATCTTAATTCTCTTATCTTTTGACAGTCATGAAAAAAAATATCGGGTTGTAATTGTTAGAACTTTAAAATACATATATTAAAGATATCATAAAAACTGTCACAATTTCTACATTAAAAAAAAAAAAACTGAAATCATAGTCAAGCATTTTATTCAAAAAATAGACTGCAATATAATATATGGACATGCTAGTAGAAAGAGACTATAAAATGCTTTTGGTTTTATGATTTAACTAAAAAAATAAAAGATCAATCTAGATTATTAAAATTTTTTTTTTTTTTTCATGGTCTCTTGGTTACCAAACAAAAAAAAAAAAAATTGAAAAAAACACTATCACTTCATCATATCAATCTTTAAAAGAAACAAATATAATTTTTATAAAAGTGAGGAATAAAGAAAAGGGAAAGAGATTAAGAAAATGACAGTTAACTGTGAATATGAAGGTGAGAGAAGAAAAAAAATGGAGAGATAAGAGAAAATATTGTTTGCACCAAGGATTTGGGTTACTCATATTGAGTTATACAGGTTATGTCAAGTTGAACGAGTTTTAAAAATTTTAACCTGCACCCAACTCATGATATCTATTTATTAGATTTCTTGACATGTTGCTATTATTTGTAAAATCTATATTATCCAATTTTGACAGGTTGACTTGGGTCAAATAATGCAAATATTAAAGATGAGTATGTTTTTTTAACACCCCTACGTGTATTGACAATTTTGCTCTTCCCGCGCAAAATCCTTAAACTAGATATTGGGGGTAGTTTGATTTTTCACAAAGCTCATTGATTGTTATCAGATTAATCAAGGACAACTTGCTTTTTTCACATTTCTAAAACGCAGTAAAATGAGTAAACCATCCATAAAAGCAAAAAAAAAAAAAAAAAGATTAAACTATTGTACAAAAGTTTTTTTATATATATATAACCTAGTTCTTTAGTTATAATCAAGTTGGTTGATGAGTAATTTAATATTTTAATAAATAAAAAAACTAAAAGTGCATGGTGTAAGAGAGGCGCTCGTAGTCTTTCGACAGGCGTGTGCAACAACTTCCAACTAACAAAAATTTCCTTGTGTTGTTAGAATTGTCATAACATCTTTTTCTTGTTGAGGTAGCACATGGTGTCAGTGGTAGGGCATTTTGTCATCGATAATGCTTAATTTGTTTTCTTCATCTTTTTTTTCTCATCTATTTGAAAATTAAGCTGGTCATTTAAAATTTCAAAGTTGTCCTCTTATTTATTGAGATTTCGACTTTGATTCTTGTTCATTTAATTTCTAAGTTTTGTTCTTGATTTTTTTGTAAAATTTTGATTTATTTTCAATTTCATCATTCAATTCTAATTTGTGATATGTTATTTTTTTTTTCTAATTTGGTACTCATTCTTTTAAATTTTTTGGTTCTTTTGTTAAATTAATTTTTCTTTTCAATTTCACCCTTCAATAAAAATTTTATATTTGTCCTCTAATTTAGTTTTTTATTTCAATTTTGATTCTTATTCTTTTAATTTTTTTTTTGTTTTAGATCATTTTGTGTAATTGAATTTTTTTTTAAATTTTATCTTTCAATATTTGATTGGTTGAGAATTAAGCTTTGTTTTTTCAAAAAGGCTACCTCTAGCCTAATGATCTAGGTCATGACTTTGAAAAGTTAATGCGGGTTAGCATTGTTTTTTTAGACTTATTTTCTTTTTTGATTTCATCAATTGACTTTGTTTTTTTTTTAAAAAAAAAAAAAGGATTTGTGATTTTTTTTACATTTTATTTTATATTCAGTTATCCTAATCTCATGACCTAAGCCACGGATTTAACAGATTAACCCTAGCTGGCTTAATTTCTTTTGGAGTCACTTTTTTGAAAACAGAATTAGAATCTTTTTTTAGTTTCATTCTTTAAAATTTGATTCTTTTTTAAATTAACTTTCATCATCTTTCTTGTTTTAGCTTTTATTGGCTATCATATTAGCATGACACGAGTTGTGAGATTTGACAATCTTTATCTAGTTTTGATTTTTTTAAAAAAAATTCAATTTCATATTTTTACAATTAATTTGTTAAGAATCAGGCTCTATGATTATTTTTTTCATTTACTTTCTGTTAGGTTATCTCACTTTTATTACTTGGGTTACATGTTTGTTATGATAATTATGATTAACATGGTCTAATTTTTTTTAATTGTTCTTTTATAATTAATTTATTAAGAATTGAGTTTTATATATATATATATATATATATATATATATATATATATATATTCAAGTTATTGTGGTTATTTTTTATTTTATTTATATATTATTATTGCTCTTTTATTTAATTAAATAAAATCAACTTATATATATGACCTAAATTACAGACTTGTTTTGTTCTTTGAAACATGTTTACTACAGCTGAACAGTTATATATATATATATAAAACCCTCCGCAGCGTATAAAGGAGAGGAACATGTTTACTCCGCAGCACTAGTATACAACCCTAAACGAAAGGAACACGGGGACAGGAGATTCAATAACAAGCAAGCATGACCGTGTGAGGCCCTCATTTTTATTTATTTGTTTGTTTATTTTTCGAGTATAAGTTCGAGTCATTAGCGTATCGAATGGCATAATATGTTGCCCAATCAGCAACTAAAAAGATCAAATCTTCACCTGACTTTCAGAAACCTAACCAGTTCCACTCCCCCGTCGTCCATATTAGAGGCAAGGCATGATCATGCTTCCCGACCAAACATTAGATCCATTCAAGATAAGTGGGGAAAAAAAACAATAAATATCTTACGCGCTAAACACGTTCAGGGAAAGAAAATCGTCAGAAAAAAGACCACCATCTTCTCCTCCCATTGCCCCTTTGGTTGAGTTGGGAAGAGCCAGAAACTTGAATTTGATGCAGGCCTCTCCCAGAGAAATTGCAATGACCATTTGCCCGTCTTCCTTGAGGATTGCCCCACCACATCACAAAGACAATACCTAAAAGGCTAACAAGGGGGGCAGCAGCAAGCAAAAGCCATCTCCTTCCACTGCCCTCTCTGCCAGAGCTATTTAAGGGCGGGCCCACATCTAGGAATCCCCTCCCTCTTTGACCATGTTCACGAGGTTCATCTGAGACATCCGACGAACTGTCCTCGCTAACTTCCTGCCGCTGAATACCATGCATCTCCATTCTGGTACTAGTGTTTTGCCGACCCTCCTCATAGTCTTTATCATCGGTTGGAAATTCATACCTGCAGAGAGGACATGAATTCCGTGAACTCAGCCAAGGCAATATACAGTGAGGGTGGTATAGGTGAAGGCAGGGAAGCTTGTTAACTTCAGTGCCAGTTGGCAAAAAATCCTTGCAGATTGCACAAGCTAAACCATCATGCTTCTCATGTTCCTCATTGATGATCACAATTGGTAGATTATTCACAAAAGACACAGCTGCAGGAGGTGCTCCTCTCCTTCCAATATCAGAACGAGCAAGAGCTTCAAGCAAATCCCCAAAGCCTGTGGCATAATCTCCAAACTCAGAATTCCACATGTGTTGTGGTAATTCTGATTCTTCCAAGTCAGCTAAGAAGCCATGGTTATATGCTTGTCTACTTTGCCTGGTTCTCCGATGATTCATGCCCTCAAATTCCGGTGAATGAAACTGCCTGCGCCAACTAACAGGGCCATTACCTTCGCTAGGACTTGAAATAAACATATTTCGAAGTCGAGCTCCAGCTTCTACAGATCCAATTGTGTCTTCCTCAATATCAGCCTCTTCCCATTCCCCATCTTCTTCATCCTCTTCCTCTTCTAGGTCATCAGAGTTCCATTGGTGGAGACCAGCATGCATTGGATCTATGTCAGTATCACTGTCAAAATTGCTTCCCTCATCTGCTTGAATAAACATTTCTGTGTCCAGGACACTATGTCCATCCACAGAAGCATCAGAGTCTTCACCATACACACTTAAAGAAATGGCATCACTCTCACTGTGAAAAACCCGGTACCTACTGGATCTGAAATTAATTTCACTCTCCCCATAAAGAGAATCCACATTATCAAAACTCTCACTTTCAGAATCTGAAAAAAGATGCTGCCATCTTCGAGAACTACTTGGAGTTGTGCGAGAGCTTGTACGCTGTAACAACCTAGCAGAACTATCACCATCTATAGATCGATCCTCATTCCCATAAATGTTGTTGTGGTTTTGCCTAGCCAAATTAATCACCTGAGAAAATTGTTGTGAGAAAAGGCTGTCAATTGATTCAGAGCTGCTGTACCTGGTTCTTCTTCCTCTGTGAAACCTCCTCCAATGAGAATCTCGAGTAGGGGTCTCAAGATCTTCAAGCAGCAAAAATTTACAGTGCCCACATATACTAATCTCAAGATCATCATTATCAGGTACAAGAATACTTCGGCACAGAGCACATACTGCTGAGTGGCTAGGATGGTCAGCTACAAAACCACCATTAACATGGATATGAGCAGTGGACAGGGGCACGTCCTGTGAAGTTCTTTGCAAATCCCTATCCATCTGAAAGCATACCAAGGAAAAGAAAATTGTTCAAAGACATGAGAGATAAGCAGGATCTCAAGGGCAGTTAGTTATCATAATATGCACACCAATTTTTTGGATAGGCATTGTGGGAACAAAAACTGAGGATTGGAATTTTTTTAAGGGTTTCAAGAATTTGTAGTTTGTTATAAAATCAGATAGCACCCCTTTATGGATTTCAATATCTTAGCCCACAGTGGATTCTAGTTTTTTTTCCCCCTTCAATTCCCTCTGCTTGTTCTTCATCAGCAACTCTTTGCAGTACAGCATAAGAATCAGTGAATTGACCACCAAATTAACTATCCACCTTAATCCCTCATGCTAATGTTGATCGAAAACAAATATAACAAATTCACCTTGAACGAAGGCCTGAACAAGAAACTAAAACCATGCACAATTATTTTCCTCAAGAGATAATGTCGCTGGTTTCAAAAAGAAAAGGGGGAAACCAAAATTGTTGCCTTGTTGGAAGAATAGTCCTGTGAAAGAAATACCCAAAGATGACTGAGTGCTTGTATGCAGATGACTCCAGTGACAACCACCTATCATACTAGACCCCACAGAGATTTTCTCAATAAAAATAAGGTATATTCAAAGAGCATATGAAACCAGACCCAAGCACCCTCTTATCTTAGGATAATAATCACAATAATAACACAAAAGCTTCCATGCTTTGACTTCCACTGAGTAACCTCTAACAAACACCAAATCACCACCAGCAAGATAAGATGAGATGGTTTAGCTAAGTAGTTGTTCACAAACTCATATAAATCTGTTTAACTGAATGAAACTCGATTAGAATGACCAAATCCCAAGAGGCGATGAGCTGGAAACTTGAGAGTGAAGAGGGCATATGCATTGGAATTCTTCAAAGTAGTTGCTCGTTAAAGACCTCGCCTCCAAATCCAATAAGCAAAACCCAAATTCTCTCATCAGTTACAAAAGCAAGCATGCCAAGATTAATAGGGGGTTGCAGCACCACTCAAAATATTTTAGCTCGATTATTGCACACTGAATACAATAGCCATTAGCTAGGTAATATGAATTTTGGTTGCATACGAATTCAACCAGCTAAGGGAGACATACCGCAATTTTTTTTTTTCTTCTACAATTATCAGTACTGCAGTCAGTAATTCACAGACAAGCAAATAGATGAAACTGAAAAACTATGAGATTAATTGCAAATAATAATAATAGCAATAGCAATAAATAACTGGGAAATTGTTGAAAAGGGAAAATTTTAAGAAATTACCGGAAAAATCAAGAAAGTGGAAAGAAACCGATCTTGACAGCAGTGACTCCAACTGCAAGAGATAAAGCAGAACACTCCCTTCTTCAAATAAGAATGGGAAGAATCCAACAACACCACATCACAGCAATTATATATATATGGAGCAAGAAGTGGCAAAAATGGATCTAAAAAAGAAGAGAAAGAAAGAGACTTTTTGGTAGAGCAAGCAAGACGGGAAATTCCAACAAGACAAGACAGGACAACCACCGCAACTACACTGAAAATTCCAACAACAATAACAACAAACCTATTTTCTTAGGGGGTGATCAAAACTCCAATAGGGAGAAAGGAGGACATTTTCTTAGAAATTGATAGAGAGAGTAGAAAAGGAAAGGAACGAAGAGGAGAAGAAAGGGAAAGGAGGCGCGTGAAATTTCTCTCTCTTATGATAATGGTGAAGATTTTAAACAGAGAGGAAGCAGACAAATAAACAACCAAACTACTCTTGACCTCACCTCGCTTGACTGACTATAAAATTAAAGGGAAATTACAATCTAGTCCCCAACTTATTATATCTTTCATGTGTCAGTCCCCAATCTATGCCTTCTTTTCCTAAAAGGAATAATTACAAACAAAAACAGAAAAAAGAAAAACCTCGGTACTTTTATCTTAATATAATTTTCTTTTGTACTTTTATAAATTATATTTATGAGTAAATAAAAAATTAAAAATAAAACAAAACTTCAGGGACTACAAATGCATTTTCCTTTCTCAAACTTCGAGCATGTTTGGCTCTGCGGTCGAAACTGCGTTTCGTCAAAATTCAAAATTTTTTTTTTTTTTTTTTTGCTAAAATTAAGTTCGGTTTGTACTTTTTGGATCGTTTTGATGTGCTGATATCAAAAATAATTTTTAAAAAATAAAAAAACATCATTGACATGTATTTCGGCACGAAAAGCTATTTGAAAAGCAACCACAACCACACTACCAAACACGCTCTTCACGCTCCAGCCAGCTCCGCTTCCCATCACTTTTTTTCCCCTGCCTTTTTTAAAGGTTTGGATTTTTTTATTTTAAATTAATTTTTTATATATTTTTAAATTATTCTAATGTACTAATATAAAAAATTTTAAATTTTAAAAATATATATTATTTTAATATATTTATAAACAAAAAAAATACTTTAAAATAAACAGTAAAAATTTTAAATTCTAGCAATCACACGCGCCACGGCCGACATGAGTCAATGGGTTGGGCCGGGCCCTTTTTCGTTTTCCTTAGTCGCGGCCACGACTGGCATGAATGTTCCATCTCCTAGCCTTTGCTTTAACTGCATTCCTCTTTTTTTTTTTTTTTTTTTTCAGGCTAATTATCTGAACTTTGATGCTTTAAATCTCAATTTCTAACTTGCCAACAACTCGTGCATTACCACGGTTTTTTAATTTAATTTATTTTATATATTTTTATTCGATTATAATTATAATTTAACATATGATAAGACTTTATGTTTTATAATAATAAACACACAAATACCTAACTTGTATAAAAAAAATTCTAATGCAGGGAAATATTCACATACATAAGAAAATCTAAGCATCCGGCCATGCTAATTGCATATATAATATGATAACTAATTTTATTATAATAAAAAATCCCTTTGATAATAAAAGAATAATACTTAAAATATTATGCTCACTGTTAATGATACTTAAACATAATACTAAGATATTGAAATATTGATATATTGATATATTACAAAAGACTGAATACAAGTTTTGCTAATTGGATGTATTTATAGTGATCAATTTGTATTGTAAAATAATTATTTTGACATTAACAAATTTATTTAAGCATAATTGTTGTGAAAATATTTTTATTTTTCATGCAATAATAATATTAAATTTTCAAATATTGACATTACTGACTAAAAAACTCTCATGTATTCTATGTGGTAGAATCATAATAAAAAACACTAAAAGCTCTAGAAAAATAAATCAATAAGCAGTGTAATATAAAGAAATTATTTACCAATCTCATTTATGATCTTAATATAATAACCATTACGATGTATATGTTTAAAACTAAGTAAAAAAATTTATGATATTATAGAAAATAACATGTCGCTTACAAATAACTTTGCTTTTCTAGGGGACATATTATGTGCTATTTTTTAGCCTTCAAATATATTTTCAACACCAAATATTGTATTATCATTGGCTACAACTAATTTAAGCTGAGAAAAATATATTTTATCTTTTTTTTATTTACATTGGTATTCGAGCCAGCTTGCGCACATCACGACTAATCTCACGACTCATTGAACATCCTGCAAACCCAGTAAACATGTAAGGCACCACGGAAATGACAGGCATGCACAGTAAAATTTGAACTTAGATGCAGAGGAAGGAAACAAGCCCCTTTCATCGCTAGGCCAAGACCTCAGGTACAATATATTTTATCTTTGATAATGGTATGTGTTGTTGCAATATCTTCCACACATAGATTCTAACCATTGACTGCAAATAAGTTCATATTTATTTAAAATTAAAATAAAATAAATAAGAATTATAAATATAAAACAAGTTTTTTATTTTAGTTATTTATTTAAAAAGATAATATTTTACATAATAACATCAAATACAATATACTAAATTGAAAGATAATACACTAAAAGTTAAAACTATCCTACCAAAAAAACATACACGATAACTTTTTTAATATATAAAATATCAACCAGGATGATTTTTTTTATTTTTAATTAAAAAATTATTTTTTTCCCATCAACATTTTCAAAGAAGACAAAAGCATCAAATTGTATTCCGACAATTATGATATTCAACAAAATTTATTTCTATACCTTTTTCCTTCTTTTTTTGTCAATGATGTTTGATAAATGTCATTAAGATGTTTAGACATAATATATGTATATGCACAATGATCTTTTATTCCATATCTATAACATTTATTTTAGGGTTTATTTTATGCATCTTTCTCCTTTCCACACTTCTCATTATTTTTTGACATTTTAAAATTCAAGTTATTTTGAACACCATGATACTCATAGTTATTATAGCCATAATTATGACCACTCTCAGTCATAACTATAACCACATCCAGTCATCAGAAGCATGGAAAGTAGAATTAGTTTTCTCCGGCAAGTCTTCCTTAATAATATTTTCTTTGTATAGTTTTAATTGAGAATTAATTCAAAATACTACAGAGCTATACCCAGTTTTTATTTTATAATCTTGCAACTACAAGTAAATCCATTCACAACGAGCTCATGAAATTATTATTTTCTTATGATGATCACACCTTTCTTTAAAATTCTTAGTTGCAAGGTATTCAATTTTTAATCCGGAATAAAGATGGTGACATCATTTGTTTAGCATGATGCTTTTTTTTTTTAAGATTGATAGTATCTAGATGAATTTCAGTATTAAAAAAAAAAAATCAATCAAAAAATATAGTTTTAAAACTCGCCCCGATCCGTCGGGTCAAGTCGAGATCCGGTCGTTCTGGGGCTGAAACTAGATCGGATTGAAGAAAAAATCCGGTATGACCCAGCTGCAAACCCGTTGATTTTTTTTTGTTTTTTTTACTAAAATGAAGTTGTTTTGATTTTTTTAAAACAAAAATTTTGATCTAGCCGACCCGGTAACCAAATCAAAACCCAGAATCCGAGCCTTGAACCGGACCAGATCTTAAAACTATATATAAAACTATTTTTGCTAGATATATCAGAGCAACAAACTCAAGCTTGGTGAGAATTCAACATTATCGAGCTAGTTGATGATAATTTTTTTAATAGTTATCAATTATAGTAATGTATCATATGGCAAAAATAAAAATAAAAATTATATTATAAGAACCGTATGTAATAATAAGATCTAAGATAATTAAGAAAATTTTAATTTAAAAACAATAAGAATTAAAAGTTAGGTGAAGATTACGAATTTGAATAACATGAACAAATATTTTCTTTATCAGAGCACAGGTCTGTATTATTAAGATTTCAGGCATGTTTGGGGTAATGGTAAAAATTATAGTTTAAAGTGTTTTTTGCTTATAAATATATTAAAATGATTTTTTTTATTTTAATTTTTTTTTAAATCAGCACACACATCAAAAATAATCTGAAAACAATAAAAAAATTAACAAAAAAAATTTAAAAATTTAAAAAACATGATTTTTCAAGATATATATTCTTCATGAATAAAGCCATATTTGAGAGACTTAAGATAATATAACGTATATTTGTCTTCTTCGAGAGATGAAAGAAATCATATAAATTCATCTTAACCGGGAGACTAAAAATCACAAGAACTTGTCTTCTTCAGGGCCTCTTATGGAGGACATTTCTAAGTTTACTATCTGTTTAGGAGGTTAATTATTTTACACAGATATGCATTGAGATTATTTTTTAGGTGTTTTTTTTATTAGGAAATATATTAAAATAATATTTTTTTTATTTTTAAAAATTATTTTTGATCTCAGTACATTAAAATAACCTAAAAACACACTAAAATATTAATTAAAAATAAAAAATTTTAAAATTTTAAAAATCTTTTAAAACATAAAAACAAATAAATATTTTGATGTTGTAACAAAAGGGGGCAAATTGATACTAGAAGTGAGTAAAAAAACCTAAAAACCGATTAAACCCAAAAAACTAGAAAACAATAATTGAAAAAACCGAACCGTGATTGATTAAAATTTTAAAAAAACCAACTGGTTTGGTTTTGGTTTTATAAACTTAAAACTAAAAAAATTAAACCAAACCTAAACTAAAAAAAAACAAACTAAACCGGAAAAAAACCAAGCTAAACTGAAATAATCAAGCCAGCTAAAAAAAATCAAGCCAAAACTAAGCTAAACCGAAAAAATCAAACCAAATTATTTAAACTGGTTTTTATTCTAAAAAAACTAAATAAAATCAGTTAGTTTAAACTGGTTTTGGTTCGATCTTAATTTTTATAAAAATAAATTTCAATTTAATTATTTATTTTTTTAATAAAAACCAAACTTTTTTTTTTAAAAAAAAAAAACAAGAACCACTCCTAATTTACACCAATCTTATAAACAAAATGAAATTAAGATTGGTTTAGAATTGAGTATAAAATCAACCAAGAAAAGACAACTATTAATGTCAAAATCAAACGCAGTATGAATTGATAGGTTATGAAAAGCTCGGGAAGACTCTGTCTTTAATGCTACTGATTGGTCTTCCTGTCAGATAATTTCAAAAGAGCTTTTTGATCATCAGCATGAATTTGAAAGTTGCAGCCTCCTTCTTATAGCCCCATCAAATCAGGATACAGATACACCTCCAATATTGCTGCCGATGATATGACAACCTCCCCCACCGGGAATCTTAAGGATGAACCTTGACGGGGGCTTCTGATCCTGTTTCTTGAGAAGGAGCCCGTGGAGTGATTATGGCAGACATGAATGGCACGGTGATCAACGCTGAATGTGCTCATCGACCACCACAGCATGCTTTAGATGCCACGGTTGTTGAAGATTGTGCACCCCGGGAAGCTTACACACGGCTCACTCCTGCCGACAAGTGTCCTTCAAGACTTACCGATGGTCTAATTTAAGTAAAATATTTCCTCTGAGAAAAATAAAACATTAAACTTTTAACTGTCAATACTTACCGAATATGAGAGATAAATATATTTATATATAAAAAAATTACATTACTTCACACAAAAAAAATAATATTTTCACCTGCTAAATAATTATTATTATTAAATTTTTTTATTATTATTTCTTTCACCTCTGCATGTTCATTTTCCACTATTGAGTGAGTGTTGATGTTTACGTTTAACACTAGGAAACTTCTCTTCTTTTTTTTTTTTATTTATGTGGGTGTCCAGCCAGCTTGCGCGTATCACGACTAATCCCACAGCTCACTGAACATCTTGCAAACCCAATAAGTATGTAAGGCACCGCGAGGGTGACAGACGTACACGCTGAGACTTGAACCCAGGATGCAGAGACAAGAAAACTCCTTGCCACCGCTAGGCTACAAGCCTCGGTGTCCAGGAAACTTCTCTTGATATTCTTAGATGATGCTAACATGTTTTTAAATGAAGTAAGGAAGATTTGAGACCCAAGTTATTCACTTGATTAGGTTTAATAAGCTCAACTAATTTAAAAATATGATTAAAAAAAGATATTAATAGTAAATAAGATGGAAAAAAAATTGGCAATAATTAACCATAAAAGATAAGACATCAATACCATACTCAAGAAGAAATGAAAAAAAAGCTCATTGGAGTCCTATCATTACTTTATTGTAAATATTGCCCCATCACTAAAAAGAGCGCATTAAGACATTTCTTACATCATTGTGAAAGACACTATTATAACACCAAAAAGGGTCACACAACTCGTCAAAAGCAATAACCTAGAAAGCAAATTAAATAAACTATTGTGAAGTTAATATCTCATGTGTATATTTAATCAATTAATTTAATCTAATTCAAAAATAAAATTTATTTTTTAAAAAAGCTAAATTTAATAAAAAAGACAAATTAAAAGACTCGAGATAAACCAATTTATTATTAAAATTAGTGAAAAATCTTATAGAAAGCAATTAAAAAAAATAGAGTTCAATCTCTAAACAAATAAATACTGAAGGATAAAACTAAAAAAGAAATATGAACTTAAAAAAAGGAAGGACAAAAAAAAAAGAAGCAAACCCAAACGAATATCCTAAATTTGGGTTAATCTTCAAAACTCGCATTTAGTGAAATCATGACCCGAGCTCAATTTCCAATAAATTTAATGCTGGAGTATGAAATATATAAAAAAATCAATTTTAAAAATTTATCTAAGTAAAAATAAAGCAATCAAAAGAATAAGGATCAAATCCGGTATAAAAAAATGAACGAGGATAAAATAAGAAAAAAAAACTTAATTTTAAAAATCATACTAAATGAAAAAAAATTACAATAAAAATAATGGGGACTAAATTTAGTAATTGAAAAAATTAAAAGGGAATAAAATTGAAAAAAAAATTAATTTCATAAATTATTTAAAATAAAATAAATAATAAAAAAAACACGAAACAAATATATATATATATATATATATATATATATATATATATATATATATATATAAATTGAAGGGCCGATTTTAAAAAATTACACGGCAGGTGCAAAAATTAAGAAGCAAAGAGAAGAAGGAAAAAAAAAAAATCTTTGGAGCCAAGCCGAAGCCTCTCCGGCCACAGGTGCTGCCCAAAAGTGGAGGAGAAGTTGCGTCGACAATAATACCCTATGAATAATTAGTAATTAAATTTTAATTTAATTTAAACTAGCAACAAAAACTCAAAACCATCAAAACAAACTTGAAAGACCCAACAGATCAAAGGTTGGGACACCATGCTAGCCCATCGTCTTTTGTGCTTGTTTGGAATTAAGATTGAACTTGATTTTTATTAAAATTTGAATAGTTTTTTTTTTAAATTAATTTTTTCTAGTGTTTTGAATTGTTTTAAAGTGATAATATTAAAAATAAATTTTAAAAAATAAATAATATTATTTTAATATATTTTTAAAAATACATTTTAAAATTATTACTTTTAAAACAGTAATAAATAAATAAAATCAAGACAAGATGAGAAAAACAATAGTATAGTCACTTTTATTAGCTGATTCGTTTCTTGTCTGATTGTGTTCTGGCCCTTCTGGGTAACCCCACACGCACTCTCTCTGTCTCATTCTGGTTATTGCAAAGCAGAAGCTTTCGAAAAGCCTTCATTTCTTCTTCTTCTTCTTCTTCTTCATTATTATTATTATTAATTTTACAATATATTTATCCTGTCATTACTCTTTGATGGTAAGATTATCCTAAATTCACCTGCCAAATGCCACTTTTGCTTGCACACACCAAGATTTTATTTAAAACGATCAGCAAAACACAGCAATCAATTAAGGGGTTTTTATGCATTTTCCTTGCTTGAAAATACTGCATCTCTCTCACTAAAATGGAAAAAAACTAAACCCCATTTGTTTCCTAGCTGTACCTCTTCAATGTACCCCCTTTACCATTCTCGTTTCTCACTGTTTCTCCGGCTGCTTTTCCTTCTGTAAAGCGCAAACAACCACACCTCAACCAAGCTCCATTGGCATTTTGCACTTGCTTTTTCACGTTGTTAGGCAGAAAAGAAACCTGGGTTGTTGTTCTTGTCAAACTTGAGGTGGGTTTTTATGATTATTTTACTGTAAAGGTGTCCTCTTTGAAATGAGTAAACACAAAGGTACAAAATTGACATTGTGGGTTTGTTTCTTTTTTGGTTTTGTTGGCTAGAAAAGTACAAAAATGAAGAGTAGGAGAATGTTTAGAGAGGGACACAGGAGGAGTCCTAGGATATCTGCTTTGGATGTTTGGAAGGCTCAGCCACTGAGTAGGACCACTGTTGCTAAAAAAACTAGGCTTAGTAGGAGCATTACAAGCACTAGTACCAGTACTGTTGCTAAGGTACAAGACAAGGAGTCGGAGCAGCAAAAGGAGAACCAACCTGAGGGTCCAGCCTGTAGGACAAGGGAAAAGAAAAAGAGGAAGCTTAAACCACTTCAAGATGTGGCTTCTACTCCCAATGCTCAACAGGTTTTACTTCTCTGCCTGCCTCCATTCCTTTTTTACTTTTATTTGTTTATTTATTTATTCAAGGTTGTTGGAGTGGTGGGGTAATAACAATCAGCTTCATCAAATTCTTTGTTTTATGGAAATAATAATCAGTGATGAGTATTTTTGCTGGTTTCCTGCTCACTATAATTAGAGTTGTTCACGCTCAATTGTTCTTTTATTTGGGATCTAACTTCTAACCTGTTGGGTGGGTTTTAAAGAGGGCTCCTAATATGGGTGAAAGTGGATGACTATTACATAAATTCATGAGAAGAATTTGTGTTGTGCAGTTGGAAATAGCAGTTGATTGACCCCACCCAGCATTTCAGCTCAAGTGCAGCATATGGGTTTACATGAGCACCACTATCTTTACTGCTTTCATTGAAATTCTTAAGGCAGTGGGCCTCCTTCAGGATTTTTTTCTCTTCTCTCTTCTATTCCTCTCATTCTTCTTTGTCCAAACCTCCAAAGGGAGATGGTTACGTTGTGTCCAAATTGAAAAAGCCTTCCACTTTACCATGATATGCAGAACCTGTTCCTATAGATTGGTAGTAACTAACCTTTTATTTGTGATTGTTATTATGTGCTTGAGCTTGCTGCTGCCTCTTGGTCTCTCCTCGTGGCTCAAGAGGTTGTATAGATTGATAGAAAGTCTTCATTGTTCCCTGAGTTTGGTTTCAGGAGCCCAAGTCAAGTGATGGATCAGATGAAAGAGAACTAAGTCATAAAGATCATCCAATCAATAGTGGTAAGCCTTTCTTCTCCGTTAAAAGTAATTGCAAACTGCAGATTTCAGTGACACTGACATCGTATTTCACATTCCTTATTGGACCAGATGAAGCCATTTTGCAGAAAATAGATGGCCCAAAACAGAAAGGACAAGCTCATTCTCCAGGTTACCTTCCTTCTTTTTTTAATTAAATTTGTAATCAGATCTCCAAGTTTCTCTGTTTGTGACTCTAGTTGTTCTCCTGGATCAGATCAACCATCTAGTTTTTCATGTACATCATGGGTGCCAGAAAAACGCATACTTGAGCATATCGTTGACATATTACAGAGGTGGATATTTTTCTGAAGTATTTATATCATTTAAGTTACTGAGGAATTCTTGTATGCATGAAGTACTTAACATCATCAGTAATTCGCAATTATAGTTTCCTTTCTTGTGTCTTTTGCAATTGGTACAATGACAGCTGCTGAAGTTCTTACTGAGGGGTGTCCATTGCAGGTTGAAAACAGTTTCCTTACTTGTTCTGACTTTTGTTTCTTATTTTTCCATCTCTTAGGAGAGATACCCATGAATTATTTGCAGAACCAGTTGACCCAAATGAGGTTGGTAATGATCAGAAGTTTCCTTACATATCAAGAATGTTATCCTTTCTTGTTCATTGTATTTATGGAATCGCTGCTAATAAGGTTGAGGAGTATTATGAAATCATCCAAGAGCCTATGGATTTCGGCACCATGAGGGCTAAACTTCATGAAGGAATGTATAAAAGTCTTGAACAATTTGAGGTTTGCTCCTTTATCAAGCATTAGTTCTCTATTTATGGTTTGAAGGTACATTTGTTTTACAGTGTAGATGTGTGAACCATGTAGCTTCCAGACAAGAAACTTCTATTCTTCCCTTTTCTGATTACAAAATTTTTAACTGTTATGCAGCATGATGTGTTTCTAATATCTGGAAATGCAATGCACTTCAATTCCTCTTCCACCATTTATTTCAGACAGGTATGATTATCTACTACCTGTCAAACAACTCAATCATATTCAAAGAATTCTGTGTAGATAAATTATGAATTTTTGACCTCCAACTGAACATCAAAGCTTGGTTTTTACAGGCTCGTGCCATAGCTGAATTAGCTAAGAAGGTTTTCCATGTTCTAAAAACTGATGCTGATAATTTTGAACTGGAATTCTCGGGGACAAGACGACGAAGTGGTAGAAGGCCCCAGCATGAAGTCAAGGGTTCATCTTATAGCCCATCCCTTAAGGTTGCGAGGAGTTCAAAATCCAGCAATACCAATACTGCAGTTCATGCATCCCCAAAACCCACCCCATGTTTAACAAGTTGTTCAAGTCTAAAAAGAGCAATCCGAGTGAACTCTGCATGCTTGGGCATCAGTACGCATTCTGATGCAAGAGATGACGAAGTACTTTTTGGTAAGAAGTGAATTCTGTTCTGACCACCTCAAAATCAAATTTCTTAAGGTCTTGTTTTAGGGAAGGGCAGATCCAACATGCACAAAGTATGTTAAAGGTTAATCTAGAAATTTCAGAAATTGCTTTGGAAAATGCTGTTTATAGAGCCACATAGTCTATGGAGTTCTCCATATGTGATTTGTCCATTTTTTAATATATGGAATTCATATCATTGAAGGTAGAAACCATCTTTTTATCCAGAAGGAGCTCTCCTTGTGGGTTGTCATAAACTTAACTGACTTGCGTTCACTAAATTAAAGGGATTCACTAGGTTAACGATTTTATCCTCTTGACATGAGATCATAGTTGGATCTGCTCCGCAAGGGAAAATGCTAGATTGTTCCCACTACACAATTGGTTGTTTAGATTGTGCAATTTTGAAGGTTTCAAACTCTCAAGAATAATGAACCTGTGGTCTGTGAGGCTCTTCAATGTGGATTGTTCACAAATGGATGGAGCCATAGGCTCCAACAATTGGGACACAGAAATGCAGAAAATTTTCGTTCTCTTCATGAAGTTGAATTGTGCAAATTTCGTAACATGTTTTAATTAGCTCTTCTTCAACAGGTTCTGGAGATGGTAAAAGATTTGTTTTTTCTGAAACAGATAGGCGCTCTACATATAAACCATGGATGTCCTTTCTTGATGAGAGCTATCCAATTATTTCATCAATTTATAGTAATTCAAAGCCACTAGTGCACGTAAGTGACTACCTAAGAGAACAGTTCTGTTTTCTATCTATGCTTCCTGATATCATGAATTAGTAGGTACTTCATGAGAGATGACACTATGTTCTCTCATGGTGTAGGTGAATCAGCAGGAAATTGCCTATCATAAAAGTTTATTCTTGTTTGTTAAAGACGTAGGACCAACTGCCCAAATGGTTGCCAAACGCAAGTTAGATGCCACTGCTGCCAATTTTCCAACTCCAGGTTCAAACTTTTGGCTTCAGCCTCCAAACTGTCAAACCTCTGCGGCATCAACCTCTGCTCAGTGTCCACCTACTCTTGATGCTACAATCACAGCTGCATGCCAAAATGTAAGCTGGGGTGACAGAATAGACATGTTTGATGTCAATAAAGGAGGTGTTGCTTATGCTGTTAACAACTTTGGCATTCATGGAACTTCAGAGAATGCGGCACCAAATGGTAATTGTTACAGTAACTTTGGTTCCATTAGGGGTGATGCTTCCTTTTGTAATGACACGGACATTGCCAGTGTCTCAAGTAATGAAAAGCCTCACCAAAATCAAAATAGAGGCTTTCAACAGGGTTCGTATTCACCTGTCGCTGATGCCAGAGATCTGAATCCTTTAGCTGCTGGTTCAAGTAAAAAGGATAATGGATCGGCAATGCATAAACTGGAGAGAAGCAGGATAGATAACAAATCACAACCATCGGATTCAGGTTTCAAGGGTGTTAGGTCAAATGCTTTGGAAAGCAGGTTGAGTGATACTTACAGTTTATCACCATCTTCATGGCCCCTAAAGACCACTGGCATGTCAAGTTTTAATCGACATATTGGCAATACACATAGTCCAAGTACACAATGTCTGAGAAGTGACGATCAAGTCCCAGCTGCTCAAGTTCCAAATCATGGACTTGGCAGTTCATCCGAGACAATTCAGGCCTTGAAACCTAGCGAACAACTGACACCTGTTTCTGGCCATTTCATCTTTGATCTGCCATTTTTTAAGACGCAGCTTGACCAGATAAATTCTCCGGGGCAGAATAGATTTTTGCAGCATGGTTCAGGTATGCAGGGATCTTTTCCGAACAGAATAGTTGAGACTTACAATGATAACCGTCCACACTCCTCGTTGAATACTCAGCATGCTAACTTGGCTCTGCAGCTGTAACATAATGGCACTAAAACATGAAGAACTCATTGGCAGGAAACATGTTTTACTTCTTGTACATGTAATGCTAAGGCCTTGCATCAAAAAAGGGTCCTTTGTTGTAAAAGAAGGCAGTGATTGCAGCCTCGTAGGAATTGCTTTGTAATTAACTATGATTATACAATGGTTGTTAAGAAAGACGTAATGCAAATCTCGTAGTTTATCGAGCAAGCATCCATTTCATCCTTGGTTTGAACTTGGATTAATCTTATGACAAGATAAAGAACTTGAGAATATGCCGTCAAAAACTAGAATCCAATCTCGGGGCGCTGGTCTGACTATTAACTTTTACAATAATAATAATAATAAAAAGGGCTGCATAGACAAAGTATAAAGAGAAGGCAAGTCCGTCAACGAAGAAATAAGATAGGTGAGACTCGAAATAAAAATCATAACTGGAAAGGTGCGCTGACAGACAGAGGCAGGCAAACAGTTGGACTCGTTTCTTCTTACAAGTGTGAGTTTTCTTGAAAAAAGCAAAGGGAGAAGAGACGATGAATCGTAAGCCTCCCACATTAAGTGTTCAAAAATGTAGCAGTCATACATCATTTTATTTTATTTTTAACCTAACAGTATCTTTGGACCAGCAGTAGATCAAGATTAAAATCCATTCCTACAAGTTTTATATGGGGCATCCACAACCAAACTAGGGCATTCAAAAAACTAAGTAGACTAATAATTGTATATTTGGAAGGAGCATAGCCGCCAGTCAATGCAAACCATTGGATCCTGATAACATGAAAATATATATAAGTGTATCTTAAGAGGCTACAAGTGGTGTCACATTAGCATTCCTCATGGTAAATGTCTTGTATAAAAAACAAAGTAAAGGTTCGTTGGACAAATCCAAAAACAGAGAGACGGTTGTGGGCTGTGGTGATCTTCCTCTTCCTTGATCACCACCTCTACTTGTCATCGTGGCGGTGGGGGTGGCTGTAACGGCTAAGAACAAGTTATTATCATTAATAAAAAGAGATGGCATATAGGAGAAGACATGGAATTACCAGGACACCTACATTCAAAGAAGAGATTCTTCACCCACCAGAACAAGACAACCACCATGAAAACATCAACAAAAATACTAATATCAATGACGACACTTTTCTTATAACATCTTCTTCATCTTCATCTCTGGCTGCTCAGGCTATTAGGGCATCTGCTGCTCATCGTGAATCATCCCTTTCTTCTGCATACGCTGGAGATTCTATCCCTCGGAGATCTAAGGTCTTCTTCATGTCTTTTTTTTTTTTTTTTTGTGTTATCAAGAACCCAATTTTTCGTTCTTTTGTTTCTGTTTCATTTAGGATTTTTATCTGTCAAAAATGAACATAGATCTCGTCTTATCTGCATCTCTAAATTGATCTTATCAATCTACTTTCAATCCATGATTACATACTGAATTGGTTTTGATCACTGCTTCAGTTTTGTATCGTTTATTTTTATGCATGTTGATTGAATTTGCAGTTATTCGATAATGTTAGAAACGTTGAAGATTTTATAGTATTTTTCGGTAGAACTCAATAAATTTGATATGCTTTTAGTCTCTAATCTTTCCTTCTTGGTTTGGCAAAAACTCAGGAATTGATAATATATACTTAGGGTTAGGGGATT
The DNA here is from genome assembly GCA_018804465.1 of Populus tomentosa. Lineage (NCBI taxonomy): Eukaryota > Viridiplantae > Streptophyta > Magnoliopsida > Malpighiales > Salicaceae > Populus > Populus tomentosa. The sequence goes on along the minus strand of CM031979.1, from coordinate 8,289,237 downwards.
TCAAACTGGATAATCATGTCTCCAGAGCCGAAATCTTTGACTCTTTTTTGACTGGATTTGTGCCCTTGTTGGCATGATTGTACATATTGGAGTCTAGAACGATCACTACAGAAAGATGACGGAATTGGTTTGCATGTCTTTGCATTACTAGCTTTATTGCACATTATTCGTTCCCTGTAAATTTGATGAGGCATGATGCCTGAACATTTAGGTGTTTGATGCATACGAGGACAAACCGGGAACAAATGATTCGAAAGGGTTTTGGGGTGTCCTTGCTCGGAAAGCAAAAGCGATTCTCGAGGACGATAATATGTCTCAACAATTTGAAACACCAGAAAGATCAAGGTTCCAGATGCCAGATTCCTCTGCAGGTGGTCAGGTGATTACCAAATTAACATTTGAGTCCCACTTATAGCAGTGAAGAAAATCGAAGAATAAAAGGGCAAGTGTCATCAATTGATTGTTGTAATATTTTACAGTATTCATACCGGACACCTGACGGCTTTAGGAAAATGGATAATCCTGCAATACGAAAGGGCTTGGATAAGATTACATCTTCCCTTAATCAAATTGGTGACACCTTTGAAAAGGCTTTCGAGGTAAGATGTTTTGCTTCCTTAGCAACCCTAGGCAAACTTACCCATTGTGTTCACTGCACAACCTGTTTTAGTTCCTGATCCTACTTGATGAGCTCATTGATTGCATATCTATATCTTGAGCAAAGCATCTAAAGGGTTTTTCTTTCCCTACTTTCTTCCATTTTTAACCTGTGGACAATCGTCTAACATGGCCATTGATGTTTAGGTTCCATTTCTATTGCTGAGAATTATGGTAGTAAACCCAAGTCTCCATTAAAAATAACAGTTAGCAATTAAATTGAATGTTGTTAATTAGTGATCAGATTTTCTGTGAGAAGGAGAGTTTGAATTGATCCAGTATCAGAATTTTTTCTACTCTTCTTCTTTTCTGAATTACTGAATTAATAAGATAGATTCCAGAAGAACTGATAAAAATAAGTTCTAATGACGCTAACAAGTATGTTTGCAGATTTGCATTTCTTGATGAATCTGTCATACTTACATTTAAAACTTATCAATTATATAAATTATATTTTATTGCTTCAATATCTGTAGTTATTTTCCAGGAAGGTCGCACTATTGTGGAAAATAAGACAGCAGGTATCATCCAAGAAACACGCAAACTGCAAATTAGGCGAAAAGGTCCCGACGCATACAATCAAAGTCCTGGTGCAAATAGTTCATGGATGCAACAACAGACACAACCTCTGAACCATGAAAATCAACTGAAGGCATCTCGCGACGTAAGGTGGCAACTTTGTATTTGTGGGTCACTGGTTCATGTGGAAAAGTTTTAAATGCATTAATTTGGAAATCGAATAAGATTTAAGCTCTCAACTAACATATTTAATGCTGCTATGCAGCATGTCACTAAATATGGAGGTCTCTATATACAAGATAGATTATTGTGCCTGTGTGAAGAATATGATTTATTTTTTTTGTCCCCATTTGTCGACTTAGATTTTAGCCTATGGCTTGTCCAAAGTATAAGGCTTTCTGTAATCGCGGTTGTGAACTGACTCGGTTTGCAGCAATTTTAGAATATATTAAGAACAGGATAGGAATCGTATCATCAGTATTCACTCCAGATTATTAGCTTCAGCAAAAGACAGCTGTGAGCCTAGTTTCAATCTCCTAGCTGGTGAAATGAATTATTAGCCTTCTGTTCACAGGTTGCAATGGCAACTGCTGCCAAAGCAAAACTTCTTCTTCGGGAACTGAAAACGGTTAAAGCAGACCTGGCTTTTGCTAAACAAAGATGTTCACAGCTGGAAGAAGAGAATAAAATGCTTCGGGAGAGCCATGAAAAGGGTAGCAATGTTGAAGACGACGATCTGGTAATGCACTCTTGTACTTCATTGTGTTTTTATCTCACAAGGTTCTCCGTGTAGGACCAATGCATGGTGTTCGACCTAATTTTGTAATCTATGCTCTCTTTGTATTGTTTTCCGCTAGCTTCTGTATCTGTAGGATGCTTTGATGAATCTGTCTTCTTTAGGTGTTTTAAACTGGAGGAGACAATTGTGACAGTCTATTGATTACTATTTGATTTACATATTTGCTATGGCAGATCCGCCTTCAACTGGAGACACTCTTGGCTGAGAAAGCTCGTCTAGCACATGAGAATTCTGTGTATGCTCGCGAGAACCGCTTTCTGAGAGAGATTGTTGAATACCACCAACTTACAATGCAGGATGTTGTTTATTTGGACGAAGGCAGTGAAGAAGTTACCGAAGTCTATCCCTTCACGAAGATGCTTTCTGTTTCTCCACCTTCGCCCACCTCACCTTCTGACACCACATTAAGCTCACTATTGGAAAAGGAAATCTATCCCGTCCCTGACCTCCTGCAAGAAACACAGGAGGTTTCAGAAAGTGATGTCCCACCAAATGCAGGTATACCGGCACTCAAGGAAGAAGAAGAAGAAGATGCAGTAAGCGATGCCCCCAAAAGTGCAGGTGGACCTGCACTCAAGGAAGTAGAAGATACAGGAAGCGATGCCCCCCCAAGCGATGCCTCCCCTGGTGTTGGTATCCCTGTACTTGAGGAAAAAGAAGAGGAAAAACGGATCCCTTCAAACAAGGAAGAAGAAGAAGAAGAAGAATGTACTTCAAAGTCTGCAGTGCATGGGGAGGAAAAAGTAAAAACACCCTCAGCATCGTATGGCGTAAATAAGTAGTCCTATTCATCTCTGGCATGCGGTAGTCTTGACTCAGATTGGGTTTCTTACCGTTTATTTCTTGGTTGTGTTTGATAAAGCCAAGGTTTTTGGGGGAGATTTTTTCTTGGGCAAACATTCTTTAATGTTTTATGAATGTAATTGTTTATGCAATTGCGTATTTGTTATCAAATAAAAAGTCTGATTTTCCTTTTCCAGATAACAAACTTGAAATTAGAAAATTGTTTGATCTATTAAATATTAAAATCAAGTGGTTGCTGTGCATCACAGGGTCCATCATCTACCAATCGCTCTCGGCAGGTCGGCAATAATTTTGTGCCCTGTCCCGTGCGCATGAATGTCTACGGGTTTATTTTTATATTTTAAAAATATTTAAAAAAAATTAAAAATTTTATTTTTTTATTTTAAATTAATATATTTTTAAATCATTTTAATATACTGCTATTAAAAATAATTTTTAAACATTAAAAAAATAATTTTAATATATTTATAAATAAAAAATAATCATAACTATACTTCCAAACATGTATCAAATGAGTTAACTTTCAAGAACTATGTGTGCTTTGTCAATTCACCAATTTTAAAGAAAAAAACCAGGTTTTGGCCTACACAATGAGTTAGTGGATAAGTTAATTGGTCTTCCTTGAATGTTATTGTGTTAATATTTATACAACAGTGTCTATAATTTATTTTAATCAAACTTAGTTTTAATTAATTCATGGTTAAACTTTCCAACTTGATGTTATCACATTATTTCAATTCCCATTTAATTTAAAATATGTGCTTTAAGTTGGTGAGAAAAAATCATTATAATGATAATAGTTAAAGCTTTAGTCAATTTCACTAAGCGTATATTTCAAATTTTAAATTCACAATCAAAATTATTCTTATTGCTAAGAATCACGTTGATAATTTTGAACATATTTTTTAGTTAATTTTTTTTATGTGATCGACGGTGAAGCATAAATCAGATAACTAGTTAAAAAATATTAAAACTCCTTGAAAAACACTATAGCTCCAAAGTATAATGATTCTGTTTTTACCTTTCCACGCAGAAACTTTAACATTGGCTTCTAAAAACATTTAAGTCCTTTTACATGATCTATTTATCATTACCAAATTATCTAAGAATAAATAAGTATTTTCCCTTCTTGATTGCACAATGAAATAGTAGAAACAAAAAATTTAAATCTAGTGTCTAGGGATATTTTTGTATTTTTATAATGGTATTTCTATTATTATAATATTAACTAAGAGGTAATTTGATATTTGACCAAATATAAAAAATAATAAACAATTAAAATGCATAGAAAATAACAAAAATACTCTTAAAAGTAAAAGATTTAAATTTAAAGTTGACTTTTTGATCTTTTCATAATAGTTTTTGAGTGATTATTAAATCAGTTCAAGAGCATTTTGATATTAAAAATAAAAAAACAGCCACATGTGAGGCACCTGAAGGCGGGTGGAAGACACCTACACCCTTCAGGTGGCACGTGTGGAGTCTCATGGCCTTCAAAAATATCAATCCACCATGTTGTTGTAAGTGTCACAATATCATGTTCTCTTTAGAGTGGCATATGTTGTCATTGGTGGTTCGGCTACTTGTCGATTGGCTTTTTTTCTTCTCTTTTCCTTGAAAATTATAGCTTGACCTTCTTTATTGTAAATATTTCAACTTTTATCTTTATTTTTTTGATTTTTAATTTTTAATCTTGATCTTTTTGTATAAGTTTTTTTTGTTTGCAATTTCTTTCACAAATTTCTATCTGACATGTATTGTTTTTCCAAGTTATTCCTTATTCTTTGGTTTTTAAATATTTTTTTCCTTTGTTTTTTTCTAAAAGTTTTATTAGTTTTTAATTTTATCATTGAATCTAAATTTATGATATTATATTTTTAAATTGTCCTTATTATTTTGATTTCTAATATTTTTTTGCCTTGTTATAAAAGTTTAATTTATTTTCAATTTCATCATTCGATTTAAATTTATGATATATTATTTTTACTGATTTGGTCCTTCTTTATATTTATTTTTTTAAAATTGATTTTTCTTTTCAATTTCACCTTTCAATCAAAATTTTATTTTTATTTTTTTATATAAATTTCGATCCTCATTCTTTTGATTTTTGTTTTGTTCCTTTTGCTAAATTATTTTTTCTTTTCAATTTCACCATTCAATCCAATATAAAATTTATTTTGTATTTCAGTTTTGATCTTCATTCTTTTAATCACTATTTTTATAATTCTTTTGTATAATTGAAATTATTTTTTAGGAATTGGGTTAATGGTTTTTTAAATAGGATATTTCAGATCTAATGACTTGGATCACGAGTTTGAAAAGTTAACAAGGGTTAATATTTATTTTTTAAAATAAATCAGCTTTATAATTCTCTTTATTTATTTTTTTAAGTTATTTCAATCTCATAATCTAGGGCATAAATTTGACAGGATATCCTGGATTGACTCAACCTTGATTACTGAGATTACAGGTTTATTGTGTTAACTCAAATTTGAATTAACTAGGGCTATTTTTCTTATGTCCTTTTTTTTTATCCCGTTTCGTTCTTCCATATTTAATAGGCTATAAATTGAGTTGCATTGTTTGTCCTTTAAAAAAAAAAAAATCCTCTAATCAATTTTCTTTTTAATTTTATCTATTTGCTGTCATTTTTTATTTTTATTTTTTTTAATTAAAATAAAATCAATTTATTTAATTAAAACGGTTCTATAAACCTAGCCTCAACTTTTTCTTTATTTTTAAAAACACTTACAGTACCTGAAAATAATTTTTATATATATAAAAATAATCTGGCTCTGCAGTAAAGCAGGAGGAAGTTATTAGCAAGCCATTATCTCATGCTCCCTTCTCCTATCTTCAGTCCAAGTTGAAAGTGGTTTTTTTTCCCGAAGGACAACCAACAAGTAGTAGACTAGCTCATCTATATACAATGCTATCCTAATGTCCAAAGCCCGTTAGGTTTAACATCTCTGGGAAAGACTTCTTTTATACAAATAATTGTATAAACATATGTTGTATATATTGAAAACTCACGGTATTGTTTCATAATAGAGACTGCTACTGCATAATTAATTCTTTTATTCATTCCCCTGTTTGATTTTCTAGTTTAACACCGATTGCAAACCAATTTTTTTCTTTTGCGATCACCTGGAAAAAAAAAAAACAAAAAAAACCTCTTTTACACGCTTTACCTTGAAAAAAAATGGAGTTAGTTTTGAGAGTGTTGGAACAGCTTCACAGATTGCCTTGCGTAGAACCAACCATTGAAGTTACCTTGCAATCATCGACATAACCCTAGCTTTCTTATTATCCCAGAATTTCTGATTGCATTTTGCACTAACCAGAACTTGCCTTCTAATACCAGTTCATGAAGTAATGTTTGTGGCAGCCACCTCCAACAAGTCTAGACCTACTCAGAGACTCATTTCATCCTCCAAAGGGGCACGGCGGCAGGCACCAGTTGCGCAGGTATTCAATTTTTGCCAGAACTGCAAGGTAGCTTTTACAGACATGAAAGAATAACATAGATTAAGCATTAAGACAAAAATATATAGAGATATTACTTTCACGTCTTGCACACAGTCGCGGCTGCTGACTGGCAGGACACGAGATAGAGATGGTCCAAGGCCAACGTCAGCCACCAACACGAAGCAGGAAGCTAAACACTCCAAACTAGACACCAACCAGGTTGCTATGTTCCAAATACTAAACGCATCCATCCATTCCTTGAGAATTAAGAGTATATACAATTTTCAGAAAATAACAAGGAAAACTTTCATTGACAGCAAATGAAAATGATATGCGTATATATATATATTGTTAATCATTTGAGGAACTGTGTCTTCAAAGGGCATTAGATACATTCATCCTTCCCCGATACAACAGACAAACAGGCAGCCAATTCAAGTTCCACTAATCTTTGGTTTGATTTTCTTGGGTAAGTAACCACTGAACGAGCCAGAGTCAAATACAGTCACATATACGTGTATGGATGAGATGATGATCAGGAAAAGGCAGTTTTCGGTATGTGTTTGGAGCTCCCGAGCAGAAAAACTCGCTGGTCTCTACAGTAGACACCTCTAGAATATCTGAAATAATAAACTAGTTGAGCCATCACTGAACGATCTGAGATCTGCAGGTTTGACCAAAGCCCTGCACAAAGGGCACGTCCTTTCCCTCTCAAACCTGTAAACCGACTCTCAGTTCAGATAAAACACAAATGAATTAACTACGGCTGGCTAACTGATTTCAGCAAGAGCAAATTATGTTCAAATAACAAACAGGAAATGAAATGATGGTTGTAATAGGTCATATAAACTGACCATTCCGATACACAATCCTCGCAAAAAATGTGTTTACATCGAAGTAGTATAGGAGCGTGCATCTTTTCCTGGCATATGGCACACAGATCCCCTGCTGCATTGACCTGCATTACAGCATTGATGACTTAGAATGCATGGAAAACTATCCCATGTACTTGTCAAGAACCATTAATGCCACAAAATAATCACAAATCTATTGTATTAATCTGAGGAAATGATGAAACACAAGAGATAGAATTATTCATCTCAAGGCTATCATTGGATCAAAAAGGAGGTTTGCTATTGTATAATAAGGCGCCAACTATTTGCAATCAAACAGCTAGGAAAAGTGAGAACGCTCCTGTTTTCAGCTTATTCTTCCCCAACATGCAGTGGCAGAGCTCAGAGTTTTTCTTTGGGGGGGGGGGGGGGGTTAAATTTTTTTTAAAAAAAGAAAAAAATGAAGAAGAAAAGAGACATCTACCAGGCCTTGTTAAAATAGAGTTATAATTATGTGCATAGAAGGAACACCTGTAAATCCCTAAATAATTTTACAAAAAAGCATAAAATAAAAAGAAAATAATAACATGTAGGACATAAAATTGATCTTAGGTTTTGGGTGAAAGAGAATAATTATATATTTCATGTTCTTGGCTTTAATTAAACAATTAGTAAATGGGACTCAACTATGCACAAAAGTGTACAATATAACTATAAAAGATCAAGGAAAAGGGAGTAGGGGGAGAGTGAGTATCATTAAAATGAAGAGGGATGGAGTATTCGTGATGTGGCATTTTATTAATGGCAATATTGAAATTGCAAGACTTTTTAGGGACTTAGTTAATTACCCTTGTCTAAGGCTGATCCATCGATGCACTTTCTATTGATGGCTCTCTCTGCTTCTTTTTTTTTTGTGCCATAGCATAAACATGGGCTCTTTATTTCATCAAAACATAAATGAGTGTGAACTATTTACTATATCTTTGGGTCCTATGAAAACCCCCAAAAGAAGGAAACCAAATAACTGCAGATTTGCACCTAGTTATGCGCAAATGTTCCAAAAGGGGCCCTGATATAAGACAAAAGAGAAATCAACAGTACCTGCTCTGATGTTGCATATGCCCCATAGTGCACCTCTTTCCGTGATAATGCCTTCAAAGCAGCAAAGAAGGATTGTACCTGCAATTTACCAACCAAAATGAGTGATTGAAGAAATGATAACCCAGGCTAAGAAGGGACAAGCCATTCAGCTTGCTCAATATTTTCCTAACCAAATGTAGGCAAAAGGAGGCAACAGGTGCAGGAAACAAAAACAATAAAATCACTAAACTTATACCTTCTCAACAACAGATGTAAGCTTGAAAGTTAGATACAGCCCAGTCATGAGTGATGAAAAGAGGCTGCCATATTCTTTGTTCAAAAAGAAACGATACCAGACTGGTGTAGGCAATAAGGCTCTGTACAGCAGCATCAGGTACTCAACCAAAGTAAGCATTTGACCCTAGAAAAAGATTACCATGCTCAGAAAATAAGGCAAAATAATAAATGCTCAGGTATATGCCAAAAACTTCTTAAAGAGAATGACAGAAAGAAGTTGATTGAGACCTCCATCCGATTAGAAGACATGCCAAACCCCAACCAGCTTCAATATTCAGATCCTTTTTAAAAGAAATCAAAACTGATATGGAGAAATTTCTTCCATATTCTTGGCATAATAATGTTTGTTGCATTATTTTATTAATGGTTAAGATTTTAGTTTTTTAAGAGTTTAATGAGAGTCTAAGACGCAGTTTGGTAAATCAAACATAACTTTTAATCCCACCAATCCCACCATTGGATCCAATTGAGATTTTAACAAAAGATTTTGAAGGCCCTATTTCTTGTTGGGTTAATATTTCATGATGATTGGAGATCGATAAGGCCTTCAAATAAGGCTCGAAAGTAACTGTGCGGGATTGTCTTTATTTATCTTGGAGTATTTGGATTCTTCATCCTATTTAGATCGAGAGTTTTAATTTGACTAGCACTTTAATATTTAAAAATTATAATGCTAGTTGGATTCATAAGTTTTAATTAGAAATCTTTCCTATAAAGGATTTTAGTTTTAATTTTCCCATAACAGATTTTAGGAATAATATAAATAGGGGTGTCTAGTTTATTTTGAGAAGACTATTATTCAGATTTTAATAAAATACCAGTGAGTTTTCTCTAAATTTCTCTACAGCTTAGATCTATAAGCTTGGGGCTTGAGAACCCTAACTTCTATCCATATTATACGCTGCGTCAAAAACCCAAATACAACAATACATTCTATATGACATCTCACCTGTTTACGATAATTTCGACCTCTACTGTTCTTGTAAGAAATTAACAGAATACATTTGAATACCATTGCTGCCTGCCGGACCAAAGTATCTGGAAAAGAAAAACAATAAGAACCCTCTAAAAAGAAGAAAATAATTGCACACAAATTAAAGGGGTTCAAAACATCCCATTCACATATGAGAACATAATAGGAAACTGCACTTAATTAAGAGGGGAAACTTCGGAGGAAGTCATGAGAGATAATTGATATTTCTAAGAGCTGAGAGAGGTCCTCTGCGTGTAGGTGTTTTTCTACATATTCCGTGCAAAAATTAACAAATGCATGATGTATGAGATAAAGTGCCATCACTAAATTTTTAGGTTTTATTTTTTACAACATTAAAGCATAAAGTGCATCTTTAGCCAATCAGAAGTGGAGAAATATGTCAATAACTTGCAAACAGTAACTTACCATTCACCATGATGATGAAAATAGCATGCCAGAAAGGAGGTATAGATTTGGGGGGAAGCATAATCAATGGGTACAAAAGATCGTCATTTTGATGCCACCAGTAAACACCAACCACATGAATCGTGAATGCAAGAGAGATGCCAACAAGCATAGAGATTTTCCTCTCTCCCTGCAGAGGCCAACAGCTGCTAAGCTCAAAAATCATAATCTAATCCAACTAAGAGATTCTCAAATTCTCACTAAGCACAAGTCCCTATAGAAAAGCTCAGAAAATGTTCGGTAAGAATTAAGTACCTTCAGAGCTGTTTGTTTTCGTAGAATATCATTAGACTTGAACATGACAACAGCAATCCAAATTGTAACAAAGAAGCCTGCAAGTCCTTGTATATAGAGCAATGTCACATAAAAATTTAAAATTAAAAATATGAAATAAAAACTTAAGGAAAAAAGACAAGAATTTAACATGCTCTGAATTCTGTAAGAATTTTTTCCTCTAAAAAAAGTCAAGAGACAAACAACTAGTGATGTGATTAGTGAGCAGCAATCCATATTCTTTGGTCTTTTGTGAATGAAAATTTTATTTTCCTTTTTCCTACCATAAGAAATCATGAAAAAATATGTCATTTTAAACTTGTTATTGAACCGGGCTATGAACAGGTAATAGACAGATTTTTGTTTTGTGGTGGAAAAGCTTACTTCAAGAACGTTCATTTCTCAAGAACACTCCGAATTCAACCATGGTTTTAAGTGTTGGATTATCTTCCTCTTATTTTAAATCCATGGATTTTGTGTCGTGTCCTCTTAATTTTCAATCCCTCTCCTCTTGTCTTACTTTCTATAATTCTTTGTTTGGTTAACAAAAGTTCTGGAGTCGGATCATCTGCCTAATCTACAGGATCTTAAAACAAATAAGCACCAATCCACCCTTCAAGTAAAAGGAACAATTGGAGAAAAATGGGTGGTGGCATTCAAGATGAAAGGAATAGAATATAGTTTTAAAAAAAATGACCAATATTCACATGAATTTACACACAAAATGAAGGTGAGGCTGTTGTTAGAATATCAAGGGTGACAAGAATTGAAATGGTGGTTATTCTATAAATCGACAATGAATTACTCTCAAGCATAACAAACTAGCAAGTTAGCACCATAGACATTTCTTCTCTAGCTAAAATCTTACAGTCTTAATGCCTGAGAATTATGAAACACAAGACAGTAAAGAGTTCAGTTGAAGAGGATTGAGATTTATTCAACTGAGATGTAATTAGATTGAAACAAAAAGTGAGGTTTTCAACATTGATGCAGCTTTTTGCTTCCTAGAGACCATCCCTGTCCTTTTGTTCTTTGCTTTAAAGAACTTTCTAAAAATAACGTTAATGAAAAACTAAATACCCGGGCAATTGGTAAAGCTGACCATTCCAACAAAAAATCCCTGATTAATTTACATTCCATCTTTGGTGAAAGCATGCAGCCTAAACAAATTATCTATTCACTGACAGCAGTGGACAAAAACATACCATGCTCCCAATTTGAATCACTAAAACAATATATGGTTCCCCCTGCATGCTTCACATGTTCAGTAACCATAATTTGTACGAGATTTTAGGGAATCCAAAGATGTTCATGTTGAAAACACCACAATATCAACCCAAGAAGAATCCACCCACTATCATAGAAATGTAATCTAATCCAGCTCCATGGAATGATAAATCTAAAGCTCCAATTAAGAAGGTCAATTCTTTAAGATCTCTCTCTTTCAACCATATTTTAATATTTGACTTTCTTCCTCCCACTCCTAGTCCCTGTACTTAAGTTTTTCTTCCCTTCTCCCATCCTCTCATCTCACAATGATTTCCTATAATTCTTCATTAGATTAACACTAGGTAATGGATAGGATCAACTACCTAATCCAATCATCACCTCAAAACAGCAAAAAGCCAATTCAGCATACAAAGGACCAGGGCCAATTGGAGAAAGAAATTTGAGATGAAAAGAAAAGAACCTACAAAATTTGGTAAGCCAAATGAGTCTATTTGACCTTACAGCAAGATTCACAAATATGCAAATTTAGATTTCAACATCTGGTGGGAGTGTGTGAAACTGTTTTGTGAAGAGCAGTGATGACAAGGATGAAAAACGAGGTTATTTTGTACATGGATAATGGATTGCTCTGAAGAGCAAGATACTGACAGGTTAGTGCAATAGAAATGTTCTTCTCTAGTTAAAAGATTCATCATAAATAACATGAGAATGTAACAAGGAGGAATTCAGTGGAAAAGAGTTGAGTGATAATCAGAAACAAAAAGAATAGTTAGCAACACCCGGGCAGTAATGGCAAGCAAAACAAAATAAATAACCTCCAGAAAACCACCAGTGCTGTTTTTTTATTTGCTTCATAAAAACTCGCTCAAACACATGCTGATTGACCAGGAAACCATTTGCAAGCTACTCATCCCTCCAAAATAACCATAGACTAATATCCATCCCATCATAGTGGAAGTCTTCCGGTACATCAACAATATATCTATTCACTAACAGTTTTTGCCAAGAACATAGTTGGTAGGAATTGTTTATCCAAAATATGGTTCCTCCACATGCTTCAAGCGTCCAGTTCTCATTTTTACATTATTGAATTCCACTCTAGAAATTTAAAATAATAATAATAATAATAATAAAAGGCCAAACCACTGATTTCAAGATAATAAAGCAATATACAAACAATACCTTGCAAATGCTGGCGAATGAAGACAACCAATAGAAGCAAAGAAAAAGGTAGCACTTGCTCAATCCACCTGGCAGCTTGCTGAATGTCATATCTCTGGTATGTTGAATCCCTCCCATTACCCCCAGCCCCATCAGCAGCTTCCCCATCCCCGCCCACACTCGAACTCTGATGACTAACGGCACCACCAGTGGCATCTCCTCCTCCTCCTCCATGATCACTTCTCAAATCACCCTGAAGAACATCTGCACCCATCGTTTGCTGCTGTCCCAACACCTCATTCTGCCCTCCACCAACTTGCCCCACAACCAATCCACCAGAACCATCCCTGTCATGTTCATGCTCCCCCGACCCAATTATCCTAATCGCAACCTCCCCATTATTAGAGACCACCGCAGCCGACGAATCATCAAGTCTAGTAGAGGCAAGTCCTCCTCCACCCGGAATCAAAGACTCTGTTTCTTGGTGAGTTGAACGAGTAGTTCTTAACAGACCAGAATACTCTAATAAAAGAGAAATAGGTGCTTGAAGAATACTAGAAGCTGATAACATTCCATATCTCCTCGACGAAGAAGGTGAAGAATTGTTACTGCTATTACTATTTCCTCCGCCTCTGCCTCTGTACGGATCAGAAATATTCCCTGACCCTTCCATTATCGTATCAGCAGTAGATGATGCCCTAGCCCTAACCATCACATATATTTTATATTATTATCACCCTGTCAAGTAAAGAAATTAAAAACAAAAATTGATCGAAAATTGTAGAGAAGAGGACAAGGGAATAACACTACCTACGAAAGCGAAACTCCGTCGAGGAAGAAAAAAGGGAGTTAGAAATAAGGAGGATATGAGATTCGAGGAGGCATTCGAGAAACCCTAACCCTAATAAATATGGGGGGTGAAGGGAGGTCAATGAACGAAGAGAAAAGGAAAAGGTCAACGACAAAGAAAGCGTCGTAACTTGACTATTGTATCGCCATTAAAGGGAGGATCGATCAAACAATCAATCGGATTTTTCTTCTTCTTCTTTATCTGGAACAAAATTGAATAAATAAAAAGAAAGTAGGTTTTTAATTTATTTATTTTCCCTCTTCCTCCCTTCTCTTGTTTCTCTCTCTACGTTGATGGTGACGCATACACAAAGAGGAGTGAGGGAGAGGGAGAGGGAAAATGGAGAAAGGCAAATACGACAAAGGAATTGTTGCTGATAGCTCAGGGAGGAGGAGGGTTGGTCTCTTCTTTCATTTTCTATACACATGATAATGATTTGATTATCAAAGTAATAAGGTGTCCGCTCCGCTGTATATTTCCTCGGCAGCAGATAGTCACGGGTCAGAGCATGTTTCTTTTTAATAAAAATATTTAAACGTTGCCAGTATATTTTCTTACAACAAAAACAAAACTCAATATCTGATATTTATTAGAATGAAGATTTACGGTAATAAATACTAGAAAAAAAATCTTCATGCTAACTAAAAACTAATCCCTACAATTAAAAAATACATGCAGCTAAAGAATTTGATAAATATGTTGGATTTTTTTAACTTAATTATATGGCATTAATATTTATTATATAAAAATAATAATTTTAATCTCATTGAAAACACTAATTTTCTTGTAAAAACTTTCTTTTTCTTATTAATATCTTTAATTTAAAAAAAAAATCTAAAAGTTATTTCTATGATATTTATTTAATTAACATAGACTAATTTAGGAAGAGAATTTCCCTCCTCACGAAATATTATTCACTTTTAACAATGTTTTTTAAAAATAATTTTTAACTTCATCTTTAAATATTTAAATATTAAATTTATTTATTTTGGTTTCATGACTTGGTTGTAAATTTAAAGATTTAACTAGGATACTTTGTATATTTTTTTTAGTTGGTTTTTTTAATCAATTTCTTCCTTCAATATTTTATTGATTGAGAATTGAGCTTCATAATTTTTTTCGATTTATTTTCTATAAGGTTACCTCAGTCCCATTACTTAGATCATGGGTTTAGGGGTTAACCTGAGTTGACTCGGGTTATTTTTCAACATTAAGTTTCTTTATCTCGGTCTCAAGACTTTAATTGCGGGTCTGACCGATTAACTCAAGTTTTTTTTCATCTTTTTAGTTGAATTTTCTTTCCAGTTTCATCCTAAAGCATTTCATTATTTTGGAATTGGGCTTCATATATTTTTTTATTTGTTTTTAATGAGATTATATCGGTCTCGTTATCTAGATCACAAGTTTGGTGGGGTAACCCGGATTAACTCAGGTTATATATTTTATATTTTTTAACTATTTTTTAAAATTTTATCTTTTAACATTAAGTTAACTGAGAATTTATTCTCATAATTTATTCCGAATTGCTTTAGACAGTGATATCTCAATCAAATGGCATGAGTTGCATCTTTGACAGTTTAACCCGAGTTGACTCAAGTTGTTTGTTTTTTGTTTTTTTAACCTTATTCTTTAACATTGGATTGACAAAGAATTTAGTTTCATAATTTATTTCGATTTGTTTTTTATAGGGTTATCCTATTGTCACGATGCTTGTTGAAAATTTGGCAAGTTAACCCGGGTTGACTAGGGTTGATACAATATGTTGTTTATCTCAGCATTTTTTTTTTAAACAGTCTTGAATTTTTTTTAGTCAAACTATATTTTTAACAATTATCTGGGTTGTCCTTGGATCATTAAAGTTGAGTCAACCCAACATGGTTAAATTTTTTTTATATTAAAAAAAATATTAACAACATGTAGATATTATTATACGTTAAAAAAATTGATTTGACTTGTAATATCACGTAGGCTAATAATCTAGTAAAAACTTAAAAAACATAAAAAAATTTGTGAGGATAAAGAAATGCACATTTAACTAAAACTCCTGTCTCATATATGTGCTCAATTTTAACAACAATTGGAATGGGACATATTATTCATCCAAATACAAGTGAGCAACTACAAAGAAAAGATATGAGAGAGAGAGAGAAAATAAATAAATAAAGAAATAATAAAATAAAAAGACCCTGAATATACATAGAATATCCAATTATAACATCATCAATACCATAAAAAAGATTTTAAGGAGATTAATCCAACAACACTAAGAAAAGTAAAAAATAATGATCGAACTGAGCCAAATATGGTGAATGAATCACTTGTCTTTGGATAAAAAGTGTGCTATTTGTCGAGTGTGACCTAGTCAAGTCGCTGTTGGTGATTTTCTTTGATGTTGTTAGATATATCTTATCAATATTTTTTATGGTACTTGTTGTGTTGTAATATGAGCTTTGGTATGTCACCAAGGTTTTTTTTTTTTTTCTCTCTCTCTTTTGTCTTTTCTTATGGTAATTGCTCGCTTGCCTTTGTACGGGGAGTGTGACCCTCTTTGGTCACGTGACCTTCCTTAATATTATTGAATTTTTTTTATTAAGATCTTTTCAAAAATATTAGTGGTGTCATAATCAGAATTTCAGCGAGTTTCTAAAATTTTTTTCTTTTTTTTTTCCTCTCATGTCTTTTATCTCCGCGTGATAACTTTAAATATAGCGTTTCTTAAATGCTATGCATACTAAACTATGATATTTTACTATTTTAAAAAAAAAACTATACTATTTTACTAAATTTTTATTTCTAATCAATGCTATTTTTTTTAATAAAAAAAATAAACTTTTTGTCTCACAAGAGTCCTCGAAGGGTACAAGTTACCAAAAATAGCCCGTGAGGCAGCCCCTGGTATTTTGTGCAAATATGACAGATTTTGCACATCCATGTGCTTCCAAGGTACTTTAGCATGCGCGGTCCAATACGGAGAGGAGTGTATGGTTTGCAGGATCCAGTGAGCTGGAATGACAATATTTAATTTAATCAATTAAGTCCCAGAACTTAAAAAAAATTGTTTTATGTTTCTGATATTAGGAGTTAAGAGCTAGGATTCCAATTGCCATTTTTTCTGTTATTCTTCTTCTGCAGGGAGTGATTATTTCTTTGAAAATTATGGTGAATAATACAAAAGTTTAAATTTATTTTATTTAATTTATTTATCTAAGTTTTTTTATTTTATCATATATTAAATCATAATAATCCGAATTGAATTGAACAGTTTAAATTTAATTAATATGACAATAAATGAATGTATAAACTAGGATTGGTTTGGATTTTTAATTCCATTCAACCTTTTCCTACGTAATTTATTCCAATCATTTATGTAATTGTATTTTTGTTTTTATTTAGAATTAACTTTTTTTATATTTTTTTATTATTTTAATATATTGATATTAAAAATAATTTTTTAAAAATAAAAAAATATTTTAATATATTTTAAAAAATATTTTAAAATTTAATCATCACAACACTTTAAAATACCTCCAAAACTAAAAGGATGTTTGGAAATATGATAATAGTTGTTTTTCAAATGATTTTCATTCTAAAATATATTAAATAATATTTTTTTTATTTTAAAAAATTATTTTTAACCTAACACATTAAAATAATATAAAAAATATATTAATTTAAAATAATAAAAAAATTAAAATTTTTAAAAATATTTTTAATCATAATATCAAACAAACAGTAACTAAATCATGATTGCAATGAGCAAGAAGTCCATTCCATTAGTGCCATCTTCAACTTTTCAAGATCAACTTTTCACGCCGGTTTATGCTGCTTTACCTACAGGATTTGCTTGAAAATGAAAGATAATCATCCTTTCAAATTCAGCGATAGATTTTTATATGACCAATTAGCGGCAGTAAAACACACACACGTGTATCTGTAAATATTTCGAGATAGGTGACTTTCTTGAGTGTCTACACTACCTTTCTATTCAGAAATTGATTTAAGAAAATACCTTTATTTTATTTAATTTAATTTTGCCTCTGTCGGGTTTTAGAGAGGCCGTCGTTGAATTAACCTCCGGTTTGTTTATTCAATTCACATTTCTTACTTTCTTGTTTGCCCTTTCAATCTGACCTTCAAGTTGAAGGCAGAGGGCTTTGTTTGTGGGTGGTCGCCGCAACAATCCCATGGGCATAATAGTAACAAAACAAAGAACAACATGTGAGGGGTTTAGCAAATGTTTTACACACCTGTAAATCAAGATAATTAAGATTACCATTATTATTATCGCTGCTAAATGTTTTTTTCCCCCTATTATCCGCTGGTGTTTTACTATTTGTAGTGTTTATCAGCCATAGCGTTCATTCTTTTAGTCCCCATCAGCAGCTTTTATGGTGGCAGCATACTGGTAGAAAAAATAGTAGAAAATTTATATCCTTCAATTCTCTCTCCAGTCCACACTGGTTCATCTCCATCATCATCTTGAGAGCTTATCCCCTTCCTGTCTTTTCCTCTTATAATCTCTACTCCTCTTTTTTTTTTTTTCACCCTCTCTACTCTTTTCTCCATATATATGATATAAGAGTAAAAAGAGAGAGAGAGCAGTGTAGGGGTCAGTTCCAGAAGCAAAATAAATTATTTTGTTGTGTTACTCTCTTGATTCAACCACAATGCAGATGGGTTTTGGATAAAAAGGTTCCTCCTTTTAAATCTTCTTGCCTAGAGTTAATCATGATTTATTATCTCAAGATTCTTGCTTGGCTAATGTGAATCTTCAGCAGCTTGGTTTTGAAGAAGAAAAACCTCTAATTTTTGTCAAGTGAAAAACCCATTTGGAATTCTGAATCCAGGTACTAAAAAGTCTCTATCGTTGCTTTCGCTTTTTCTTTGGAACGTGTATTATTTGGCAATCGTTTTATTAGACCACATGATTTGATTAAATTCTAAGACTTTTAATTAGTTGCTGTAATTGTGAAGATTGGTTCTTTAATTTCGACTCTTATTGAGAAAATGCTGCGAAGATTCGCAAAGCTCTGTGTTTAATTTGGGTCTATAAGAGAGCGTCTTGTACAAGCAATTCCAAAAGAGAGAAAAAATTAAAATATAAAGGGTTTTCTACCGTTAACCTTTCAGAACTGCTTTACACTCTCTACTTGGCGAATCTGGGGTTCTTTTATACAGTATCCGTTGTTTACATTTTTTATTTTTATAGGTATAGAAAAAGAGAGAGAGATATATAGATAGACGTGTCACCCACCAACTATGGAGTTGCAAGTTTGAGGCTTTGTAGTCGTTGAAGTTTCTTTGGAAGAACTTAGCTGCAATTTCTCTTCAAGTTTGAGTTTTTAGTTTCTGGTTTGGATTTGGGGTATTGTTAAGGAGAAGATCGTGAGGGCTGGCTTCGTGGTTGGTTTTACTTTTGGGTTTTGCAACGTTTTTTGAGTGTTATTCTGCTGAATTCTAACATCTCAAAGCATCGATGGGGCTTCTTCGAAGTCTCGCGATGCTTTCTCTTCTTACATTGATCCTCTGGTTGCCGAGGTTTAATGCTCAATCACCAAACAGTGCACGTGCCCTTGATGCTCTCCTCCAAGATTATGCTTATAGGGCATTTGTTCTACCTAGGACTGGCATTCCGTATGATGGGATTGTTCCTTCGAATTTGACTGGGATTAAGATTGCCGCCATGAGGCTCAGGAGTGGTAGCTTGAAAAGTAGAGGTGTTCGGATGTACAAAGAGTTTGGGATTCCAGAAGGAGTAGTGGTGCGGCCATATGTGGAGAGGGTTGTTTTAGTCTACCAAAATTTGGGCAATTGGTCTGGGATATATTATCCGCTGCCTGGTTATACTTACATTGCTCCAGTGTTGGGCCTTCTTGCTTACGATGCTTCAAATTTATCTGCTACGAATTTGCCTGAATTGGACATCATGGCATCTGGTTACCCCCTAAATATCACATTCCTGAATGTTCGTTCAGCTCCTGATGGGTCTATTGCAAAGTGCGTGTGGTTTGATTTACATGGTTTTCCAAGTTGGAGCAATGTGACGTCTGGAAATGTATGTTCGACAATCCAGCAAGGGCATTTTTCAATAGTTGTTGAGTCTCTTGCCCCTTCTCCAGCACCAGTGTCTCCAACTCCATCTCCTCCAAACGTGGGTACTGGGCCAAGTGGAGAGGGAAAGAAGAAGAATTCTAAAAAAGTGTGGCCAATTATTGGGTCTGTTCTGGGTGGATTATTGCTGTTAGTGCTTTTGTCATTCCTCATATTGTGGGCACAGAAATTGAAGCAGAGGAAGAAAGTGCAACAGATGGAGAGAGCTGCAGAGGTGGGGGAATCCCTGCAGATGACAATGGTCGGGGAAACGAAAGCACCAGCAGCAATGGTGACTCGAACACAACCGACCCTTGAGAATGAATATGTGCCATAACTCCTCCCGCTTGTACAAGTCCTCCCGCCTTTCCACACACATTCTTATTCAAGCTTCATTCCTGTATTCAGAAATTCTTCCATTCACACCTTTTTTTGGTGGCGTATTCTTCCTCGCCTTGTTTGGTTCTGGTAGGCTTTTCATTGTAGTGTGGGTAATATAGGATTTTTGTGTAAATCTGTTATCACCCACAAACCCTCCATAGTTTTATGATTCATTGTGGTGTGCATTATAGCCAAAAGTAATTCTGTTATGTGATGAATTTAGTTTTCTCATTGACTTGGAATAAAACTTTTTGTGGTGCCTTTCTCTATAGATAGATTGTTTTCTGAGTGTTCCTCTGATAATGCGGCCCATGGATTACCACTTACCAGTGACCTGAGGTGAAGCTTGGTTTTAACAAGCTACGGCTTCAGTCATTCCAATTGAGTCCCGTACTTTTTTAGCCAATATCAGAGTTTTGAGTCTGTCGGTGAACTTCATTTTCAACTCTTAATTTCTAACCTCACTGCAGATCAAGAAAACTTGCCTTACACTGATTGCATTTGTGTGTTCTTATGAGAGTAGTGGAAGATAGTTTTCTCCCATCATCATCATGAAATTGGGTTTGGCTCTTTTGTTATGTTGAAAAATGTTCCCTTGATAATTTTAAACGCTTGGCGTTTGCTTTACCAAGAACAGATTTCTCCAACTTGCGAGTTCAGCCAACCAGGTGAAGGAAAATATAGAATGAAAAAGGCAGTCGTATTCATCACTTGAAATCATCACCAAGTTAAATGTCATTACAGCTTGAATTTTATGCAAACAAGAAAAGATAGGGCAAGTTGTCATATTTATATATTACCGGGAATCAGAGAAATTGTAGTTGGAGGCTTGAAGCCCTACACTTACTGCTTCTGGTGGAGGTTTCTACCCATGAAAGAGACAGATGAGAGACTGTAACTCTCCTGCATTTATACCATTAAAATTTGAGCTCTGCATTACCTTCACATGACCCTCAGTCAACTCAAAACCAATGCATTTTCAGATTTACAGTGTGTCCTTGTCTGTCTACACTGTTAATGACTTTGGAGTTTTTCAGACTATAATTAATTTAAGCAATCTTGTTCCAGACAGCAGATGGCAAAGGAATCCTTTCTTCCTATGATCAGCAGCTGTTTGGCCACGGGCCGTCCAAATTTATGTTATCTTTGCTTTTATAGTGGAAGCACTGTGCTTGTCTTTAGTCCAATGCCTTCCTGATGATATCAAAGAATTATACGCTGTGTCTTCTGTTTCCAAAAGCAAGTTTTGTCAATTTCATCACTAGCTTTTCAAGAGATTTATTCCAAAATGACCATATGTATCTACTGTGGTGTTGTTCTTCCAAAACTCGTCAGTTCATGAACTGAAGAATTAGAAATTATAAATAGGGCTTCTGAATCTATTTTTTTACATCACAAAAACTATAACAATGATAAATATACTTTAAAACAATCAATTGAATATATTTTTAAAAAAAAAAATAATTTAAAAAACATTTCAACCGCAAAAAATAAACAAACTAGTTGCACGAAAGCAGTCAGCGGAAGGAACTGTGGAGAGAGGACCAGGTGTCGCAGCCGGAGGCCCCTCCTATTCTCATAAATGGAAAGCCACATCGTCATCCTTTCTCTGCACAACTCACGAAATCCTTTGCAATCTCACTGATGTCGTCGGCTACCAAAATTCTCTTACTCTTTTTTATTGTGGGTCCCATCCTATCGTCAGCCAAAACCCCACACGTCATCCATTTCCGATCTCCCAACCTCTACCCTGAAAGCCTTACCTACGATCCCTCGGCACAGCACTTCATCGTCGGCTCCCTCCACCACCGCACTGTCAACTCCGTCTCCGACGCCGGCGTCACCGAAACCATTATCTCCGACCCCTCCCTCCCTCCCAGCACCAGCATCCTCGGTCTCGCGGTGGATAAACTCAACAACCGCCTCCTCGCTGTCATCCACTCCTTCGACTCTCTCCATCCCTTCAACGGCCTCGCCGCTTACGATCTCCGTTCCCGTCAGCGCCTCTTCCTCTCCCTCCTTCCTTCTACCCCCTCAGACGAAGACGGCCGCAGCCCCATCGCCAACGATGTCGCTTTCGATTTCAAGGGCAACGCTTACGTCACCAACTCCGAGGGGAACTTTATTTGGAAAGTCAGCCCGGAAGGGGAGGCCTCGATTTTCTCAACATCTCCGGTATTCACGCAGTTTCCCGTGGACCGCGACTCGCCGTTGAGTTCCTTCGGTTTGAACGGGATTGCTTACGTCAGCAAGGGGTATTTGCTGGTGGTGCAGACCAATACGGGCAAGTTGTTCAAGGTTGATGCCGATGACGGCACGGCAAGGAATGTTTTGTTGAGCGAGGATTTGCCGGAGGCCGATGGGATTGCGATAAGGGGAGACGGTGTCGTTTTGGTTGTGTCGAATAAGAAGCTGTGGTTCTTGAAGAGTGATGATAGCTGGGGAGAGGGAGTGGTTTATGACAAAATTGACCTTGATGGGGAGAGGTTTCCTACCTCGGTTGTGGTGGGGAGAGAGGATAGAGCGTATGTGTTATATGGGTGTGTGGTGGAGGGTCTAAGTGGGAAGGGAGGGAGGGAGTTGTTTGATATAGAGGAGGTGAGGTCCGAGAAGGAGAGTGAAGATGAGAAAATTTGGGTTTATGTGTTGATAGGATTAGGCTTGGCAATTTTTTTTATTTGGAGGTTTCAGATGAAGCAGCTTATCAGAAACATGGACAAGAAGGCCAACTGAGAGTGCTTAAGCTCTTGCTTGCTAGCAGGAAGGGGTAATAATAGTTTGTTTCTTTGCTTGTTTCATACTGTCGATGATTTCAAGATCATTAAGTGTTATATTTTGGCAATCAATGTTGATGAGTGTTTCTTGCTAGTAGAAAGATTATGGTAATTGTTTGTGCATAAAGGAGATCCAGACGAGGGACACAAGTATTGGTTCTGTTTCCCTTTCTTCTTTCTTTATTTACAAGTATAATTGCGCAGTCAATTAGTAATCATGAGCTTCTCTGCTTTGCGGTCTGTTAGCTAGTTCATTAATGACATTAGTGCAAGGTGCAGGCGTTCTGTTTTTTTCTTTCAAAGCTTTTCTTAGTTTTTAGATTTTGATAAATCTCAAAAGTAAGGGGAAGATACATGTCAAATAGTTGTCCTGAAAGAGCAGCAGAATTAGCATATTAGCATTTTCCTTTTTATCGAGATTGGACTGGGAGAATTCGAGAGCTTGTCTGTAAAGTTTCAAATGCTGATAAAGCTTGTCTCTTGTTCCGGTGGAGGATGCAACAATGGCTTGGAGTGCATATAGGAAGAATTTCTCACTTGGATCCCTCTTGCCACTTTTTTTGGACACTTCGGAGAGCGTATGGGGTAGCTTTTGTGGGGAAGTAATGTAGATGTGCCTCGTCTTAGACGGGTGGTTTTTCCTACTCTAGACAGGCCTTTGCTTGGGCATTCTGCCATTTCTGTAAAGGTTGGATAACTCCTGGTTTTAGAAGGGTGATTTTGGGTGTTAACAATGAACTGTGGCTGCTGCTGAGCATTATTAATGACATTGTCTTTAAATTCTGTTTGGTGAACCTGAGCTTTTTCTTTTTTCCATTTTGACACTGTCAATTTTCATAGGTTTCCATTGCTTTCACTGGCCAAAAATTGGAGAATCTTAGAGGGTGTTTGGGAGTGTGGTAGCGGTTGCTTTTTAAATAGCTTTTCGTGCTGAAAAGCATGGCAATAATTTTTTTTAGTTTTTAAAAATTATTTTTGATATCAGCACATCAAAACGATCTAAAAAAACGATCTAAAAAGTACAAACCGTATTTAATTTTAGCAAAAAAAAAATTAAATTTTTTTAAAAAACAGGTTCAACCTCAATACCAAACTGGTCCAATTGATTTCATGCTTCTGCTTCTGCTGCTGAGATATCAAATGGCTTCTGCTGCTGAGATATCAAATGGTGTGCTGCTGAGATATTTTGAAGCTTTTATCATACTGCTTAAGGAGGGTGATGTGATCACGACAAGCTCTTATATGACCCTCCATTTACCTATGCTCTCTTGTGGCCATTCACTAAAACTCTTCAATCATCAACTTTTTATGATATCATGATATCCAATGCAGGAAGCCTTTCCTATGGACTCCTGAAGAAGAAATAAAGTGCACATTCGACATCCCAGAAGTCCCATGGGCAGCATCAGTTTGACCTTCCTTTTGTTTTGATTTGTATGTGAATTTCCGTCGAGCAATCGAGCTCATAAGACAGATTGCAGACTCCTTATCCTGTGTTCTTAACTCTTGTTGGCTTCTTGCATCTTCCTTGGTATTAATATCCATGTCACTTTTTATCTTTTTGCTTGTGTTTGCTTCTCGACTGCAATCATGGAGGATCAACTCAATATTCACCGCTCATGAATGGCTTGTGTCCGTGAGATGCATCCCAGGAGTTGGGAAGGTTTCGTAGGAATTCCAGGTCAAATATTTCAAGTGGATCATCAAATTATAAAAGTCGAGGACAATTAAGAATCAACAGACGGCATCTTCCTTGTTTAGTAAAATACCAGCCAAGGTATATATATGCTACTATAAGTAATTAAAGATTCCAAGTTAATTTCAAGCAAGATGATGGCATTTTTTGATCTCATGTTATCATAATAATGGAAAGATGATGTTTATATTTAATATAATGACTCGAAATATGTATTAATTAATGTATTGAATACAAATTTGTAAATGTTAATTGTTAATTAAAGATGAGAGTGGGAAGTTAATTTTTCTAGTGACAACTAAAAGATAAATATAAATATAAATATTTTATCTCTTGTTTTCCATTTCTTTTTATATTTTTTATTTATTTATCTTGAAGACTTGTTATGGTTTTGTTATGGTTTCAAATGCGTTATATAAAATCATTATTAAAATATAGTTTTATTGTAAATAAAATAAATATCCTTTGTATTATTTTTGTAATATTTTGAGAATTAGTTATAATAATTTAGGTTAGGTCAATACGATAGCATCAAGATCTAATGAATAAGAGCAATGTATTTTATCTTTTTTAAAAAATTAATTAAAGTAAATGAGCCAAAGCCTAATTTAAGGTTTAATACTCATTTTAAAAATGATTAAATTGACTAGTTTTTTTATATATAAAAAAGGTTGATGTAAAAGATTTTCACAAAAAAAACAAATTTTTTTATAAGGGTCAATAAAAAATTCATGAATGGTATAAGTGATAAGTCTTTTTTTTAAGGGATTGATAGCAAAAGTAGTTTGTGAAGATTCTAAACGACCGTAAAGATTTTGCACATGACTAGATTGACATGTCTTTTTTTTAAAAGGACTTAAAAAATCACAGGGAAAATGCATCAAAAAAACCATAGATGCTGTATCATAGCCTGTCAAATCAATGATCTGCACTAAGAATTTAATTGGGTTTAATAATCTATTTTTAACAAATTATTTAAATTAAATGGGCCAAAACCCAATTTAATTTTTATCATCTTTATAGGTTCAATGCTCATTTTAAAAATGATCAAACTAACGAGTCTCTTTTATAAAAAAGATCGATGTAAAAGATTTTTGCAAAAAGACAAATCTTCTTTTAAAGGTGGACAAAAAATTCACGAGCGGTCTTGGTGACAAATCTCTTTCTTAAGGGATTGATGGCTAAATTAGTTTGCGAATAGTCCAAACGACTAGTCTCCTTCCTTAAAGGATCGTAAAAATGTTACACGTGACTAAATTAACACGTCTTCCTTTTTAAAGGACTTAAAAAATCATGGGGAAAAATACATGAAAAAAGCCCTAAATGTTGTGTCATAACCCATCGAATTAATAATATGTACTAAGGATTTAATTGAGTCTAATAATTTTTTTAAAAAATTTATATTGCACCTAAAAAAATAATAAAAAGAATTACAAAATAAAACCCACAAAAAAGCCTAGGTGTGCGGGCTTATTAAAAAAAGAGCCCAAACCAGCACACCTAGGCCTTTTGTTTAATATTTTTAAGGGTCAGACAAAGATAAATTAGGCGACATGTCACTTGCTGAAGCAAGCATCGTGTCACATACCTGCCTATAATCTAGCTATCATGACGATGGCTGGAAAATTAAGGCAAAGGTAATTTTGTCTAAGAATATAATTTTTAACCTATTCAAAAAACACCTTATAAATACTTTTATAACACCTACAAACCAACTTATCAATCTAAAAAACAGCAAAAATAGCCCAAAACACATGAAATCAAACCGGGTTAGATTTTTTTTTTCCTTAACTTTGATTTACTTTTGAGGTAATGTTAAGGTTTGAAACAACTGCCATTCAATTTTTTTTTACAAAATGAAACCCGTGAATACCAATATCAATAAATTTGATGACCAAAATATGTGAAAATGACGACTTTATTTCTCCATGTCAGAATTTGACAAAAACTTCTTTCTCCTTGAAAAACCAAGAAATGAAAAATAATAAAAATAAAATTATGTACCAAAATTGGTTTTAAAAAACATAAAGGTTTGAAAAGGTTTAATTTAATAAGTCAGGGTTTAAAGTGTATAGTCTACTCCAACTTTAAACACAACATTCATTTTCGGCACCTTCTTTAAGCTGATCCCTGTCTTTTTATTTTTTTTCCAAGTCGATAAATTTGAAGTAATTGGGTGTTAATCTTGTAAGTAAAGGATATAATAAAAAAAATTGGGATCAAAATAATAATAATAATAAAAACAACACTGCTATAGTGCACATTGTATTGTGAGTGTGTGAATAGTATTTTTCACTGTTGAAGCACAACCTTCCGCTTTAGGCTATATTTGTTTTCCAGAAAGTGATTTTCGGGAAACCACTTTCAAAACTTTCATGTGTTTGATTGCTATTAGAAAAATTGATCAACGGAAAACACTTTCCAGTCAAAGAAAAATTTAGCTTGGTTTCAAGGAAAATATTTTCTTTTTATTTTGGAAGTTGTGAAAAAATTAGAAATGTCATATTATTTGCTGATTCCTGATTATATCAAATTTGATTCTCAAACTTTTGATTGCTCTATATATATATATATATATATTGTTTTGAATATTTTTTTTTCAATTTCATCCCTTGGAATTTAATTTTTTTATTAATTTTAGTCCTTATTTTTATAATTGTTATTTATTTTTTCCTTATTATTTTTTAATTAATTTTTTTTATCTATCAAATTTGATCCTCATTCTTTTGATTGTTACTTATTTTACTTGAAATAATTTATGAAATGTTAATTATTATTATTTTAATTTCTTCATCTTTTAATTTCTTTATTTTTTAGATTTGATCTCTATTATTTTGATTATTATTTATTTTATTTGAGATAATTTATGAAATTATATTTTTTTTTAATTTCATTCTTATTTAACTTTTTAATTTGTAAGATTTGTTCCTTATTATTTTAATACACTTGAAAAAAATAAAATGTTAATAAGTTATTTTTCAGCTTATTTTTTATGATACAACCAAATACTGTAAAGTATTTTTTAATTTATTTTCTATGATACTATAAAATATCAAAAAATAATTTATTTTTTTAGAATTTATATTTCAAAAAAAAAACTTTTGAGCAAATAAATGGGTCTTAGTTTGTTTACTTGCTATGAAAATATCCTCTCACGGGTCGATGTAAACGACGTAGTTTGCATAAAGTGGAGCCGTGGAGGAG
Source organism: Populus tomentosa (assembly GCA_018804465.1). Taxonomy (NCBI): domain Eukaryota; kingdom Viridiplantae; phylum Streptophyta; class Magnoliopsida; order Malpighiales; family Salicaceae; genus Populus; species Populus tomentosa. The sequence goes on along the minus strand of CM031979.1, from coordinate 8,261,683 downwards.
CGCAATCTTATTTCTCACACCCCACCTGCTCAGGACAGGGTTGGCGACATCATGATCAAATGGCACTGGCTTCTCTACTTGGTGTGGGACCTTCTTGTAGATATTAATGGATTTTCTACTCGGTGAGGGAACCTTTTTATAGATATCAATGGGTTCTTTGCATGGCTAACACGTGTCGGTCACAACCGCAGGAAAACCTTACACAGTTGACTTGACGGTGCCTCCAAAAACCTAAGAAAATTTCCCACTTTCACTAACAGTAAAATCTCTCCCCATTCGGTTTTTGCTTTTCTTGTCCACCGCCAAAATTTCCAGCCATCTTCGAGTGTACGCCACTTACCTTATACAGCTATAAAGATTTCACTTATTTGCCTTTGTTTAAGGGGCATGGGATATTTTTCTTTCTTTATATATTTACATCGATTTTCTTACAACCATGTGATGATAATTACGTATTAAAACTGTTTATTTTATGTCCGAATTGGACGATGACTCAAAATCCTTGGTTTTATTAGTTTAGAGGTCTGAGTTTGTACGGCTAAAAATGATTCAAGAGGGAGTTAGCAGCTTTGACCATGAGCCAGTTTCTCAATTATTACTAACAAAGGAAGGTGTTAATAAAGAGAAAAATATATGTGATACGGTAAATAAAAACATTTTGTCTTTACGTTCTGCAAAATTTCACTAGATAGTTTTGTTGCCTAACCCTTTTGTTTTTGTTTTTTATAGCATTAATTATTTTGTTTTTGTTGGGGGAGATTATTACAAAACTCACTCCTTTATTGATGGTGTTTTGTTTCTCCCTTTTCTTCTGCAACAACCACAGCTAAAACTAAAACCCCCCTGCCTTTCGTTGCCTTTTCTTTTTTCCAGTCTTAATATTCTTTTGTTTGTTCAAAAGAAAAGAAAAAAAAAATTCTCCACAAAAGCAAACCAAAAACCCCATGTCAGGTTTGTATAATCCCAACTTTTCACCTGCAAGAGCTGCTTCTCCTCAGATTAGAAGCACCCCAGATGTTGACAGGTACGCAAGCTTAGTGATTTCTTTCTGTAAACCTCATCATTTCTTTTTTACAAAAGACTTGGTCTTTTTTACTGATTTTGTTCAAGTTTTTGTTGTTTATCAATCTTTGTGTAGAGACTTCTATTTTCTTTTATCTGTTTTAATTGTTACTTACCCTTTGCAGTCAGTACTTATCAGAGTTATTAGCAGAACATCAAAAGCTTGGACCTTTCATGCAAGTTCTTCCAACATGTAGCCGACTGTTAAATCAAGGTTTACTTCTTAGTCTTTCATTTTTGGATCTAGGTTTTTCTAGATTTTCTTGGGTTTATTTTCTCCTTTTAAACTACCATGTTCTTAATTTCAGCACTGTGGTTTTTCAATTTGCTTCTCTGGGCGTTTAGATGTGTTTGATTGTTCTTACCAAGTGATTTTCAGTGTTGTTTTCTTCGATTTGTATCGAATGTGTACTTTGTTTTTTATTGTTCCATTTCTGATTGTGGGGAGTAGTCATTTGGTATTCAACAATTTAACATCTTTAGTTGGCTTCAGGCAGCATTGTGACGTGAACTTGTACACCATTTGAAAGGCCTTGTAACTAGCTAGGTGGCTGGATTTGTCCAGAGTGCATGAAAGTAGGGAAATAATTACTGTATAAAAGGGTTGGCCTGAACTAATCATAGGCTTTTTTCATTGAATCACTGATTCTATGTGATCATGAGAGAAAAAAAGTTAATGAAAACCAGTGTCATACAATTTTTTTATGCCAGCAGTTTACGGCATTTTGGGATATAGCTTTGATGGCGCAAAAGTTTTATAGTAGCTTGTATTAGAGATTAAATTATGTGCACTATCTGGGTTTGGCAAATTCGAGTGCTTTTAAGTTCCACATGCAAAAAGTTTTTAATGGTTTGCAGTGAGTCGGCAGAGGAAATTGTGAATGGCTCATGAAACGCGCGAATAGATGTCTTCTATCGGCACCCTTGCTGATTTGAAGTATGATTTTTTTTAACTTTTCCACCAAATTTTTTTCTGTTATTAACCTTGTATTTGGGTCTGAGATACAACTTACGTGTTGCAGCCTTGAAGAGAGGTGCTTGTAGGACTCTGCGCAAATGTGGCCTAGGTTTAATTTGCTCATGGTTCTGGACCTAAATGACCTTGTAGAATATTTTGCTTGTGTTTGGTTTGGTATATTTTGCCCTTCTTTTTCTCACTTTTGCTTCTTGTTCCGGCCATTTTTGCTCTGTTACCCTTCTTTATTTTTTTCTCAGGACTTCAATTCTTCATTTAGTGTTGTTTTGTATAAGATTGCTCTGGTCTGTCTCTCAAGTAAATGCTCTTTTATGTGTAGAAATTTTCCGGGTATCAGGAATGATGTCCAACCAAGGCTTTGGAGACTTTGACAGACTACGGCATAGAAGTCCCAGCCCCATGGCCTCTTCAAACCTCTTGTCTAATGTTGGTGGGACAGGTTTAAGCAGCTGGAATGGCATTCCTCAGGAGGTAATTGCTTCTTTTGATTTTAATTTGTATTCCATTTTTTTCCCCTATGGTCCTTTCTGCTTGCAGTTCTCTATTTGCATTCCATTGTTAACCTGGGCCTGCCTGTAGTTTGAAATTTTGGGTAGATGAGGTTTGGATTTTCATTTTCTAACTAATTTTTTACAACAACTTTTTGTGAGAAACAATCTCTACATTTTAATATTGCAAGATGCTTAAATGCCACCAAGCAGTAGCTTTTCCTGAAGGATTGTTGAAGAATATAAAGAGGCATTCTTACTGGCGTTTGAGTTTTCCTTTTTCCATGCATATTTAACTATAGCTTTTTGTTTGTATTGTTTTGAGCATTTTAAATGCTACCAAGAAGAGGTTATCCTAGTGCATTAGTGACTAGTTTGATAACTGCTTTTTATTGAGAAATAAAAAATAGAGACATGCACTTGCTGGCTGTTTCAATGTAGTACTTTATTATTAGTATGTTCTTACCTATAAGCTAAAGAAACTTCTTCTTAAACTGTACGGCACAGATGTTCCCCCTTCACCTTTAGCACAGCTCCTAGTTCAATAATCTTTACCTGGAGAACTTTAAATACGTGTTTTTTACTTTATGCTAGACAATTTTAAATCCTTGCTAGTTTTAAGTTCCGTAATCTGAACAATTTCATCAGGTGCTATGCCAAATACATTCTGAGTATTCGGCCATGCATTCAAAATCATCTTGCGAAACATTTACTTCTATAGTGCGTGTGAGGTTGGAATTAGATTCAAGCTTTTCACATGAGAAAAGGGACCCAGCTCATAGTCTGTACCATGTCATGCCTAAAAGCCCCGAGCACATCTTACATAGACTTTGACATCATATATTCTGGGTGTATGTATAGTTAAAATGCTAGGCAGCTTAGAGACACCATGGTTGGGATGTTTCTTCTTAATGTAAAGACTTGGGCCAATACATTTACATGTTGCTCCAACTTTACTAGCACTTGCAAAATCCGTCTCAAAATTTTTACTCAATTGGTTGATGATCCAAATGACAACACTTGTGGGTCCCAACTTTTTCCTTTTTAATGATGGTAGAAATGTATAAGATGATGGATTCCATTGTGAAAGCAGTTCCTTGAGAATACAGCTAAATTCTAGATAAATGACAACTGATTTCTAGCTGTCATACTATTAAAGTCAATTCCATTGTGAAACTGGTTACCTGAAAATACATTTCAAATTAAGACATGCTCCCAGCTATTATACTATTGTAATCACAAGATCATGCTGCCTATGCAAAGTGTGGTTATTTGAGAAAGGAAAATCCAGCATCCTTAAAATGTCAAATGTTCTGTTAAATAATTGGTTATATTGTGATCGCTTATGTGTCAACACTTTTCTCTTTTGTACATCAGTTTTCACAAAGTAGCTTTTATCTCGATGTTCTTGATCTGAACGAGGATTCCTTCTCTAAATCCCAACTTTCCTTGGTTTATAGTATAATTAAAAAAAGTGAGGATAGCCAATAGGTCTTAGCATAATTTTGGTAAGAGGTTTCCTGACTATTTGATTATATAAACTTGGGGACTGTAACTGGTTGACAACAAGTGTCATTGCTTTAAAATGGTGTGTTAATAACTGAGCTGCTGCCTTTTCTTTCCCGTATTTCTCTATTATAATTGGCGGTATGATCTCTAGTGTTATGGGTTTACTACTGATATGATGACTTGGTAAAATAAGAAGCTTCAGATTGAAGAGGTTTTAATATTGTCTAGTTCTATTTCTATTTATTTGTTAAATATTTTGGATGTCAATCCTTTGTGCTTCCACTGCTATGGTACACTAATATAGCTAAATCATTCATGCAGAGATTAAGTGGACCTCCTGGAATGACTATGGACTGGCAAGGTGCACCTGCAAGCCCTAGTTCATACACTGTGAAGAGAATTTTGCGTTTGGAAATTCCAGTAGATACCTATCCAAATGTATGTACTGTAAGTCATACCAATTTCCAGTGTTATCCTGTTAAATTTAATTGGTTGAGCATATCTTCACAATTCCCTTTAATGAAACAGAATTGCTTAAGTGTTTATATTTGATGGCTGCTTCTTTATTGCTAGTTCAATTTTGTTGGGCGACTTCTGGGACCCAGAGGCAATTCGCTGAAACGGGTGGAAGCTACCACAGGTTGCCGGGTGTACATTAGAGGGAAAGGATCAATTAAGGATCCAGACAAGGTAGTATACACACCCCTCACTGTAGTGCTATTGAAACCTGCTTTTTTTAATGACGGTACAGCCAAAACTGATTGATACGACAAAGCAAACTTAAGAGTAGAATCTTGTCTTTTTTATGCCAATTTAAGAATTTTCCTAATCATTTTTATCTTATTCCATCTGAAAGGAAGAGAAGCTAAGGGGAAGACCGGGCTATGAGCACCTGAACGATCCACTTCACATCTTAATTGAGGCTGACTTACCTGCCAACATCGTTGACATAAGACTCAGACAGGCACAAGAAATCATAGAAGAACTGCTCAAACCTGTGGTATCCGTTTCCATTCTTGAATCTTCTGTTTATAAGTTTTATGAAATTCTAAATTTTTTGAAGCTGGCGATCTTTTTGTATGCTTTGTGCTGCGATATAGTTTTTCACTGTAAATCTAAGAATGGGAGCCTGCCCAAGGTGTCATTCTGCCTGGGAACAACTTTGAAGGCAAATAACTTGGGAGTTGGGTGTTTAATGATAATATAGGTTTTCAGTTCATATTTGAGATTTGTAAAATGAATTGATATTACTACTCTTGTATCTGAAGGAACCAGGTGCTAGCATTTGATGCTAAAAAAGTGAAGAGGAGCTTTCTTGAAGGTTGAAACACAAAGCTTTTAGTTGAAGCCCTACTCTGTTTTTGGAACCGTATGCCTTTCTTGAAACAGGAAACAAGCCGTCATTGTATTGCAATTTTTTTTTCAATAACCAGTAGAATCTATCGTTTCTAGAATTTGTTTCCCTTCATGCCTTCCAAGATATTAGGATGTAAATAAGTGAAAAATGAGCATCCACCAATGGCATTCTGGCTTATGATCTCTATTTAGTTCCTCTGACACCCAAGTAGTAGTGATAGGCTTTACCCAGTCTTTATGTTCTGCTCATGCATTTCATTCTCCCTGCTCCATTAGTTGATTAAAATTTGAAAAGCATTTCCTTTCCCTTCTGTAAAATATTCCTTTTTCTGTGCAGGATGAGTCACAAGATTTTATTAAGAGGCAGCAGCTACGTGAGCTAGCAATGCTAAATTCAAATTTCAGAGAAGAGAGTCCAGGACCAAGTGGCAGTGTCTCTCCTTTCAATACAAGTGGAATGAAACGTGCGAAAACAGGGCGTTGATGAGATCTCATGTGTACTCCTGTCTGAATTGGTTTATATCAGAAACTCATGCCCAGAGTATGCCAACCAACACTTCTCAATTCAGATATTAGGCTAACGGTCTTGCTGGTGAGCGTTCTGGTGGTGGTTTTTTTTAAAATTTGTTTCTTCTTTCTCCCAAGACAAAAATGATAACATTAAATTAAAAAAAAGGGAAAAGAAAAAGAAAAGAAAAGGAAGAAGAATTACATGGTTCTTGAGTTAGGTTTGCGAAGGTCAGTTTTTTGTGTAAAACTTAATATATTCATTGCATTTATTCTTGTGTTAGTAATGTAGAGGAATGTGAAATATATATATACATGAATGGTGTTAGTGTTAGGTCTTCTAAGACATTGGATCTGAGTTGTGTAGGTGTCAATTTTTTATTAATGGACTTTATATTTGGAATGATGCAGAACAAAATTAGCAAACCATTTGGTAGTATCTTTAAATAATAACTCAAGGTAAATGTGCGTATGATATCATCGCCGAAAGGGATGATGAGATTGACCAATTTATTTATTTATTTATTTTTTTGTGTGGACATTGTTAATTCATGGTGAATTGAATTTGAGATGCAATGACTGAAAATAAAAGGAAAGGAAACAGGTTGGCTACGCCACAATTACGTACAAATGTGGAATGTCTTGTTCCATCTTAAGATAAATCCATGAATTTGCTGGTTGGTTTGTGTTACTTTCATTGGTATGGGATTCCCAGCTGGGCCATTCTCTTTATGAAATGATAATTAGTCAATCCTTTTGGTTTGAAAACCTCAATAATGAGTCTTTATATTTTCATATTTTGTTTGTAACTCGAGAAAAAAGCATAAACTTTAGGCCTTTTTATTATACTTATGGCTGATGATGACAGGTTTGAAACTTGTCTTTTGTTGTGTTCTCGAGTCCTGGCACTCCCATGTGCAGGCTCTCCTGTAGTTAAATAGATGTTTTGCATCACATCCAGGGTAGATCCTCCATGTTTGCCGGTCATAATATAACTCTGTGTTTGTGTGTTGTGTAAAATGTAGGATTTTTGTCTTGTAATACTTGGGATGAGAGGTGATTCTTCTGTCTGTAACATGTGATTCTTGCATTTTCTTCTTGTTTTTGTTTTGATGCTGCCGTCCAAGGTCTTGTTGTTTCTACGACATGGGCACGATGATGTAGTCACCTTTGAGATTCATTTCAATACACGTTGCATTGCATTAGATGGGGTGAGTGGAGAGCTCGGGATGCTAGAGATCGCAGGTTTTAGCTGTCGATTTAGGCATGGAATCGAGAATCTAGTAAGAAATTGCATGTCAATATCATCAATTTTTATTATCCGAATACTATTTCATGTTTAACATCAAATAAAATGATAACATATATTTGAGACGTGCTAATATATATTAAATAAGATAATTATAAATATGTAGTGTTATTATTGGGATGATTTATATATTATATTGAATAAAAAAATCATACATATTTTATATATAAAAATATTTGTCAGATTAGGTTTAGATTGAATTTCAAGTTGAGCCAGTGATATCCATACTATATTCATTCTGATTCTTAGTGTAATATTGAACAGTTGTAGGATCCTTCATTTAAATATCCTAATTTTTTTTTTCAAACATAAAAAAATATTTAGGTGATACTAATATTTTTAAAATTTTAATAAGATGATTAAAAAAAATATTGACAATAAATAGAACTTTTTATTTTGATAATAATTAACTATAAAAATGAATTGACAATATCATAATTAAAAGAAGGAAGAAGAAAAGCTTGGTAGTTAAAGACTAAACATTGCTCTGTTATAAATACTATCTTATCATAAAAAAAAGCTTATTGAAATAATTCTAAAATCACTATAAAAGACTGCACGATAACATTGAAAGAGGTAGCACAAGCTATTAAAACAAATAAAATAAAATATTATAAAGTAAATATTTTATGTTTATATTTAATCAATTAATTTAATTTGATCTAAAACAAAAATTCTTCTTAAAAAACTAAATTTAACAAGGAAAAACAATTAAAAAACCTAAGATAACCTAGGTCATTTACAAAATTAGTGAAAAATCCTATAAAAATCAATAAAAAAAATAATAAATCCTGAACTCTAATTAAATTAATAATGAGGGATGAACTTAAAAAAAAACATGAGCTAAAAAGAAGTAATGTCAGATGAATCTTGTAAACTTGGATAAATCTTCAAAGCTTGAAATTTGTGAAATCTTAGACTCGGGTTCAGCTAAAAAGCTCATTTTATAACCAATTTAATGTTGAAGGATGAAACCGAAAAAAAAAACTTAAATCTAATAGATTCTTCAAAGTAATACAAATAGCAATAAAAAAGAATAATGACATTAAAAACATGAGCTCGAAAAAAGAAGAAGAAAAAAGCAACGTTGGACGAATCTTCTAAACTTGAATTAATATTCGAATTTTAAAATTTGTGAAATTTTAGACCCGGGCTCAACTAAAAAGCTTATTTTATCACCAATTTAATGTTAAAGAATAAAACCGAAAAAAAACTTAAATCTAATACTCTCCAAAGTAATACAAATAAAAATTAAAAGGATATTGATCAAATTTAATATAAAAATTAAATTAAATATCAAGGGAAAGAATTGAGAAATGAATTTAAAACAAAACTAATAACAATAAAATAAATGAAGATCAAACCTGGTAGATGAAAAAATTAAATGAAGAAGAAATTGAAAAAAAAAATCAAACTATAAACCATTTCAAATAAAAATAACAGTTATAAAAAGAATAAAGGCTAAATTTAAAGTAAATACAAATTGAAGGTTTGTTTTGAGAATTTAGAGTTTATGAACGAAAATCAAAGAGAGAAAAAAAAAAGAAAAAAAATAAAATGGTTGTCAATGCCAGAACATATCATTTTATAAGCAATCAATAAAATGGTTGTCAACGCCAAAATATATCATTTTATAAGCAATCTAGTCATCTCATACTCGGGAGAAGCAATGAAAGCTTGCTGGAGACTAAATATTGTGTTGTTTCGGACACTACCCTATCATAAAAAAAAAATTATTGAAATAATTTAAAAGTCATCATGAAAGGCTGCATAATGATACTGAAAAGAATAGTATGTTATTAAAGTAATGACTTGGAAAACAAACAAAGTAAAATATCATAAAATGAGTATTTCATATTTATATTTAATAATTTAATTTAATTCAATTTTTTTTTTAAAAAAACTAAATTTAACGAAAAAAACAATCAAATAGACTTGAAATAACTCATATTATTTTAAAAAATTATTAAAAAATCATGTAGAAAATAAAAATATCCCAAAATCTAATTAACTTAATAATGAAGGATTAACTTAAAAAAAAAACATGAGTAAGCTTAGCACAAGAAAAAAAGTTAAGTAGACAAGTTTTTTTTAGGTTGGAATTAGAACGGGTTCTGTCTAACATGATTAGAAACTAGAAAGTCCATCTGCACTTATGTTAGGTCCAAAATGTGGACTAGATTTTTGGGCAGGTAGACTTGACCTGACACATGATTTTAATATTTATAAATATACAAAAGAATTTAATACATGATTGGATTTCACTTGATCAATACATAGTTCTTAATAGATATATCCGAATGAATACTCAAAACATGATAAATATAGTATAAATATCTAAATTTTATATTCAATAAATAATTAGTAGGGTATAAATATTGGATCCCTAGCACCACTTTTCTTGTTGAACACTAATTATTTAATTTCCAAAATGAACATCGTGAAGGGTTTATTACTAATATTATCCTCGTAAATCTTAGATAGCTTTTCTAAAAATATATAGCCTTTTTTATAATTTATTATTATTATATATATATATACATATAATTATTTTGTCCTAAGCTTAAAACATAAGAATTAAAATATATAAAAAGCATGCAATACTTGCAAGAATTTAAGGAGGAAACAACAAATCAGTCAAATCTCAGGCTATAAATAATGGACGCAACGTCTATTACGGTCATGTAACAAGCCAGCAAGAAGTTTCCAAAAGTCGTTACATAACGTGCAATTTTTGTGACGTAATGGACATTTTTATAAAAAAACTATAACCTGAATCCCAACATTACATCGTAGGTTTTCGGTTTCCTAAAATCATTTTCGGTAAAAATTTGTTCAAAACAAAGGTAAGGTAAAACGTTTGGTGTAGATGATGAACAAAATAATCTTTTTTTTTTTTTTTTTATATTAACCTTGATATTTAGAAGTTTACTGGGTAAATGAATTCCAATTAATTCGGTGGGGTATGATTCATTAAGAGGTAAAACTTTTTTAGTTATGATGTATTTTATTCATACAACTCGAATTCAAAACTTTATTTAAGAAGAATAAGCACCGAATTACTTGAACCCATCATCATTGGTGAATAGAAATAAATTACAGTGATTATTGTGTTTTTTTTTTTAATGAATGATAATAAAACTAGTGCAATATGTTTTTGTGCTAGTTTGATCGTGACTTCCTACTCCAACACTATAAAATATCCAAACAATATTTTATAAAATATTAATTTTTTTAATAATTATAAATTGTCTTAATGTTAAAAATAAATTTTTAAAAATAAAAATATTATTTTAATGCATTTCCAAACAAAAAATAATTTAAAAACACTCCACTATTACAATATCAAATGCTACCTAAAAAACCTATCAAGTATGGTTGTTTTTACGTTCAAATAATATTTTAAAAAATATATAATTATTTTTTCTTCAAATTAATTATTTTTTATGATTTTAGATTGCTGTGGTATACAAATATAAAAAATATATTATTTTTATATATTATTAAATAAAAAATATTTTAAAAAATACAGATATAACAATCTTAAACGCACCTAAATTAATGGAAAACATAAAATAAAATAAAAATCCGACCTGCCGGATTCGAACCAGCGACCTAAGGATTACAGCAACAACTACAGTCCTCCGCTCTACCAACTGAGCTAAGGTCGGATGCTTGTTGTTTTATTGAATAAAACTTAATTAATTAATAATGACAGCAGAGCATGTACACGTGGCATCCCAGATTCTGGCACCCGTGATAAAAGGAGAAGAGAATACTGTGATTGGCTGTGGCTGGGGGGCGGCCGGCAGTCACGATCCCCAACCACCCCCTATTAAAATTTATCAGAAACAAATGATATATTAATAACGTTACAATTCCACATTTCAATTTTTATCAATGAAGTTGCTCATCTACCAATACAATCAAATGCTTCAATGAATACTTATTAAAAACTTTGGATTATACATTTTTGTTTCTTGGCTTTGCTTAACTAGCGAGCGTCTACTCAAATTTAAAATGAAACTAGTATTAATTTTTATATCCATGTAATAATATATAATCACCATAAATATCTTATTAGTTGATTAACAAATCAATAAATAAAGATTAAAGTTGAGATGCCTGCTTGTAAAATAGAAAAAGTTAGATATTATTTAATTTATCACCGTATTAAACACAACAAAATCCTTGAATTTGGAGTACAAAGTAAAGATGTGTTTGATAATATGGTTGAATATAGTTTTTTTTTTTTTTTTTAAATTATATTTTTTAAATTAATTGTTTTAAAAATAAGTTTTTTAAAATAAAAAAATTATTTTAATATATCTTTAAATAAAAATTATTTTAAAAAATAATACTGACCAAATTCCCGTCCAATAACAAGCGTCTCCTCACTGCGCCAAGTCCTACTAGGGTTTTAGCCTTCGCATCATCATCGTAGACGACATAAATAAAGATGTAAAATCCGTACTCTCTCTCTCTCTCTCTCTCTCTCTCTCTCTCTCTCTCTCTATATATATATATATATATATATATATATATATATATATATATATTTCTCTTTCAGTCTCTCTACTCCAACTGGCAGCGGCGACAACAACAACGTTCCCTCTCCGACTGCAGCGTTCTCTTCCTCTTTTTTTGTTTTTTGTTTTCCCTTCCACTCCATCTATCACCTTACTATCAGTATAAATAAATCGAACTCCTTTTGATTCGATCGTCGTCTTCGAGTCCCAGGTACATTTTTTAAAAATCTTTAATCAGCACTCTTAGATCTGTAAAATCATTGTTTTCATCCTCTGTTAATCCATCTTTTTTTTTATTCAGTTAAAAAATGGCAACGGCAGCAGCCCAGCTCCGATTCTCGACATTTGCAAGGCAATACACTGCTAATTTCACCAAACAAAACAACCCTAGATTCCCAAATCCCAATTCTCCTTCTCTCTCTTTCCCTTTCTCCACCCCTCTTAATCCCTCCCTCCGCCTCCTCCATTCCAAACCACCCCACCTTTCCAATGCCGGTGGAGGCTTCGGTGGCAGTGGCGGAGATGGTGGAAATGGGAGTGGCGGCGGCGGCGGAGCTGGTGATTCGAGTTCTGACAATTCATCATCGTCCGCGGCGGGGTTTGGGGTTCTGGGTCTTTTTCTAAATGGGTGGAGATCGCGGGTCGCTGCGGATCCGCAGTTCCCTTTCAAGGTATTGATGGAGGAATTAGTTGGTGTGTCTGCTTGTGTTCTTGGTGATATGGCTTCGCGGCCGAATTTTGGCCTTGATGAGTTGGATTTTGTTTTTTCGACCCTGGTTGTTGGTTGTATACTGAACTTTACCTTGATGTATTTGCTTGCGCCTACTGCGGCTGCTACTAGTCAGACATTGCCTGCAATTTTCGCCAATTGTCCGACTAGTCATATGTTTGAACCGGGTGCATATGGTTTGATGAACAGGCTTGGTACTTTTGTTTATAAAGGAACTATTTTTGCTGCTGTTGGTTTTGCCGCGGGTTTGGTAGGGACTGCGCTTTCAAATGGGTTGATTAAGATGAGGAAGAAGATGGATCCCACTTTTGAGACGCCGAATAAGGCACCTCCCACTGTTTTGAATGCATTGACTTGGGCAATTCATATGGGGTTTAGTAGTAATTTGAGGTACCAGACGCTGAATGGGGCTGAGTTTTTGTTGGAGAAAGGACTTTCTCCCTTGGCGTTTAAGACATCGGTCGTGGTTCTTAGGTGCTTGAATAATGTTCTTGGTGGGATGTCGTTTGTGATATTGGCGAGGATGACGGGTTCTCAGAGCGTTGTAGAACCAAAACTGGTTGATGTTGATGTCGGGCTGGCTGCTCCAGAGAAGGAGAAACTGCTTGATGGAGTAGACGAGTTGCAGAGCAATCAGTCGACTTTCAAGTGATAAACTTTTTTGCAGAGCAATCAGTCGACTTTCAAGTGATAAAACTTTTTCAACTTTCATGGTTTGTTGTGCTTTGGGAATGTTTACCCTTGGTATCCTCAATCCATATTGTTTATATCAATAAAGTTTGCAATGGAGTTTGTCTAGTGTTAATGGAAATCTTGGATGTTAAATGATTTGGGGGATTTTATTTAATGATGCTGGCCAAGCTGCTGCTTGTATTCCCCTTTAAAATGTCGTTCATCAGGATTTCTCAGCTTAAATATCAAAGTATCACTTCAGTTATAGAGGTTGAGAGTGATTGAATCATATATATCGATCTTTTATTTCGTTTTTTGTTTTGCCGATTCATCCTTTTCATATTTGGTTGTGCTTTCACCATCGGGCAAAGGAATGCTTCAAGCCTATAACGAAGTAAGGAGAACATATTTGATGGAGAGGGGAGCTAACTTGGATGGTATTTGTTCTTGGCTAATAATCTCACCTAAGCATTACTCGTTACCATAAGAGATTTTTTTAGTTTTAGCGATAGCTAAGGTGGTGGGTTAGTGGGGCAAGAAGTTCTGGACCTTTAATGGTGTTGTTGGTGAGAGAAGGAAATAAATTACTTTTGTGCGTTCATAATGGAGAGTCCTTTTTTCTTTTTCTTTTGTTTTTTCACAACAATGGTTTTCAATCTCTCTCTCTCTCTCTCTCTCTGTTACATCAAAAGTTAGGCCTAACCCATCGTATTGGATGGTTTTGATTGACAAAATAAACATCGGTGAAATTAGGAAATTTTGGCAAACACAAGGATGTAGATATTTCTCAGGGCGGCTAATTTACAGCTTTCATATTCTAGATTAGAAGTAAAACTTCATAAGTTATGCATATGCCTATCTGCCGACAGAATTACAGCACACGCCCTCAAACAAAAACACTAGTCAAGTTTCTCTAATCAGCCCCAGTCAAGTTTCATCAAGTTTTGATTCTCTATTTGGTGCGTGGGATGGGATACCTCAGAACTTTGCAGCTGTCAAACCATAAATTGGGAATTAAGAACGAAGGATCGCCTAGCAAGGCGACAGACGCTAGCTCACAGCACTCTCGAAACCATTTTCAGACTGGTTTATGCGTCTGATCATGTTGGTACAGGGATGCTCGAAAAATTAATATTTATTTTTTAAAAATATATTTTTAAATTTTAATCTAAAAGCACCAAAAATATATTAAAATATAAAAACAATCATGCCAACAAGTTTTGATAAGAATGTTTAGGATAATGTCCCCTTGATTGTTGATAATAGGGAAGGGAAGATTCAGACCAGAGTGCTCGTCCCTCCCTCACATTTGCACTCGACTACCCATAGAAGCTTTCTTGTAGTAACTTTTTAGCAAGTAAATGGTCTCTCAAACTCAGACTACTGTACTCAGCAAACTCCACAAACATTCATCTCCTCTCGGAGGATAATTCAAATTGGAAAAAAAATGAAAAATAAATTATTGTACAATGCGAGGGAGAATACATCCTCCACCAGATGTTTCCTCTGTATCTCCTCTTTTCCGCATATTCTACTCTACAAGTTATCTATGCATGCTTGTGTATATCATAGGTGCCGACATGCTAATTACAGCATATGCATTGCACCTCTGTGACTGATTATCACAGGAGATCATCTCATCTCATCTCACAGCCTCTGGAGCAGAATTGCAGTAAGGTGTGTGCAAGCAAACCAACTTTGTACACATCAAACAGAGACTAGCAAACCCCAACCCAATTGCTAGCCCAAGACCCCCCTTCCGAGCATCCAACCTTACTCCTCTTCTAATTATGTTTCCAAAGCTAGGGAGCAATCCACCACATGCAAAGACCATTACATGATCCAGACCACTGTAGTCAATTCCTGCAAGTATCGCTCCTATAGCAGATATTGGACCCACAAATCCAATTAAAGTTGCTGCTGCTAGGGCACTATGCCAGCTATCAGTAGCCCCAAAGATGCAACTAGCAACAGCTGCACCCCGAGGGAGTCCATGTAGAGATACAGGAAGGACCATGTGCCGACCAAGCCCATAAGCTTTTGGTGCAGCCACTCCTAAAGCCAGCCCCTCAGCCAATGCATGAAAGGCAACTGCTCCACATGACAAGAATGACTGGAGGGTGTGAACACTCACCGAAAAGCCATTTACTGTAGGTAAATTATTCACTGATGCCTTTTTGCGACCTGCAAGTTTCAAAATGCTAAAGCTTGAAACATGGACAAATGCTGCTCCCAGGGCAAGCAAAAATATGAGGGAGAAGAACCCCATCTTTGAAGACAAGAGTAGCTGGAGAGGTCGCCAGGCGGCAAGGATAAAGGCAATGCCAGATGCTGCACCCATGAGAAGGGCATGCTGAAGATGGAATGCAAGAGCAAATACAACAAGAATGAAGCCACCAAGCAATGGCCCAAGACCAAAAAGCAATGAAACAAAGAAGCCTGAAGCATCCTCTGAACTGCAATATACAGGAATGGCATTAATAAATACAAGTAAATGGAAGATGAGCAAAACATGCAAAATCAACATAAAAACCAAAGTGGCAATGTTGCGAGGTTGCATTTAGGATTGGCATCTCATAATCTGACAACCTTCTCGGCAAGAAAGTGTTTCTTTGATGGAGGGAATATACATTCTGTTTATGGTACGGGCCAATCTTGGTTAATGAAAAAAAAACCCAATCATGCAGATCAAGGCTGCGTTACAAGAACTAAATGCAAAACTGCATGCATGAATAGAGGTGTTGTCAACGGTGCAAGACCAAATCTCAGTGAACCAACCAACATGTTATCCAGGAAGGAAGAATTCATGCAGATTAATCAAGTAAAAAGAAAACAATGGAAAAGATAAGGGATTAATAATGGATAGGATATAAGGATGATTCACCCAAATTCCTTCTTCATTCATTCATTGTTTGTTAAAATTGCTTAGCTGTCTTTCTCTTTGTCCATTCTATTACATACATAGCAGCAGTACAAAGGAAGTTCCTACAGAATAGGAATTCCTGACATCCATTAACCAAGCCAAACGTCGCCTCTAGAAAAACTAAGAAAACAAAATATAAACATGACATAAAACGCTGCGTTTAACTTAAACATCACAACATAAAACGCTTTGTTGAACTTAAACATCAGTACATAAAATGCTGTGTTGAGTAGATTGAATGTGCAAAGGTCAAAAAGCATTCCCTCTGTCTCTTCTCATTCAATTTGAAATCAATTCCCAGTAATCACTTTCACTTGCAACAGTCAACTGTAAGCCTAGAAAGGATTACATGTGCAATGAAAGATTTTAAAGCATGCTTGGTGGAAAAGGTTTCAGATGACCTAAATGTTCCATGCAATCAAGATGACCTGGTGGGGTTTAGTAACTATATGTCACCAAAAGCAGTTTGCATCATTTTCAATTCATTTAAATGACAAATCCCAAGAGAGATGATTTTCCTAATTAACATTAAGGTGGAGAAGCTGAATGTCATTACTATGTCATGAGCTGCAATATAACATAAGATGCATCAAAGCAGGTATCACATATGACAATCAGGACAGTAAGATATTATGGGCTTCAAAAGGGGATACCAGTTATTGGATACCATGGCTGTGATCTAATATCAGTATGTGTATGTCAAGGTGACTTGTGACACAATGGGAAACTTAACCAATAACGCAATTTTACCACTTCAGAACATGCATTCTCAGAAAAGTTAAGTTTGTAGCAACTCACTTGTAGTCATGGCTGAAATTCTCAAAAGCAGTGCTGAGAGCTTCCATAAATGCTACAGAAATTGTAGCTGCTGATGCCACTTGAGGAGGAGAGGCTTCCTTTAGTAAGAAAATCAAGAAGAATTTAGCATTCTCTATGATAAAACAAAAGTAGACACATAAAAATGATGAAACAAAATTCGTTTTGAACTTATTTGAAACTATTTTGACATTTAGGATTCAAGGTTCCCTATCTCTATCAGCAAATTACCTTGAAAGCATCAGGAAGCACCTCGGAAACCACCATCCAGATCATACATCCAGCAGCAAAGCCCGTGCAGAAAGGAAGGAACTTGCTAAATGCACCAGCACACATGAAAGCAGGAACAGCTACGATGGGCTGTAATAAGTAAATGATTAACAATCAAGAATGCTGACAATAATCATACTAACACAATATTGTTGACCCTGTAACCATATTATTTGGATATATTTTGTTACTTCAGAGAAAATGTTCGTGGAGAGACCAAATTCTTGCTGCTAGATTTTCATGATCTGAATATAAGCTTGGATAGGTAGCAAGATCTCAAGTCTTACACAATCAAGAGTTAAATAAACCCTGAAAAGGGCTCTCAATTTTTTTACTTAAATGTGAAAGATCAAATTTGCTTCACCCCGCAAAGCAAAATAAATGGTCTTACAAAAATTTAGAGTCTTGCTCCACTCATACATAAAGGTTCCACATACTTGTCAGCATGAATCCCTCAACCTCAACCAGGAACCTTCTAAGATTAGCCAGATCTCTTTCTTGGAATGGCCCTTAGACTGGGTTGGTGTTCTTGCCCAACCCGTAATCTGATCCCCATTTTCCAAACATGAAGAAAGGGCCAAAGTAGAGCAAACTAATCAATGAGGTTGGATTTGAACAGAACACTTCCAAACCACAAGCAGTTAATACGATCAAGATCTGTCCAACAGAGGTAAAATTATTGCCAACAACAAATTTCAAACATGAAACTGATTTTAACTATGGTGGGTCCTCCAAGCTCTTACCAATCTAGCAGAAACATCATTAGGAAGCATACAAAACTAGAAGAGACGAGGAAGTTCTCCAAATCTTATCCTGATAATAAATGCACGGCACTTTTAAAAATGCTGCTTCTATGATTTGCTTTTTTCTTGATCATTTAATTGTACTGATTCATAGGTCTCACAGAGTGATCTCTTGAGGTGAGTTATACACATGTACTTTGTGAAGTATAATGCATTACCTGAGGCAAGGATGTAATTACGCTCCATAGCATTGCATTTTGTGGAGAAACACCCTTTGATGCAAGCATCATACTCACTGCTAACCCCTCCGGTATGTTGTGCACGGCTATGGCCAAAGTTACCAAAAGTCCTTGAGAAAAGCCTTTAGAGCCAGCAAATGAGACACCAACACCAGAACCCTCCCCAAATGAATGAAGAGTCATAATTCCAATAACAAGAACAACTTTAGTTGCATCAGCACCTCTAATGTCCAACATGCTTACTTCCCCATATTGTTCAAGAAACTGAAATAACAAAATCATATAGCATAATGAGATACCAACAATAAGGAACATGCATGAATACACACATGTAAATTATACATGCACATATGAAAATCCAAACAAACATAAATTGAAGCCACAACATAAAATCAATAAACATATAACAATAAAATTGTTTGCTAACTTTCAACAAATGGATGTATAAATCTCTTCAGGGGTTTCCTAGCTTGACACCTTGTCAAAGTTCCCAAATAAAGTGCCATAAAAGAGAAAGGAATAGGAACCTTATCGTACAACTACTGAATGCATGTTCTCATCACTACCCAAATAGGAAAAACAACCAAACAAACCAAACATACACGCCTTTTATGAAACATTGAAAGAGGAACAGATGCATCCCAACCCATAATCAAGTAAGAGTAAGAACCCAGAAGCACAAATCAGTTTTAGCTGGAAAAAGAAGAAAACTTCATATTAAATGTGATACGCTGACCCATTACCTTCTTACACAGCAAAATGAAAATTCCACCAGATAAAATCCCAATCACAACCCAGCTGCCAGCACCATGGCTTTGCCCTTCCTGTATGAGGTCAAAGCTAGCAGCCAACATCACACCAGCAGCCATCCCACCGCACAACCCTTCCCACTGAGGGTCTAGCTCCACAAAAAAGAACGGGACAGCACCTAAACCAGTGGCAGCAGCCATGGCCAATGTAAATAATGCAACTGTAGATATAGAAACTCTGTTATAACCACCCTTCCCCTCCTTCATCCCACCACTTATACCCTCAAAATCAACTGCATTCTCTGTACCACTGCCATCTATAACATTGTTCCTCACATTTTTATGAGGAGCCGATCTTAACCTTTCAGAATTATCACTATCAGATTCTGCTGAAATGCATGCAAAGAACACCAGAGAGAGCAGAAAAAATAGGAAAACTTGCTTTAATATGAACCTCGTGGTTCTTTGTTCGCAACCCAGAAACATTTCACTTCCTTAACCTGCACACCTAACTCCTATACAAATTTGGCAACTATACTATTAAAATCTCATTCCAGAGAATTCTGAATATAATCAATTAAGCTTTCAGATTGACTTGAGCAATGAGGTAGACACAACAATGCTGTCCGAGTTGTGCCAGGAACTTGCTTGATGCTGCCCAAAGTTCAGAAATTCATAATCAAATGATATGATATGAATCCCAAATACTCACTCATCAAATTACACCATAAATTCAGATAAAGAGGGGAAAATAAATAAAACAATTGAGCTGGCCATCTAAACCATTTCAGCAGAAAATCCCTAAAAAAGCATAAAAAGTACAGCATTATGATAAGTTCTTGATCACATTCAAGGATCGAAAGAATTCAAAATGGTAAAACAACTGAAATTATAGACATCTAAATGTGCCCTCTTGATCCTCTCTAGTCAACAATTTGATCCTCTCAAGTCAACAATCCAAGAACACGACAGTATCAATGTAAAGTAAAAAACTTATCGAAATCCTTAAGAACCCATTTGGTTTCTGTGGTGTCACAGGTCAAAGGGATGAAAATTTTCGAATTATATACAAAATTCCCAATTGGGACTTTGATTGTGAAGTGGAAGTTTCCAACTTTTTTTTTTTAAAAAAACCCTAAAATTCTTGAATAAAATAAAGAACCCTCAATTCACGATCAGATAGAGGAAAAGAAACCTACCCCGATTGATGAAAAGCGGGCTCAATTCGAAGAAATGGGTCAAGCAAGTGTTATTGAATTCTTGATACAGATACGGAGACAGAAAATGGAACTGTAGAAGGGGTCAAGTATAAATAATAAAAAGAATGAAAGAATGGGATTGCAGAAATAATTTATGAGTAAATGAGAGAGAGCACGTTGTTTTCTTTATCAAAACCAGCAAAGCCTCCACCAGAAAATAAGTCAGTGAGTGGTGAGGCTACGGGGTGTCCGGGAAGATACATCATTATTTTTTAAAATGTTTTTTTATATAAAAATAATATTTTTTTATTTTTTAAAATTTATTTTTAATATTAATATAATTCAAAACATAAAATGAAAATTATTTAAAGTAAAGAATTAAGATTTTTAAAAACTTCCGGTTAAAATATAAAGCAAAACATGCTCTAAATAAATAATATTTTTGTTTTATGACATCACCGGTCCTGCTTTGGGTGTTATTAGTGCGATAATCCAGTTTTGGGTTATTTGTCTCATATAAAAAGGATGTGCGGTGTCCCAACTCCCCATAGCCATTCCCACCCCATTTTTGTCATAATCCCCCCCACCCCCCCACCTTCTCTCTCTCTCTCTCTTTTATTTACTTTTTATTTAATGATTTTTCTTTTCTTTTCTTATAGAGTTGACACCACTCTCTATATGTTAATTTCTCTGTCAACCCTATTATTTGAGTTATGAAATTTATTAGATTGAATTAATTTTTTTATTTATTATTTAATAAAAAATTAAAATTAATTTTTTATTAACCTAAAATTAAAGGATAAATTCAAAAGGAATTATATATTAAATGGTAAAATCTTTTTAAGTATTTGGTTATGTTATAAAAAATAAGTTGAAAAATATCTTATTAATGTTTTTTTTTTAAATTTATTAAAATAATAAGAAACAAATCTTACAAATTAAAAGGTTGAATGAGAATGAAATTGAAAATAAAAAAAATCTAATTTCATAAATTATTTAAAATAAAATAAATAATAATTAAAATAACAAAGATTAAATTTAACAAATAAAAAAATTAAAAGATGATGAAATTAAAATAATAATAATTATTATAATTTTATAAATTATTTCAAATAAAATAAATAGCAACCAAAAAAACAAGGATCGAATTTGATAAATAAAAAATTTCAATTAAAAAAATGATAAGAGAAAAGTAAATAACAATCATAAAAATAAAAACCAAAGTTAATATAAAAATCAAATTAAATTAAAATTCAATGGATGAAATTGAAAAAAAAATTCAAACAAAATATATATCAATCAAAAGTTTGAGGATTAAATTTGATATAATCAACAAATAATATGATATTTTTAAATTTTTTACAACTTTTAAAAATTATTTTCAGTTCAAAATAAAAGAAAAATATTTTTCTAAAAATAAAACTAAATTTTTCTTTGATTGTAAAGTGTTTTCCGTTGATCAACTTTTTTAATGAAAAACAAACACAGAAAAATTTAAAAAATAATTTTTAAAAAACCACTTTCCGGGCAAATAAACACTTCCTTAATTGATTAATTAAGTATAAATTAATATAATAATATACCATGAAATTAAAAAAGAAGAAGAAGAAAAGGAAGAGAATTGGCAGCTAGTACAGTGAAAGACTCTTGAACGAGAAGAAAGCACGCTTGGCTGACAAAGAGGCCAATCAATTCATCTACTTCCACTTTTCCCGACCCGATTGGAAGAAGGCTTTCTTTTTCAATGTTTTCGATTCATCTGCTTTCACATTTCAGTTGGCTCAGCCAATTTTTTCAAAATTATACTAAATTGGTTAAAATGAAGAATTAATACACAAAAGGATTTTCTTGACGAATTGGTGAATTCTTCAAGAAAATTAAATTGAATTGCATTACCAAATACGTAAATATTATGTGAATGATTTCAGGGGAAGTCCACATGATGGAAGATTCCTTATTTAGTAACAGAGAGTATCAGCTATTCTTTGCAAATTCTATCAGATATGAAATGTATCGACAACTCTCATGCAATAGCTGCAAGCCTGCAACTATCCTCTTCACTTTGTCTCGTGTTGCATAAGATAGGGCATCACACCCCCGCTTTACACCTAACTAAACTGCTCATTGTGGCCTTCTTTGATGTTAGTGAGGCGTGATGGTGGGAACAACACCGCTGGTAAGATCACTTCCCAGAAGACTTGAACTCCGGTATGGATCCCGGCTTGAGTAAAATGAAGATGATGATGCTGACTTGCCAGAATATGTGGGGGTGGATTTGCCAGAATATGTGGGAGTGGATTCTGTATAGATGGCATCAGTTTCTGGCATCATTTTGAGTATGGTTTCCAGTTCCCTGACCACATCCTGCATTGACGGCCGCTTGTCTTGCCTGTCATGGCAACAGTCGAGTGCCATAACCACAAATCTCTCCACACATTCAGATGGATAAGCACCCATTCTGTTGTCTATGATAGAGAACATAATGCCTGACTGATGAGCCATGTTTACCTGAAACCAGAGTACATATATCAGGATTAGCACCGGTATATATCTCAATTCCCATTTTCCCGCCTTTTGCTGTTAAACCATAAACGAGAAGCTATTCAATCAAAATATGCTGTAATTGAAAATTTCACGGATCGCTGGACAAAGTTGTGACTGCTATGTTAATGAGAAGAGAGCCCAAGACCCCTGAAAGATGAGTCCATTTAAGTACCTCACGAACAATGTTTTTGCCAAATGATATTGGCTGCATGCCAGTCAGGAGCTCCAAAAACACAATCCCGAGGCTATAGACATCACTCTTGTCCGTCAACTTATGGGTCAAAAAATATTCTGGATCAAGGTATCCCTGCATGTACAATGGCAATCAAGAGAGTTATTCAAATGAAGTAGATGATGCTTCGTAGCATCTAATGATGGTAGCAGACAAGTTGCATCCAAGGATTTGCTGGCGATTCTTATGATTCTGTTTCTATCTATCCAAAGGTATGAAACAAGTTACAAAGCTTAAATTTCTGGGCCATCTAGACATGAAGTTTCTTGAACCTGATAGTTAGATATTGGGATAACAAATTACATTTGTTACTAGAAGTTATCAGCCCACAAACATGCTAACCTGGATGTTCAGTAAAGGTATCTTCAGGGTATACCACAAAGGTTTTTGGAATCTGTTAGTTATTACTTTAGCAATTTCTTCACTTTATTTATAAGTTGTCCTCTTGGCATATAGATAAGAGAATAAGATGGAAATTTTGCAAGTGAAACACCAGGATCAGAAAACCTCGCAGAATTCATTTTCTTCACATCAATAATAGCTTGCACATTCACTATGTCATCATGCATACTCATTCCCTTATTCCCTAAGTTTTTCTGAGAAAGCGAGCATAATATGGAGTCAAACTTACTGGAGTTCCCCTTACTACTGTTGATACATGATTAGGAAGATTCCCTTCATCATCCAGCACAGGAGCAAGAAGTGAGAGTCCAAAGTCAGCAACTTTAGCATTAAGTTTAGAGTCCAGGAGTATGTTAGTGGCCTTGATATCCCGGTGGAATACTGGAGGCTGTGCTTCGGTATGGAGGTAAAGAATTCCCTTAGCTGAACCCAACGCAATGCTTAACCTTGTACCAAATTTCAAAGTTCCCTTACCCTTATCTGCTTAACACAGTGAACATCAACTTTGTTGAGCATTCAAGATGTCAATTCTTAAACCGATGACTAACAGATAGTGTATTGAGAAGATCCTAAAACATTGAGTAAAAAACGAAGGATACTGGAAACTATTTTATGTGCTCCATGTACGATTGCTTGAGTTTACAGTCCATTTGTGAAATATGATGATCCATTATTAGTCCTTCGTAACAGGTTAACAACATGAGTTGCTCAGCTATGAACCTATTACTCAAAATCAGCAATTAGAGATACATGATTATATGATCCAAAAGTTTGTAAAACTATTGTAAACATTCTGTATAGAAAATTATGGAGACATGAAATAGATTAAAGAGCTATAACATTATAAGATTTTCCATACCAGAAAGCCAGTCCCGCAAGGTACCATTTGGCATGAACTCGTACACAAGCATCTGTTCATGAACCACAAACAACCAGGTGAATTTTTACAGTTTTGATGCTAAAAGAAAATCAAATCCCTTCACTTCCTTGAGCAAGGACTAGCACGATCAATTTCAAGAAGATGGTAGAGTCAACTCAGTTTATTTGCAATAGCAAGGCATGGCACAGAAAAGCAAGCACATTTAATTGCTAGACTATGACCATAAGCCATCTACAGTATAGCATCTCTATCCTGATTTTTTGTCAAACCAATGTGGACTCTTCGCAGATGGTAATGCTGTTGGTCTTTGTAAGTTAAACAATAAGGGACAGAAAAGAACATCTTGCCTGTTTTTTAAAGTCTGACTTACTATGCCAAAGGAAAGACATCTTGCAAGTAGTACTCAGGAAGAATGAAATGGAAAAAGCCAAAGGGTCCTTTCCAAGAACCTTGGATGCTTTCTTCTAAGAAAAAAAGTGAAAATAAGAATGAAATAAAACTTTTGTGCTTGGATATATATTTGCATTGCTGAACAACCATAAAAGACTAGTTCTTAGAACAGAACAACAAATAAGGCTTTCTGTTTGATCTTTGAAGAAAAAAGGTCACAAAAACACTTGCAAAGTTGCAAACCAGAATGATCTAAAATGAGATTTAATGTCAGCACCATAATAATTACCTGCTCCTCTTCATCACAATATCCAACCAGTGAAACTAGATTTCTGTGATGCAACCTCGACAACAATTTAATCTCAGTCAAAAATTCTTTTTGGCCTTGTAATGATCCTTCTTCAGTACGCTTTATGGCCACAATTGAGTTATCAGAAAGAATGCCTCTATAAACCTTTCCATAACCTCCTCGACCAACTTGAGTTGAGCTGTTGAAGTTGTCAGTAGCCAGGGCCAGTTCCTTAAAAGTGAAGCCTTTCACACCATCAATTTTCATGGATGCCTTGGACGCTGCAAACCAAAAAAAAATAATCTCACGACACCTTTTCCAGGGATAGCCAGACATACAAACTATTGAATGAATCAATCACAGTAAGAAACTTACATAAATGTCTTCTTGACAGCTTTCTAGCATATCTTCCTGCAATAAGAAATGTGAGAACTGAAGATATTGCAATGGCACAGGCAATAGCACCTAATATAATGGCTACCAAAACTCCTTTGCTGATACTCTTTCCTTTTCGGTCGAAGTGCACTGTTGGCAAAAGAAAAGTATATAATTACATGGCCACCCATTAGGAAATAAACATATTAATCAGAAGCAAACTAATGTAATAATCAAACAAAGGCATAAATTTCAGTGCCAATAGGAAATCTAGACCACATTTCCCAAGGCATATAGCCTTACTGGCTGTCCACATCAAAGAGTTCACAGATTTGCTAGGCATTGCATATGAGAGAAGAATATGCACTACCAATGGATGGGAACCATAGGTGGTGATAAAGCAGCAGTGGAACTTTTTACTTCATAAATTTTACAATTTTGAATACAAATGTGTCAAACTTAGATAAGTTAGCTTTAAATCGTCAAACTTCCCTATTTTGGAGAGGCACGAACAATTTTTATGCAACTGCATTAAAGTCAACTAGATAATTTGAACAAATGGAATTATCAACAAAGAAACAATTTTACCTTGTAAAAAATGGCAAAGTTTCTGACATGTTACTTCAAATATAACTAAAAAGTTTCAGGCTTGCGACATGCTAATTTACTTAAAAAAAAGACGTGCATATTTTGCAAAGAAACTACTACGAAAAGAAGCCAATTGTTTCCAGTACTTGTATTTGAGGAAAGAAATAAATCAAGATGCCTAACTTGTTTCTCAAATACTAATTCTTGGTGCACAAACAATACAAACACCCAAGTTTGGTATACAATCAGAGCACACAATCCAATTCAGCATCATTTGAAGAAGAATAAAAAAAGATAACAAAGTCTAAAAAGAAGTAGAAACTTTGAATACATACTCCCTGCATAAGGTCCCACTAGAGTGAAGTTGAGAAGTTCATAAGGTCCAAATAAATTGTCGCCAGGAAACTGCCATGATGTGAATATACCTCTTATTCGCTGAACCTCGGATACATTAAATTTGCTTGAGTGCATATTATTAGCTTGAGGAAAAAGTTTTAAGTACATCCTTAGACGAGGGCCTTCTTCCCAGAAATAGGAATCGATTGCGAGTTGATAAGGGTTCAGGTTAAGAGAACTAGTCACATATAACTCAAATGGAAGAACATATGGATCAAAATAAGAGAAACTAGGGCTTTTAAGTCTATATCCAACTTTTAGAGGGGAGGCACAAAAGCATGGTAGAGGTGAAGCTGGGACATATTCAAAGAAATTATCTATTGGGCATGCTTGAACAGGACATGTCATCGTAGATTTCCTCGACCTCTCAGCATTCCTATCTCCTCCAGCTTCAGACCCACAGAACTGGGTTATGTTGGCTATGTTTGCACTTTTACAAATAGGATTGCCTCCAAGCCTAAACAAAAACTGCTAAAATGATCAGAATATGACTGATGGAAAAAAAAAATTCTTTTCAAAATAATGTTTCTCAATGCCATCATCATGCTGGTATTTTTGAGTTACTTCTGAAGATAAGAATAATCAAATCAAAGAACATAAATCAACATCTCTTAGTAACTTTCACTATCTCCAAATCCTAACAGCTAGTAGCATTGGAAAACCAACCTGCAGGCTCCAGTTTTGGACCCTGGATTTTGTATATGAAGCATTCTATACAAAACCTGAGTGCATGGAGAGGATTGTTTCATTGTTGATTTTGCAGATCTTAAACAAAAGCTGGAAGCACCAAATAGTAGGGTGGACATTGGAAGATGCATATCCATCTAATAGACAAATTTTAATACATCCATATATTTGACAAACTCAAGTGATTCTCTTATTATTTCTTCCGATGGTCTATAAGGTTACGACATATTTTTAATGGGCACACTTAACTGTATCAGATAAGCAAGTGTGTGAAACAGACCATTAAAAGAAGGGCATACACTACTTCATAAAAATACTACCTTAAGGTGACATTATCTGGCGGATTCAATGCCCCTGAAATGCTCGAGAGTGAATTGTTCCTAAGATCACTGCATTTGAGAAGTGAACAAAACGATTAGTTAGTATTATTCCAATACTATAAAGTTTGCAGTGAGTCTTGTATGCTGAAGTTTATGCTGAAAATTAATGATTTTAATTGCATTTCTTCTTTCAATTCTTACATTGTAAGTCTAGCGCTTTTAGTGGAGGTTATGTTCTGCCAGATGTCAGTTGGCACAGAACCATTCAACAGATTATTTTCAAGTGACCTGCAGTATACAATCATTTAGAATATTATACTTTGTGTGCATAGGCTCCGCAAATGAGAGCGTCTAACTTGAACCATTAATCTTGTCAAGAATAAAAACAAGCAGAATAAGTAGATAGAATCTCACAGTCTCTGAAGAAAAGGAAGATTTGAGAAACTTCCAGGTATAGATCCACTAAGATGGTTCTCTGACAAATCACTGCAGTTGACAAGAATTTTCAAACACAAAAATACCTTCATCACAAACTAGTTAAGTCATCCGTTGGTAGTGAAGTATAATAACTTCCAATCTTCCACTTATAACATGGTTTTACAAACATAGAATATTACAAATGCAAATCTATAGAACCTACAATTTGCTAATTTTCTTTCCCCTTTTCAACATGGTTTTACTTACATAGTTCTCATAGAATCAGAAAGTTTGGAAGGTATAGATCCACTAAGGTTGTTCTCACTCAGATCCCTGCAAGCCAAATTAGATAATGCAAGTACCATAAGTGATATGGAAGTCAAATAAAATGGAATTGATAGAATGAGAATACTACCAAATGTAGAAACTACTTACAAATAGTATAGGTTTGGTATGCTGCTAAGATCAGGAATAGCACCATGCAAGCTACAATTTCTGAGACTTCTACCTTGTCAAAGAGGATTACAAATTAAAAAAACAGTAACATCAGCACTTTTTTTGTGTATATTTATGCAACACAAGTTTGTCATTTGATTCATGTTTATAGAAACACAAAAGCAAAGCCCTTAAGCATCCCAATCACAAGAGTAAAACATGAGTTCATGAATATGAAAAATTAGTTATTTTTTAAATTAGAAAACCTGCACAATCAGTATTCATGTCAGAGAATTCATATAGGAAGCACTAAGAGTCTGAAGATTCCTCATCTGAATGTGAAACAGCTATGGAGGCTGGCATGGTTTTTTAAGACTTACAGTTTTGCTAATCTGGAAAGGTTGCCATAAGTAGCTGGAATTCCCGACCCGTTAAAGTTGTTGTTGTCGAGTTGACTGTAGGGAGGAAAATAAAGGAACGGTGAGCAAAATTTACTCAAAGCAACACACACAGAGAGTCAAACAAACACACAAAAACACAAACATGCTGCAGCTTTAATGATTTTTTACTAGGATCAATACCACCACTATTAAGAAAATCTAATCAGATGCATATACATGAAATATAAATATCACATTATAAGAGAAATGATTAAATGTGATAATGACCCAGGTAACATTCTAGACAATGTGAAAGGAGCACCTACATTATCCGCATCTCTGGGAACTTTGATAGTTCTGGTGGAAGATATCCAGATAAGTTATTATTATCCAAAAGCCTGCAGAGATTGTTTCACATGTTCTCAATCAAGGGAAACATTGCATATGGATCATAAAAATAAGTAGACAGTGGAAGAAAAAGGGAAACCAATGCAATATTAACTCACAAGTGAAAGAGAGTTGATAGTTTGTGAAGCTCAGGTGGAATTTGACCACTGATTGAGTTGTTATTCAAGTGGCTGCAAGTATCACATTAAAGACAATTACATATGCAAATAGAAGCTAACCTCTTCACAACTCAAATAAGGATTTAGCTTGAAGTTACACTTACAGGTGTCTAACACTGCTCATGTTAGCAAATGATTTTGGTAGTGGTCCTGAAATGTTGTTCTGATCTACTTGAAGTCTATCTAGTTTTGATAAATAGCCTAACTCATCAGGTAAAGAGCCTGATAATTTGTTTCCATTCAAGAGCCTGCATTGATAATACATCACAAGAGGTTAAATTAATTCCAAGCATGCTACTGGTGCAGATTCGTTATTAAGATATCCGTTTCTATAAACAGTAACTGTGAGATTAGCTGACACCCTTTAATAGTATTGACTTCATTAAATTTTTGCATCACTGGTTTCAGAAAATAACACCACCAGTTGGATAGTATTTTATCCTTTTTTCAGAAAGGATAAAAGAAATAACGAATACTTGCTTGAAACATCCTCTATATCTAGGTACGAAAATTCTTTGAAGCTTCAGGACAAAAGACAGCTCAGATAGAAATTTAAGACACTTCTTGAATTTATAATTAATCAGTTCCTAAGGATAACCATGACAAGAAGCAGAAGGAAAACAACCCACTTACAAAGTGAAATAACATGAAACCAACTTACAGGAGTTTCAAAGATGAAAGACTTCCTATCTCTCTTGGTATGCTGCCAGTCAATTCATTCCACATAAAATCCCTTTTAATATCACAACAGAAGAAAAGGGGTCTTAGAATCACCAGATGAGGATTAGCAAGACATGTTCAGATACTGGAAGTAAATTCCCCAGAAATATGGTTAATATATATTGCAACTCACAATATTTTCAGTTGAGAAAGCTGGCCAAGCTCAGGTGCTAAAGATCCAGAAATATTCATATTCATAAGCTGACTGCACCAAATCTAACAAACAGTAAGTATTCATATCCAAAGGTTTGATTGTATTACTCATTATATTCTGTAAAACAAAGAAATTCATGACTTTACTCATCAAAACCAGAAGGAATAGAAATAACAACAAAAAGAAAATGCATAGAACATACAGCTCTTGAACATGCAAGTAACCATCAGTCCCAGTTGAGTCAGAACAAAAAACACCAGTCCAATTGAAGGCACATGGATCTCCCTTGTTCCAATTATTGAGATGCTTCATAGGATCAATCAAACTGTTCTTGACTGCTAGCAATGCATTAACTGCAAAAATGCACAGTATTGAGAACATGAGACTAGAGCAGTAGTCAACCAGCTCTCCCTATCGTTACCAAAAAATTGTGAATCACAATTGACACATTCAAAGAGGAAGTTAGTCGTTTACAAGAAATTTATTTGCCTTATTTTTATTTTCTAATTGTTTGCTTATTCTCCAACTAGTTATAACATAATTTTAATTAACAGTTCAAAGCACAACGCATTTCTACCCTTCTAAAAACCTCAAAGAATACATATGATTGGACCCATTTTGTCTACGTAATCATTATATATCTATTCAAGTAAAAGTCAAGTTGAGGGGGGAAATTAAATTCACCTTCGGAGGGACTTGAAACTTGAGCAACCGTGAGTAGCACCAAGTAACAATATGACAGCACAAAAACACATTCACAAGTTCTCAGCTGCAACATCTTCTTGCCCTACGTAAGCACCAAACAAGCTAAAATAACTAAAAATTGCAAATTCATTTCCAGTTATCCCTTCAAATTACAAAGATAAATAGACAACAAAATACAATCTTTTCACCCAGATAAGCATCCCAGGGAAAGGGAAAAGGAAAGTCCAAAAAGATTCAAGCCAAGTTTGAAGATTTAATGTCCCCAAATATCCAGCTTACCAAACAAGGAAAATAGTCAAACCCCATAATCTTAGTAGCTAATAACGAACCACGCACCCAGCTAGGAGAGTAAAAGTCTAAAAACATTCAAAATTCTCACTGGCAAAAGAAAGGGAAGAAGAAAGGAAGACCAAAAAGGGAGCTTACTGGAAGACAAGTCAAGTATGAATGGCCTCTAGTGGGATTGCTGTTGACATTCAAATTATAAGATAAGCTTTGAATCCTTAGAAGCACAGGATCAGAAGTTGTAGACTTCTGCAACACAGCAAGCAAAGCTTGATGGGGTGGAAATATATAGCAAAAAGTCTTGTTGATGGGTGAGAAAGATAATGAATGGAACCTAGTTAGGGCAATAGAAAACGATTTATGTGTGAGATGGCATTGTCATCATGGTTGGTTCTTCCATTTTAGCAGGCAAGAGAAGACAGTGACAACATGCAATCTCAGCACGGTTTGTATCAGTGAATATGCCTTGTTAATCCGTTGCACGTTTTATTCCTTTAATTTATTAATAAAAATTTATTTATCTTTAATAATCATTAAATAATTCATTAATAAAAATAATATTTACAAAAAAAATTATAAAATTATCATAATTATAAAATTTTTATTGCACTAAAACATTGTTTTTAAATGTTTCTGATAGATATTTTATTAAAATTAAAAATTAATTAGAACTCTTAAAACTAATATATATTACATATTTTTTTATATAAAAAAAATAATAATTATTTTTATAAGTTTTAAAAAAGAGAAGAAAACGCTCTATTTTTTAAAAGGTTAAATATTATTTTCAAATCAATTTTTTCATGCAAATTAAGCTTATCTTATGGATTTAATTTTTGTTTTAGTTACATAGTAGAATGAGATATGGAGAGAGTCATAGATCACCATTTCTATTCTCCACTCCAAACTAGTTTAATTTAAACTATTTATGTTGGCATTAAAAAAATTATAACAAAAATCTTAATTCAATGAGAAAGGGAGCATACACCCATTTATTTATTTTAATAAAACATGGCGGGCTCTATCCATTTCCATGGTTTGACCTCTGATTGCGACAGCCGTGGACTTTTTAGGCACAGCCGCCTCTTACGGCTGAGAAAATGGAGAACGAGAAACATTTGCTCGCAAGCAACCCTTCCTTGAACAAGAGAAAGGCCTCAACGAACAGGGGCTGGTTCTGCAGTCTTCGTTTTATTTTCTTGATTTGCTCAATCTATGCTTTTGTTTCCTTACATTTCTTCTTCTGTTAGTCACTGCTACTGCTGAGTGTAAGACGGTAAGGTGATAATATTAATGGTAACCGTATATTTATCTGTTTGTTAACTTTAGGAGTGTGGGCAGAGTTGAGAAAAAAACTAAAAAAATAATTAAAAAAAATATTAGATTAATTAAATTTTTTTAAAAAATAACCTGTTTAGTTTTGTTTTAATTTTATAAATGTGAAACTGAAAAAACCAAAATGAACCTAATTCAAACCGGAAAAAATTAAACCAAACTGAAAAAACTAAAAAATAAAATAAAATAAAATAATTAATTAAATATACAAACCTACCCTTCGTCATCCTATCCTTAAACTAAAAAATAAAATTAATTAATTAATTAAATATACAAACTTACCCTTCCAAGCCCAACCTGACATGAGTTTTTTCATGCATGGCTGAACACGCAAACCTAACAGGCTCAATAGCGCATGATCCCTTTTTTTTTTTAACTTCTCATTAGTATCTATATGTTAATTAATATATTATCTCTTATTTTTAAATTGTTTTTTAAAAATTTTTAAATACCAATTAATCTTTTAGCTGTTTTCTAATTTAATGACCAAAGACAATTTATTATTTTGTCTTCAAATATTTTTCTCTTATATTTTATATAAGTAAAGTGTATTTTTGTGAAGCATTTATAAAAATAAAAATCATTTGTTTTTAGAAACTAAAATTAATTTTTAAGATAAAATAAAAAAATATCTGGTGTAAAATATCCAGCAAACAATTGTTCTTTGCTGGTGCCAAAATAGTCAACTTAGAAATTTTATTTTATTTTATTTTATTTTGCTAAAAAAAAATAGTCAACCTCCTTCGACGTGAAATCGTGAATGTGATAATATTCCAATCATGACTGACCAGGATCCCTCAGCCACACCTTTCGCTTGCTTCTGAAAATTCATCACTTAATTAATAAAGGTTGTTTTCTGTCTGTTATATATATATATATATATATATATATATATATATATATATATATATATAGAGAGAGAGAGAGAGAGAGAGAGAGAGAGAGAGCAACGGCAGCCCTCATTACATGCAGTATTCATTAATTTGAGGCACTCACAAACCATGCATAACTTAGTTTTAGTTAAAACCAAGAAAGCTAAAACTACTGTTCATTTTTTGTTATTTATATCCCTCTCGATTAGAGTAGTGTAATAATAAAATTATGTTTCACAGAAAAAAACTTGTTAAACATGCAATTGAAGGCTTCTTTATCTTTTTATTTTCTTTGAAATAGTTCAAATAAGTTTTGAAGCAGTTGAAGCAATGTAATGAATGAAGCGTATTGGGTACTTGTCAACGGGTGGGTGCTACCTGTGCCATTCGGATGGCGTGTATGACCCTAGAACAAAACCAAGAGCTGCCTTATAGGGTGTCTTTTGACGCACCTTGCCACCCCAGGCGCATGTGCCGAGGAGGCCCATATAAGAGCTCTAAAAAGGGGGTTTTCTCTCCCTCCCTCTATCATCCTAGAAAATCGTGTTGCCAATTACAAAAAAAACATGTGTCAAGCATGATTCCAAACAAAAAAAAAACGTGTCAAGCATGATTTTCATATCCAAGTAACGTGGGTCTAGCATATTACCAGTTTCAAGGAAAAGTGGGCCAGTCATGTTTTCCAAGCCCAAGCAAACTTGGGTCAGCCACCTTTGATTATAAGATGTATTTTAATTATTTAACAGTGAGTGTGGAAACCACACCAAACTTAAACTACTTAGGTTTGACGGGGTTTCCAAACCCAAGTATCTTGGGTCTGACATGGTTACCAGACCCAAGTCACTTGGGTATGGTATCGTTATCAGACCCAAGTGCTAGATTCAAAGTCCTCGACTCTGGGAGATCCAAGTGATTAGGGTTTGGCACCCCCTTTACCAGACTCAATTACCTCTCCATCCTTTTGTTTTCTTTTATTATTTCTCTTTGGCCATTAAAGTTTTAAATTTTAAAACACCCATTTTGATGTTTTCAAAACTTTCCAGTTTGAAAAATAGCTAAGAAAGTCTTTATTAATTCTATTTGAGAACTTATTCTTACAAAGTATCTTTATTGGGGTGACGAAATCTTTTATCATAGTTGTCAAACCTTGGATTATTAGATTATCAGGTGTTCATGTTATTTTTTTTTTGTTAAAATAATATTTTCTTTCTTTTCAATACAACCACCCCAAACTCAAGAGTCCTGAGTTTGACAACCATGTTAGACCCTATTGGCTTGAATATGGTAAACACGCCAAACTCAATTGCCTTAGGTCAGGCATGTAACGGGGGTCTAACATTGTTGCCAAACTTAAGTAAACATGAATGCCCCCCATTATTATAGAAAATTACAAAAAAAAAACCTATATAGAAGAACAAAAATACCCGTATATGCAAAGCTTTTTTTTTTTTTTTGCAAGACCCAAGCACAGGTCCACACCATGGTCACCAGACCCAAGTCACTTGGGTCTGGCATGACCGCGAGACCAAATCTCTGGATTTTAATTGGCGCAAGGCCCAATACTCTTAAATCTAACATATCCTTCAGATCCAAGGTTCTTGGATCTGGATTGGTGCCACACCCAAGTCTCTTGGGTCTAGTATGGTTGTCAGAACCAACGCTCTTGGGTCTTGCATTGCCGGCAAATCCATGTCGCTTAAGTCTAGCATGACTGCCAAACCTAAAAGGCTTAAAACATTCTATATACTCTTAATATTTTCTTAAAAAAATTTATATTGACTCGTTGCGAAGCACGAGACAATACACCATTGTGTGTGTTTGTGTGTGTGTGTCCCTCATTATCTGTAGTATTCATTAATTTGAGGCTCACACAAACCATGCATAACTTAGTTTTAGTTAAAACAAACTAGCATTTCGAACCTGTTAAGTTGCGAGTAGGATAAAAAACATATAATTACATTAAAAAAAATATATATTATTATTTTTATTTGGATAAAAAAAGTATTTAAATGAAAATTAAAAATTCCATCAAATTAAATTAATCAATCATCATAAGTATTAATAAATAAATAAAAATTGGTGTGATTTGTTTGATCATACGAGCAAACATTAATCTAATTGCCCCTTCCAAATGGTGATCTAGTAAAAAAAAAAAAAATTAATGTTGTCATTGTTTTAGTCTTACCTAACCCGAGCTTAAATGTAAAATAAAGAATTGTCAAAGGATTAAATAAATAAATAAATAAACTAAGTGAGTGAAATGAAAAGAAGAAATGAGTGAGATGAAAAAAGGACAACACATTGTATTAACCCTGGTTAGCACGTGAAATTTATAGCTCAGGTAATGGACACTACCATAATAAATTAACCCGGTTGAATAATTTGTCTTTTTTTCATTTATTTATTCTCTTTTTGGTTGGACCGTGATTGAATTTTAATTGACAACAAATCAAATTAATTCTAGAAGTAAATTGAAGAGTTATATAAGAATCAAAGCTAAATCTTTAAAAATATGTTATATTATATAGACCCGGCCAACTTTAATTAATCGATAAAATTTAGAGCCCAGATCAAAACATTATCTCAATTGGGCATACTTTTTTTAAGCATAATTTATCTTTCACCTAAATAAAACTTAAAAATAATTTTTTTTAAAAAAAAAAAGCATCACCAAAAAGCCCAAGCACGCTAGGCCATTAAACGTCTAGGCCTATTTAAAAAAGAGTCCAAGCATATGAGCTTGGTGGCCCGAACCTGCTAACCTGGCCTTATATTTTTTGAATCTTTTTAACAGGTGAATGACATATGGTTTGCCCTTAATTTTTTTATATAAAAAAGGTTAATCAACATGTTATGTGTATGCTCAAATTTTGCCCACATCAAGGCTACTTGAAAAATTAAGGCAGACCTATTTTTGTCAAATAAAAATCTCATTTTATAACTCATTTAAAAAAAAAAAATCATAACAACCCTCACAACACTTAATTAGAAATCAATTTATCAATCTAAAAAACCCAAAAAAATCCCTAAAACATGAAATCAATCACGGGTAGATTTTCTTCCTCGATTTTGATCTATTTTTTTTAGTTAATATTAATGTTTAAAACAACCACCTTTCAACTCCTTTCATCAAATAAAACCCTTGGACACCAATATCAACTAATTTGGTGGTTGGAATATTCAAAAACAACGATTTCTCTTTCTGCCAGAATCTTGGGAAACTTTCTCTATTTCAAAAACAAAGAACTAAAATAAGAAGAAGAATTGTGTACTAAAATTGAATTTAGCAAAACTTAAGGAACTGAAAAGGTTTAATTTTAGACATTGAGGAACTAAAATGTACTTTT